>BSBK01004419.1:0-162500 GCA_027943335.1 Chamaecyparis obtusa
AAAAAAAATGAACTTGCAAATGTCTTCCTTATCCAAAATGTGAATTATTTTTCAAATGTTTAGAAAATTAAAAAAAAAAACATTTTTATTTATATGAAACTGTCAATAACCTAAAAAAACATTAAATCGATCGGCTAGGGTTTCTATCGAAAGTGGAAAAGTATTTTCGATCAAAAGTACTTGAGTTAATCTTTTAACCCCTGCCAAAAAGGTCAAGAACTTTCATTAGAAAGGGGGGTTCGATAGAAACTCCCTAGTTAGCATGGTTTCTCTAAAGGCCAAGAAAAATTGAAGTTTTCAAGCCTTTAGAGGTCAATCAGAGGACTCAAATGGAACAATATTGACAAAATCCATATGCAAGACACAAGTACTCGGAATGATCTTTCTAATGGCTATGATTTTAATAAATTTTGAGTTTATTATGCATATGTTATTTGACGTCAATCAAATGTTGGTTTATTACCAAACATCAACCTCTGTATTCAATGTTCATGAAAAAATAGTAAATGATAGAAAAAAATTCTGAAAAATATCCATACACTAGATATTGAAGTCTTCTTTCTATCAAAGAATAAAAATGAAATTGGACAAATACAAAATAAGTTACAAGCTACAAAATGAACTTATGTCAAAATTACGGTTAAGTCACCTTCAAATGTTAATAAAATATGAAATACTACGGATAAAGTCATGAAACCAATTGCATAAATTAGATATGGATGTTATTAAACTAAATTTGAAAGAATCAACTTGATATCTATTTTTAGAAAATAAGTTATGCTCTATATAGTGAGTGTCAGTCTTTAAAAATGTTGTTTTCAGAAACATACTAGTTTTCATGGGAGATAGAAAAATGGATTCAATTAACTCAATTTAAAAAAAATAAATTATATTTAGAATTTAGATAGAAAATTCTAAAAGACTCTAATTTACTTCATATTCTAATTTGTAACGGTTTAGCGACAATATGTATCTGAATGTGAAGTTTTTTTTTTAGAATGCACATTTCAGTGTCTGTTCAAGCAAAAAGTGTAACCCACTATTGTGGATCCACCCACTACCACCTTGAAGGTTCATTTTATCAACTAGAGAGCAACATAAAATCAGAGAAGAAGGAAGAACAATGAAGCTTCATTAAGGGAGTGTTTATTTAATTAGTTTTAATATGTTTATGCACTTTGTCTTATAGCTTTAATGGTGTGATTAGGATAGGTTTGCATGATTTTTGAAGTTTGTGGTTGGATTTTTATCATGTATTTTTTTTTATTCAGACCAATTTCCTTGTTTACATTCCGATGAACAAAAAAAAGAAAAGAAAAAAATCATTGCCTTGATGAAAACCTAGAAAATAGACTTGTCTTGGTGACATAAAAATAGTAACTTAGATAAATCTTTTGCTCTACAATGAAAACCTAGTATACAAGCACTTTGGGTAAGCACTGTGCTGAAAACCTAGCAACCATGCACCACGTGTAGCAATTCATTTCTCTATCATCTATTGTTACTCTATCTGACACATATTCACATTCCTAATACACCTTTTATTTTGTTTCCTAATCTACCCTAGTGTCCTTTTATGGCCAAGTGACTAGTCAATGTTAGCATCATTCCCTTCCACATCTGATTTGTATGTATATCCTACTTGTTGTTTCTTGACCATTGTATATAGCTTTGAGTTGGATTGGGGGAAAATTATTTGAACGTTGTTCAAAGACTGGAGTCATTCACATTATTAGATTGGAGAAAGAGACATGTAAATAGTCAAAAGCCCTTAAAAAGTTACTAAAAAATATGCATGTCTTGAAAAAATACTAAAAATTGTATAATGTCCTAAAAAATTAGATAAAACTTAATTTTTTTTATAATTATCAGATAAAGTCCTAAAAATATTCCATAGAAATCAGATAATGTCTTGGAAAAAATTCTAAAAATAATAAAATGTCTTGAAAAATTCCTAAATCAAATAATACCATGAAAAAAAATCCTAATTTTAAAAAAAATGTCGTGAAGTAAGCATAAAAAAATATATCAAATATCCCCAAAAATCTTTAAAAAATAAAAATAATTAAAATCAAATCAGTCATTTTTTATTTCATCAATAAATTGCTCCTTGCAACAAGACATATATTTGAGTAGAATGAAATCTATAAATATGTCAAACATTGTGCTATACAAATCACACATCAATCCCGACAAACTATCCAATTACGTCAACAATTAGCTAGATCAAACTTGTCTTATCAGTTAATCAACATAAATTTTCCTTCATCAACTTTTCATTTTCTATATATCAGTTTTTGGATTCGATTGTGTAGAGTTTTTTGTCATCAACGTTTTGGATCACACCACATGATCTATCATCAGGATGCAAGAGAGAAAAATGAGAATAAGATGGTAGATCGCAGACCTAGAAAACAATAAAAAGAAGAAAATGGGAAAGGAGGAGAGAGAAGAAAGGTACACATAAAGATCAAAATTAACAAGGCCTTCACCCAATAAAAATTAATAATAAAAATAAAATAGACATCACTCCAAATAATATAAAATAAAGAAATAAAAATATATGAAAATAAGTATATGAATAACTACACAAAACATAGCCTGTTAATGATGGGCTGGGGAGGGTTGAACCTCAGAGTCATGTTAGATCAGGTGTGGTGTGTATCAAATACAAAATGGATTAAAAAAAAATGGATTAAAGTCAACTTTGACGATGCTTTGAAGGGCAATCTATGCCCTTCAAGAGTGGGCTTTCTAACTAGGGATAAGAAGGGGAATACATTGGCGATTGGAGCAAAGCCTTTACCCAGAGGAAAAAACAATGAGGTAGAATGTCTTGCAGCCATTAATGCTAGTCTACTGGCCTAAAGACCAAAGGTAAGAAAAATTCATTTAGAGGGTGATTCACAAAT
Organism: Chamaecyparis obtusa; assembly: GCA_027943335.1. Lineage (NCBI taxonomy): Eukaryota > Viridiplantae > Streptophyta > Pinopsida > Cupressales > Cupressaceae > Chamaecyparis > Chamaecyparis obtusa. The sequence goes on from BSBK01004419.1 coordinate 2,913, forward strand.
AGTTATAAACAAGATCACTAAGGGAGATACAAAGGCTTGGTATCTAAATAAACACATCAGAAGAATCAGGGACCTATTGAATGCTTTTGAGGATTTTAGGGTGTCACATGTATACAAAGAGGCAAATATGGATGCAAATAAGTTGTCCAAATTTGGAGCAAGAGGGGCATCTCATGACCCAAGGAAGATTTTTGAAGGACTTCTCTTAGTTAGAAGTAGGATATTTAAATTTCTAAATTTTGTAAGAACTTTAAGGTGATGGGCAGGAGTTAAGTATCATCGGCCTTTTCATCCAATTGTAATGGAGGGACCTACAGATATTGAAGTTGGCAGCTTGGGAGGGTGTACAGACCATTATGGCACAATATGTTTGCACAAGGAAACTTTGGGAAATGATTTATTTTGCACCAGGTAAAGAGTGCGAAGTTTGTGAATGACGACGTTAAGATGTGTTGTTGATGAAAATGATCTAGAGCCTTCATAGGGCTTTTAATGACAACTTGATGGGTATTTCAACAATGTTATTTCCATTTTGAGTGCTGGTGAGTTGAGTGAGGTTTTTGGGGTGGAAGCCATCTGTGGTGCTGTTTGTAACTATGGAAGATAATTTTTCATTGAAATCCCTGAACCAGATACCTAGGTTCCGCGGGGTGATCTCTATGAAATGAATGAGGAGAATATTCCATTTCGATGATCTCCATTTCTAGGAATGTATATGCCAAATTTATGGTGATTAATACTTGAACTATTGGAAACCCAAATTGGGCTCACTGAGCACAGGCCCAATCCATTGCATTTATAACTAAACATACATTAAATGGATAGAAGACTCTAGACCAAAGTTAGCTACATAATTAATTGTGGACAGGTGAGGAATAATTTGTAGATAGTTCTGGCATGTGCCGAAAGTACTGGGTCCAGATAATTAATTTATCTTCTAACATCCCCCCATAAATTATTTATATAAATTAATTATCTAATTGTTTTCAATATCCCCCCATAATTTAGAAACAATGGGTCCTGGCTTATAGCATTTTTAGGTACCCATTTACAAAATGACATTTTGGTTCCCCTTATCACTTTGGGAAATTTGTTCCCTGTGTCATTAGCACTTTGGATTTTTAACTGGTTCACCCATAACCATTTGGGATTTTTCCCAATTGATACAATGTTACATTTGCTTTAGGTTTTTCACCCAAACAAGTGGTTTTGGCTTACCACAAACCTCACTCACGAAAGTGGTTTAAGGATTTAACCACAAACCTCTCAATAAGTGGTTTTGGATTACCAAGAAAACACTAGTTCCAATGACCACAAATCATCATTACGGGGAAAACCATCATTTCTCTGGGATTTTATCCTTTTGTACAGTCAATATTTGTTGCCAAATTCTTCTTTGGCTTCAAAGGTTAATATGATTCCTTCAGGCACACTTGTCCACATCCAGCAATCAACCACTCACGTCACACACTCCAGCAAACTTATTAGTGGTTTCATTGATTGGCACTCCTTTTTGCAGAGGTAGCAACTCCAAAATACCAAATATTGTGATTTCCATTTGAACAACAAACACCCTTTTGATTGGGGGTCAATACTAGTCTAGGCGGCTTCACTTCTCAAATCTTGCGAACTTCCCCTTTCTATTTTGCAAAAATCAATGATCTCCTTGGCTATGACAATTAGCAGATCTTCCACTTTATTTCACTTTAAACTCTTATGAATAGACCCTGTGAGCCATCCCTAAAGGTAACTGCTACTCAATCTGTAGATAGTACAGATTTAGGATCTATGTAGTACAAAGAAGATCCTCAAGTTGAGCCAGAATCAACAAACACTGTGCAAATTGAGGAACCTCAACAACTCCCTGACATGGTGGGAAAGAGTACATGCATAGAAACATCAAATGAGATGGGCAGGGATTCAAAGCCTAAGATAAATCATAGGGGCCCAACTTCTAGCTCTAAACACGAGGCCTCAAAGACTTTCAATGCCAAGACATTGAGGCGGCTTGCTCAGAATAGAGAGGCAGCAGAGAAAAGTAGGCTAAGAAAGAATGCATATGTTTAGCAGCCAGAATCAAGTCAAATGAAGCTCAGTGAGATTGAACAAGATCCTCTGCTTACTCCTTCAGATTCCTGTTCCTCTCCAGACTCTCCAAGATCTTCTACCATTGGCTCTAATACCATATTGGAAACCCAAATTGGGCTCATTGAGTAGAGGCCCAATCCATTGCATTTATAACTAAACGTACATTAAATGGACAGAAGACTCTAGACCAAAGTTAGATGCAGAATTAATTGTGGACATGTGAGGAACAGTTTGTAGATAGTTCTGGTATGTGCCGAAAGTACTGGGTCCAGATAATTAATTTATCTTCTAACATGAACATGGATATTTGTTCGTACATGAATTTGGATATTTCTTCACTTTTTCTAGCGTGGTCTTTGATAATGGGCACGAAGGAGGAGGTGATGAAAGTTGTCTTCTTGTGTGTGGAACTAGTTTGGGCGGAGGGTGTAGAGGACATAGTGGACCGAGATGAGCTAGGATGGGGATTGAGATTGGGTTGTGGCCTGTGGTGGGTGGTGGGAGGCAGTGACAGGGAACTGTAACCTCTCATCCTTTGGAGCTCGTCCAAGTTGGTCAAAGACTAGATTTCCATGACTCGTGTGGGGTGGAGAACTTAGGTACATCCGAGGCTATGAAGAAGAGTAGGAGGAGCTGGAGTGGGAGAGGAGGAAAATGAAATCATCTCCGGTCAGAGGGGTCAAGGGACCCGGGGAGTCCAGTGTAGGGGCAGCTAGGAAGATGGGTGACCAGAAGGGCAAGGAACCTACGCGGGAGAATAAGAAGGTGAACATGTTTATTCCTAATCTATCCAAAGAGGAAATGGAGGGTTGGTTCCTGTAATGCAATGTCTTGTGTCTTATGCTGTTGTTTGTTGATATCGGGTCATGCCCAATTTTGGTATTAGTAGGGAAGTTTAGTATAGCAATGTTTTCATTTTGAATAGAGATGGGATGATTGGTTAGAGCTTTTTGTATGAGTGTGTTTGCAAAATCTTCTTGTATGGGCGTGTCTGCAAATGTCAATGTTAGACAAGGATGGGATATTAGGCTTATTAAGGAATGAAATCTTCTATGTAGAATTTTGTAATAGCTATTTACTATCAATAAAATATTTCCATTATCAATAAAAAAAAACTATACAAAACATAAAAATGCAAAAATGAACATACATGACTATAAGACAAATACATGGAAATAAACATAATTATCAAAATAATAAAAACTAAAAATTTATGAGCATACCAAAATATATAATAACTACATAAAAGTGCATAAGAGTTTATATATATATAAAAGCAAACCCCATTTACCCAAAGTTTTCCCCATTTTTCTATGTGTAGGAACAAGTTATAGAGCTGTCAAATTTTTTTTCACGTAGATCGAAAATAGTTAGAGAATCCCTAAAATTTCTAAGCAAAAGTACCTAGAATAGAATATTTTGAAAGGTTTTGTACGCTGCAACTTCAACTTAGATTGAAATCATATGTCGGTACAACAGTTTGGACCTTGATCTAGGTCATTTTTATTTTCTGACATTTAGTTATCAGTTTGTTATTTTCAGTTTTGGGCCTCTATTAATCTATTTTATCATTTATATTACATCTTTCCTCTTTTCCATTTTTAAATTGCATATTTAGTGAAGGATCACTACCCCATTCAACAACTAGGTCCTCAATTTAACCTATTGGGACATCTTCCTTCCAAGTTTGTGAATTTGAAAGTGATAAACCCCTTTACCTTTGCTCCCCTTTTCACCATGTGCAATATGCTTAAGCATTTACTTTTTCAAGTATAATTTTTCCTTTTCCTCCAACCTATTTTATTCTATAGGTGCAACTAATTGTGGTGGTTTATCTAAATCACTAAAACTCTTAAATCAAATTTTGTGGATAGTTACAATTTCTTACAAAGACTTTTCTTCTATACATAACATGCCTTGTGATTTATAAGTTGTCTGACCTACCAATTTCTTGGACAAATTAGTACTATATTATTTTGATACATGTTTAATTTCTCCTACCACCTTCCTCTATTATTATTATTTTTGATAGAACTATATTTAGAATTGTATTTGATCTTATTTATTTTTACATCACAAAAAAGAGTGATGTACTATGTTTCATTTGTACTCTAAAATTTACATGTATAATACATGATAAAAGGTTCTCTTACAATATGACACCTTAAAATTTTATTTTATAAGACTAATGAAAATATCCTTTTGATTTGTAAGTATTTACTTTATATATACAAATGTATATTTGAAGATGGATGATCATTATAAGATTGACATTTGATTCAAAGTAGGATTAAATTGCAATAGAATTCCGTGTATGAAATATTAAGTAGAAATCAAAAGGGTCATCTAAGACGAAGATGACAAAATTTTTGTTTACACTTTGTACTTTTGCATTCGTTTTCGGTTTAGTGTTAGGACATTATCTGTCGCCAACTTTGGTACCATTTTGTGATTCTGCATACTTTCGCCATGATTTTCCATACTTTCTCCATATAATCTGTCAACAAGGATTTGTAATAGAGATGAAGCTTTCATTTCTTCCCCTTCATTCATTGTTGCCTTAAACCCCTTCTTCTGTAGAAACCATCCTTGGCGGTATAGAGCTTCAAATTCTAATTGGCCTCGTGGGGGAAGTAAAATTGTAATCATTACTTGCCCTCCAAGTGACTTAAAACAGTAAGGATATGGTGTCACTAGTTCGGCATAAACTTCAATTTGTTCACATTTACATAATAAAGTATATATGGTAATTGCACTTGATGAGCTTCTCATGTGCACCGTATCCTCTTTTCTCTCTATTTCTCTGTCTATATCATGTATTGTTAGACCCTCTATCACTTCAGAAAACAAATTTACAGTCAATCTAGACATTGATTCATCCACCGCATTCCCTGTCAAAACAGTACACTCTGACGGCAGCCTCTGAAACATTTAAAATGTTAGCATAAAACAAATTAATAATTAATAATTGATACAGATGTTAGAAACGTAAAACACAATTTTTAAAACAACATTTTTATCCGCTCTCCAAAACAAACAAAAGTCACCAAATTCACTTTTTGCAATAAATAAATTTGCGTTCCCCTTAAAGTTAACTTATATGCGTTGAGAAAGAGTAGTACCCTGAGTCCAAAAGCGCAATTTCGTACCCATGCATAACTTTTCTCAGGAACTCCAATCACCACACTTTTCAATCCTTCCAACTCTTGGAAACCTTGTACATTGTGCAGCTGATCACATCCTAAAATTGTGATGTGCTCTAGATTACGTAGATTTGCAACTGTCTTAAACTCTTCACAAACCATTAATTCACATTTTCCTTGGGACTGAAGCTCTGTAGAAGATAACCCGAACATTCTTTCCAAATTGGGACAGTCTTGCACACGAAGAGACTTAACCCCTGTCGGAGAAGATAACTCTGATATTGTTTCCAATCTGAAACATTTCTGCACATGAAGAGACTGAAACCCTGTTAAAGAAGATAACCCTGATATTGTTTCCAATTCGGGACATCCCAGCACTTCAACAGTATTCAGTCTCTCCAACTGCCTTAAGTCTGGAAGCTTTCGCAATGAGGGAGAGTGGAAAATGTGCAGCCTTCTCAACTCAAAACTGGCCTGCCATTCACAGTTTCCCTGAGTAAACAGCCATTGTTTATAAGTTACAAGGATACTGACATATATAGTCTGCCGTGAAAGAAGATAAAATGTTTAGCAAAGCATAACGATATACCTGGGTATTGATCTGCATTTGTTGCTGGAAACTATTCCATAATTTTTCCACGAAGTACACAGATAAATAGTGCAATTGTCGAAGAGGAATCCATGAAGGAATTTGTTTTAATATGCCTCCATCTTTATTAATTTCAATCCACAGGAGTTGAGTCTCAGAAGACCCATTTAAACTACCTATAAAATAATTAATTCTGGTATGAAGGGACAAATCCCAGAACGAATTGAAACACCTGGCCTTTGTTTCTGCTAGGATTTGTTTAAATCCTTTTGCTTCCTGCACATAAGAATCAGTGTCAAGCGTGTGGCTGGCTGGAAAATAGTTAAAAACACAGACAAATTGAAATGCTGTACTTTAAAAGAATGTATAGAAGAAGCGCACCATAGATCTTAGAATATCTTGTCTCCATAGCCGAGGAGGGCCCAACTCATCTGCCATTTGTCGTCCCAGATCACGGAGGTGATCGTGCATTTCAAAGCTCCACCAGTGCTCATCTTGGACCTTCACTTCAAGCAGGCACTTATCTCGCAGAGTTTGAATTGCAATTTCAGCGCTCCAACCAGACGTCTTCCAGATTGACATAGGATCAATTTCGCCACAAGAGATTTCCTTTTGCAATGCCCTAATGTAAATTGTAGTAGGATCGTTACAAGAGCCTAACGGCTCAGGGTCCAATGCAAAGTCCATTTGATGGATGTCATGAAATTTTTGTTTATTGAAAAAACAAGCAATATCTAAAAATATCTGTTTCTCCTCTTTGTCCAGACCATCGAAGCTAATTTTAAGTCTCTGCATTATTTCCTGAGGAGGGAGTTTCTTAACTTTTTCTAACTGTAACTTCCAATAATGCTCATCCCTACCGCGAACATGGGCACCCAAAACTATGAGTGAAATGGGTAAACCTCCACAAAATTCATTGAAACTCTCAACCAATTTTTCATATGCAGTGGGTGAATCCCATGGGCGAAAAGCGTGGCTACAGAAGAGCTCTTGAGCATGATCCCTATCTAGTGCCTTCATCTTGTAACAGATACTAACATCTGCAGCCGTTAGCACACTTTGGTCCCGGGTTATAATAATGATGAGGCTGCCAGAGCTGAGCATGCCTTGGGCTTGAGGTAACAGGGCATCCAACTGCTCCCGATGATCGATATCATCTAGGACTATCAGGAACCGCCAATCCCTTGCTCCTCCAAGGCGATGCTTAATCCGTGCAATTCCTACATCTATATTGCTGAATTCTGGATACTCATGGAAGAGATCTTTGAAGAGCTGACTTTGCAAGCAGTGCAATTGACGATTGGCATGTGATTCTCTCACATCACACAGAAAACATGATGCGCCGAATTCTGCACGCTTCCTGTTAAACAATTCTTTAGCCAGGGTAGTCTTGCCAGATCCCCCAAGTCCGAAGATGCCTACCAACCCTGCTGTCTGTGGACAGCATATTTCGAATTCTTCAACGAGTTCAGCAAGTGCAACAGGGTATTTGGCAACATGCAAGGGTATCCTCTTTTGAATTTCTTGCAGCACACGGGACACAATCTTTTCACACAAATCCCTGCAGTCCAAGAACAAAGATCTGTTTAGACACCAGACAGACATTCTACTAAACGTATTTACTTTTGTACAGTCTATGAATTAGAGTGTCAATTTCTTTGAGGTTACATTGTGTATGTTTATTTAATGAATAATTACTAGTTTCGGAATAATGTAAGACCATAATGTACCAATTAATAATGCACATACTAAAACAAAAATGGAAGTGAAAACTCTAATAAGAAATCCTGGCATTAATACCTTGATGGTATAACTGTCATGTCTACATCGGTTAACTGTCATGTCAATGTCGGTATAACTATTGCTCAGTTATACACAACAGTCTATTATCGCCTTTATTAAATCATTGCTTTGCATCTAATAATACATCGAAACATTTTAATCTGCTCTCTCAACTTCAACATTTGGTATCAGAGCACTATTTTTCCCTGCGTGCTTATGAAAGAGGTGTGAGCCAGTGGTTATTGAAGAAATGTAACATGACTGCATTTTTCGCCTGGGCGTATGGCAACGTCCTCTGATCTGCATTGAAAGGAGATGTATGTAGGTGTGTTTGGAGTGGAATGAGAAGACCAAAAGCGACCGCATTATCTGAAGGAGAAAATTTTAGGGTGTGTGAAGGATAAAGTAATCTAATTCTGAATTTTAATTGCATTAGATCTCTGAAACAATGGCATGTCCTCCACACATTAGTTCAGATTGAAGCCAATTTTATCTGACCTGCTCAAGTATAATGACTTTAAATTCTTGAGTCTTCCTAAGCCCAATTCTGTAATTTCTGTTATGTTTTTAAAACTGTGTACGTCTATCAATGCTAACAATTACAACGAGGCATTCACAGTCTTGCAAATCCATCATCTTGAGGTTTCTCATGTCAATTCTCTTTTTTGTTGTCCCTTTAATGCATCGATGAATTGAATTATAAAGGCTGATGGTAATAAAACACTTAGCACTCATTGTACCGATCTTTATGAGCATCAACTAAATGCAATGAGACTAAAAGGTTCCATTCATTCTCATGAGAGATGGGTTCTTGTGAACCACAACTCATAAAACATAGGCCAATGAATTTGACTTAGAAACTACACAGTTCAATCCTAATAACAATATCACAAATAAACAATAATTAGAAAGATAGCATAAATTTAAAAAGTAAAGAAAATGAATAAAGATAAAATGCCCAAGAGAAATATGAGAAGAGGAGAACAAAGCAAAGAAAACAATTAAACATAAAAAAAAGTTAAAAGAGATTTTAAGAAAATTAACTCTAACTAATTTAATACTAAAAAAAGCTTAGAAAACATATAAAAAAGGAAAAAAAGGTAGGTCTAGCTACAACTACAAGTAAGCCAACACTAATCCTAGAAATAAACTTAGTACGCAAAGCAATATGGTGAAAAAATAAAGATAACAAGAAGAGAAAAGAGGCCAAACCATACTATTAACCAATTACAAGAATCTAAGAAATAGTAGATTGTAAATTAGACCACATAATGGAGATAAATTTGAGGATATCTAGTCAAAAAATTGGAAGAAAACAAGACTTAACAAAATAAAAGGAAGAAACAAAGGAGAAGAGAAGGATATGAAAAGAAGTCGAGAAAAATAAATTAAGGACAAAGATGCAAGAGAGAAAGAGACAAGGAGGAGCACGGTAAGAAGGAAGGATAGAAGATGAGAGAGAAATTTAGGAGGGTTTAGAGGAATCTGCTCCAAAGTGGGTGTTAGGTCAAAATTGTTAAGAAAGCTACTAGTGGAAATGCCTTCCAAATGTCAATTTACAAGGGAAATTATATAAAGATCAAATCTACTGAGATGCATAGGAAAAATAAGAACAGAGAAAATAAAGGTACACACAAGATAAAACACATGAGACAGAGATTTACGTGGGAAACCCTTTCGGGAAAAACCCACCAACCAAGAACCAGAGTGTCACTTTCTGTATTACAGTAATCAATACATTACATACAAATAATAGACTTAGGCTCAGATTGCCTTTGCAATTAACCTCACTTCTACCGCTATGACACTGTTCTTCAAGCTCACAGCCTCAGCCCTCACAACCTCTACAACAATACAACCATTACTGTAAACCACAAACTTAGCCTTCCTCTATCAACGAATCTCACATACATTTATACACTATGCAATTCGTTATGGAGTTCAGTATGTTAACCGTCACATAACATAACCGGTCAACCAACTTTGCTTCACACCATAACTGTCATCTCCCTGCTGTACTCATGTCGTACTTGTGCCTACCATACTCATGCCTACCGTACTGATGCTCACCATACCCACTGTACTCGATACTTGGCACCATGCTCTTACTTGGCACCATTCCCTTTACAGTACGATTAGACTCCAACACCTACGATGTTCCCCATACTGCAAGACTTCAACACTTCCCCGTACTGCAAGACTCAATTCCACCGTACGATTGTCACACTTCCACTGTACTGTAGTCTTACTTCCACTATATGATAGTCTCATCGTACGGTGAAAAACTACCGTACTTCCTTAATCTAACAATCTCCCACTTAATGAAGTACGGAGTTACTCAACATGGCTACCATGAAAACAAAATCCACACCTTTACCGAGGACCTCATTGAGCCCTCAAGATTTCAACATCTTCAGTCACATGAAGATAAACATCTCCAAATAGTACTTCAACAAATGTGAAAAGATCCTTCTGCAACATCAGAATCTCACGCCTTCAATATTTGCAATACTGATGAAGATCATTCACTATATCACTGCCAAAACTCCCACTGAATTGTGGTGATGAGTCACACATGGCACCTACGTCACTGCCATCAACTCCTACCATACTGTAGTGTCGAGTCACACATGACATCGTGACTACCATCTTCCACATGAAGACCAAACTAATCAAACCAGTCATCATTAGATGACCGATTAGCCAAAGCAGCACTACTAGCATCTTCACCATCACTATCAGAAGACTCAGAATTAGAATAACTCTCCACTTTCTTCTTCTTCTTCTTCTCTTTGCAATCCTTTCAGATATGACCAGTCTGCCCATAATTCCAGCACTTCACTTTGAAATTCTTCTTGCCGTTGTCCTTCGATTGGTCTCGAACAACAAGAGCCTCCTTAGCCACCTCAGAAGACCTCCTTCGCATCTCCTTTGACAGAAGTGCAGCAACTACTTCATCCATTTTAAACTAAGTAGTCTTACTTCCAATGGCCATCACAAGATGGTCCCACGAATCAGGCAAAGAACTCAACAACAACATGCAATGCTCCTCTTCACTTATGGACACACCAACATATGTTAGTTGTGCAATCACCATATTGAACGCATATAAATGACCAGCCACAATAGTTCCTTTGTCCATCTTCGGAGAGTACAATTTCTTTCTGAGGAAGAGCTTGTTTACCAAGGATTTTCCCTGATAAATATCTCCCAATTTCTTCCACAAAGAATGTGCAGTTTTCTCCTCATAGACGTTTAACAAAACACTATCTGCCAGTGTCAATCATATCATTCCTCTCACCTTTCGATCTGCCAGATTCCAATCTTCTTGCTTCATGCCTGTAGACTTGTTCCCAAACACAATAGTCCATAGATCTTGGTCTACCAACATATCTTCAACTTTAAGTTTCCACAACTCAAAGTTTGTGCCATTAAACTTTTCAATTTCTATTCTCCCTAATGTACCTGCCATCTCAATTGCAAGATCAACACTTCACTAACTCCCACTGGAACCAAATTGACACCAATGACCAACCCTACCCAAACAACCAACCCTATCCAATAGAATAATGGTAATCGGTTTGGCTCTGATACCACTTGTTAGGAAAGCTACTAGCGGAAACGCCTTCCAAATGTCAATTTACAAGGGAAATTATATAAAGATCAAATCTACTGAGATGCATAGGAAAAATAAGAATAGAGAAAATAAAGGTACACACAAGATAAAACACATGAGACAAAGATTTATGTGGGAAACCCTTTCGGGAAAAACCCACCAGCCAAGAACCAGAGTGTCACTTTCTGTATTACAGTAATCAATACATTACATACAAATAATAGACTCAAGCTCAGATTGCCTTTGCAATTAACCTCACTTCTATCACTATGACACTATTCTTCAGGCTCACAGCCTCAGCCCTCGCAGCCTCTACAACAATACAACCATTACTATAAACCACAGACTTAGCCTTCCTCTATCAATGAATCTCACATACATTTATACACTATGCGATTCATTATGGAGTTTGGTATGTCAACCATCACATAAGATAACGGTCAACCAACTCTGCTTCACACCATAACTATCATCTCCCTGTTGTACTCATGTCGTACTTGTGCCTATCGTACTCATGCCTATCATACTGATGCTCACCATACCCACCGTACTCGATACTCAGCACCATGCTCATACTTGGCACCATTCCCTTTACGGTACAATTAGACTCCAACACCGTACGATGTTCCCCATACTGCAAGACTTCAACACTTCCCCATACTGCAAGACTCAATTCCACCGTACGGTTGTCACACTTCCATCGTACTGTAGTCTTACTTCCACCGTACGACAGTCTCATCGTACGGTGAAAAACTACCCTACTTCCTTAATCTAATAGGAATCATGCCATCCTTCATTTCGGTTGAGATTTGTAGTATAGTTTTTGATAGTAATAACCTCAAAGAGTTTGACTTTGAAGAAATTCTCTTCTTTGGCTATGACTTAAGTTTTTTCAAAGAGATGTGGTGTGTGGTATGATAGGACATATTTGAAAATTCTATCAAGTCTAGTATCAGCACTATATTTTTTGATTTTAGTATTAATGAATCAACCGACTTTTTAATGACGAATCACTAGATGTAATTCAAATGTTAATCAAATAAACATACACAATTTAACCCCCAAAATTTACACTCTCCTTCTAATAAAGCTAAAATGAATATCATATAATATAGAAAAAGAAAAAACATGATGAAGCTTTATCTTACTCTTGATGCTGCCTACGCTCATAACTAGATATGTTTGCAGCAGATTCAATGGCCTTCTTCCAAACACCCAACTTATCAAAATTCCTGCCTTTACATTGATAATAAGAAAATGCCGCAGCATACTGAGACTTGTCGTTCTCGATGTGACGAAGCTCCCAAGGTTCCACGTCGTAGAACATAGGAATAAAGAGGGCATCAGTTTGTTGTAACATAAGAACAAGCTCGTCTAAACACCATGAAGACTCTGCATATCCTTTGGAAAATATGGCAATTTGCACAGCAGATGAGCATATGGCATTGTATATGGTAGTAGGTATAGAATCTCCCCCTTGTATCTCTTCACAGTCAAGAAATGCCCGACACCCTCTCTGCTGAAGACTGTCATAGAGTTGTTTAGCAAGGGTGGCTTTGACGTCAGGCCCTCGGTGGCTGATGAACGCGTCATATAGTTTTGGACTTGCCATCGATCTTCCCTGAGCAGATGAGGAGGAGGAAGCCATGAAATGCTGGACTAGAACTACAAAATGAATGAAAGGAAACAACAATAGCTAATATTTGTATTGAAACGTAGGTGATATTCTCACATTTCTTAGACTAATTACTACCACATGCTTATGTTCAACGATTATTCTCACATTTCTTAGACTAATTACTACCGCATCCTTATCTTCAAAGATTTTTCTTACTGTCCAAAAAAAAGAGCCAATTAATTAATATCTAAAATCTTCAAAATTAATTACGCCGTAGGCATTTCACTATGAACGCGTTCAGGCAAAACATTTCATCTGATGGTTGTAAATTTTGCAGACAAAATGATGGACATTGAAATCATCTGAAACGCTCATTTTTTTTGCCACTTTACACGTCGATTAATTGATAGTCACCGTTCGTTGGTTTCAGTTTGCCATTTTGACCTGTTGCAACAAATTGGCCCCCACAATTGAAAGTGTGTCATCCGTCAATATTTTCTACCGCTTCTTATCTATACGTTACTCTATACAAATGATATTTTCGGCTCTTTTTTACCTGCCCCTTTATACACAACAATCAATTTTGTCTGAAAGTGCAGAATATGAAAGCAATGTAAATTAAATGCACAAGCATCCTCTTTCAGCACAGTTGTAAATGGTCAGAATTGTCACACGATGTGGCGTAAAATGGTATAAATAAATAAATAAATAAAGTTGGCATAAAAAGTATTAAAAATTAGCACCGTTGAGAATGGGATAAGCTCGATTGCTCTAGATAATAGCCATGTCTGCCATCCAATCACTTGAAAATCTGATCGCGAGTTCAGATAAGTGACCTTTGCTGTAGTAATAGCTGCCCATACTGCAATAACTTTACATTTATGTGGAGAAGGGACATAAGGAAGACCATGAAGATATGAAGTGACATATATTGGTGAAATCTTGCATATCGTAGTTATAGCCAGTGCCACTGGGTCTATAACAGTCCAATCGGAATGTTCCCGCTATGAAGTCTGTAGTTATTGTTCTACGTTTTCTTGCCACCATTGCTCTTATCCTGCAGTAATTGCGTTAGGTTTGCTATAAATGCATTTTCCCAAACACTCTCTGCACCACTGCCCTCTTGTTGTATAAATAAACATTTACTTTGTCAGATTAAATAACCTATACGTAAATACCGCAAGAAAATTTGGAGCACACAATAGCAATACCTAAATAGTGGAAGGGAACTCATAGCACACAGTAGCTATTGGCATTTGTCAACTCTAAGATACTTTTTACCTTTCTTTATCCTTCTTTACTGTGGTAATTTTTTCCAGTCGATTCCTGCATATTTGGTTAATTTGTTTCTCATATTCATCTTCTTTATTTTTTTCTCATATCAAATGTAATTTGGTGCTAAAAGCTGCTTGTTTCATTTATCAAAAACTTATTATACAAAACTTACATTATAAGAAAGAAAACAAGCAATTAAAACTGAAAAACTCAAAGCATGAAAGTATGGAAGTTGGAGGAATCGGTACACATCTTTATGGAAAATAATAAAACTATTCATGTACAACATGCATTTGCATATATCTGTCTGAGAAAATAAAGAACAAATCAAAGATTTTTCAGAAAACATTTAAAAAATCTTCTAACAGAAGAAGAGAGGCTATATTGAAAGGGATACAAGACCATTGACGAAACTGTATAGGAAGTCAAATTGGCCATATGCCGGACTGAAAATATCACCAATAGTTTTTTTGAAATAAATATATTAATGTTTCATCAGTGAATAAATTTTACTGTAGCTAGAAAGGAAACATGCCTGTTGTCAACGAAATATGAAAAATAATATTGCAACATATACCTTCAATTTGAAAGGAACGCATACTGTCAATTTCTCAACTGAGCGGCCTGTGAGGCCTTGGAGCATTAGGATTCCCATTCTCATAGAAACTCCTAAATAGATGAACTGCCTCATCGGCCATTAAACCCCCAACACATGTAAATCCTCCCCGCTTCTCCTCAGCTTGATTGTTCCCACAAGGGCCAGAGCCATGCCTATGCACATCCATGATAGACGAACATCTCCCAAACCTGTCATTTGCACAGCCATAGAAAATGCTGTCCAATCAATGAGGATCTTGTTTCTGTACCTGCATGTATATGATAGAAAGAAAAGTAATACAACTGCAATGCTTATTAGATAATATTAGATTCTCCTTTAGAAGCATTTCAACATGTCTATACGTATGGAAAGTAGATTTGGTACTGATTGCCTGGAAACTTAGCACAGAAACCCACCAGCGGATTTGACTCTCTAAATATAGCCCCCGCGGGCAAGTCTAAAACACATAAATAGTGATTATTAAGTCAGTTCGGCAATTTAGTCAGCTGTTGTAATGTACTAAATAGCCTGCTTGCATATTCCAGTCATACTAGCTTCTGGTCCAAAGACCTGCAGATCAAAGAAAGTATAATTTTTCTTCCCATCAATACTGTGCTAAAATTGGTGAATATGAGGCATACAAAAAGCTGACTGGAAAGTGGGCCTCTACTAATTTCACGAGATGACATTTGTTTGATGCAATTGTCAAACAATACACGTACCTTGTCTTTGTTTTGAACTTTTGCATGCACATCTTCCAGTGCGTGGTTTTGTTGGTTTAGATTTAGATATAATTGTAAATGGGAGGGTTTTGAGAATAGTGTGCTAACGTGGACTCCGGATGCTCCGTTGGACAATTTAGTTATCTAGAAGACAGGCTGTAAAGTGGACTCCCATGATATTTTTTATTTTTAATTTTAATAATTAGCTGCATTGTAAAACCCCTAACCCCTGGCATCCATTTTGAATGTTGCTTAATGGAAATCTTGCCACGGCCTCTTCAAATTATAGTTTTATCCTACTTTTAGATAAAATATTACTATTTTCTCCTCCTCATTGTGTCCCCTTCTTAATATTCATTTTAGAAGTAATTTTGTTTATATATATTAAAATGGAATGACGAGAAGAATTTTGTGATAGACTTTAATGAAAAAAATTGTGTTCATGTAGTGGGATGATTATTTAGATATTATGTTGCGAGAAGACATATTTAGGAAATACAAAAGAGATTTTAGCTTCTTATCCTTGAAGCTAAACAACTCATTTAAAAGATGCCATGCTAATTTTAAAGGATTCGCTGTAGGTGCTGAAGGGAATCATCGAGTGTCAAACTTAGGGGTTTTGTTTGTTGAAGGACAGTGGTAGTGTGTATTACAACATTCTTTTGTTTTCCACTGATTTTGTCACTGTAGATGGTGTTGGTGTGGTTTCCATGAGATTATTTTGCTGGTTATTTTGTAGTCTTTGTGTGAGTGTTATTTTCATGTAATGATGACTTCTGTTAATGAATATATGCGTTTTAGAAATAAAATATATCTTTACTGTAGTTAGAATATAATTTGAAATTTTGTAAGTTATTTTCTATTTATAAGAAATTATATTTTATTTTTTATTGTATTGTTTATCTTATTATAATTTTTTTATACATTCAATCAATTTATATGTATGAAATTTGCCAAGTCAATTTATCTTTTTATTATTAATTGATATAATTTAGTTTTAAACAAGTTGATATTTATTTTAAACTTTTATTTTCGTAGTGCAGTAAATTTTATGTACGTAGTACATTACATTATATATTGTAAAAATGATGCTAATGTGGGTTAATATACATTGCCAAATAACGTAAGAATAATTTAATGCAACTAATATTACGATTAAATGTTTCTACTTGTCGCTACTCAAAATTAAAATTCTATTTTTCAAGGTGAATTTAGATCTCTTGTTTTGAGTGATTAATTAATTTCAATTAAAATTATACCATATACTTAAAACTATACTAAGGTGGAATCTTCTCACTTTTAATTTGAAAGTGCTTTAATTTATATGTACGTAATACATCTACTTATTTGATCTTACAATTAATTTTCAAGGAAATAAAAAATTAATATTTCTTGTATGTAGTACATTACCTTAAATAATTTGTGTAAACAATTTTGATGTAGAGTTAGTGGTTCGTATAATCCCATTACGGGCCCATCCACATTTAAAATTAAACTACAAAAAACAAATGACCCTACTTAGGCTTTTCACCATTGTATGATTATATGGACTTATTGTATTTAGCTTATTTAATTATGTAGGAGATGTTGGAAATTTATCACATGGCAAAAAATAGATTTATTATTCAACTTGTAAACTATAATAAGAAATCTTCCAATGTTAATGTGGAAATATGAATAATGTATTGCAGCTAACAATACAATTATATGTTTTTACTTATCAATACTCAAAAAATATAAATACAAAATTGCAACTACAAAAATAAATAGAACAAAATGAGAACAACATAGAAAAAAAGGTGTAACCATTGCACACTCAGATACGATTGCTAGTTATATTTCAGTCTAATTTCACTCTTTCCCAGAAAATATATGCTCTTATCTTCCACAAATATTCAGAGTAATTATTACGATGCCGAAAGGAGGAGTGAAAGTGCAACAAAGCGAAGTAGCCACGTAGGGAAAGATGCTCTTGTACAACTTGAGCGCACTACATGAAAAGACATCTATTCAAAGCTCTCAATTTCACTCTTACGCACATTCTATATGGTGCAATTAAAAAAACAATCAGACCGGATTTTTAGGTCTTTGGCTATGATTATACAAGGTGCAATTGAAAAAATAATAAGACCTCCAATCATCTAGAAAGCTTTTTTGCAGTTTTTGTTATTATACTCAATTATCAAATAATGTAGGGAAGTTTTTGGGGCTCGATAAAATTTTAATAATAAATAAATAAGTTTGTCTTGGACTGCGCACCGATTATGGTCAGGATTTGAGATAATTATTGAGAAATTATTGACAATCACTTGTATTATCAGCAGCTTTGGTTGCTAATTTAGGAGCAGCATTTTTTAGCTCGTTTTCTAAGAGAGCATAAACATGACAGCTTCAGTACTTGTTTTGTGAAAGAGATCTGTAAATGTTTTTTCTTCTCTATGGTGGCACCAGTTATTTTGAAATGGAAGACAACCTTAAATAAAATAGAAGAAGAGTGCTTCAAATAATGCGGGTACTGATCCAAATTGTGTAGATTTTCGAGCTCAAAAGAAAATGCAGAAAAATAGAATAAAAATAAAATCAGAAATGACAAACAATAACACAGAGACAGAAGACATAATTTATAGTGGTTCACCTGTAAATAGACTACGTCCACTCTCAACCTGGGATTCTCAATTTTATTAATTTCTCACAATGTGATACAACAGCCATTACATGGTCTATTTAACCAGATCTAGAATTAGTCTCTAGAAACCGACAGTGGATGATGAAAAGGTTTTCAGTTACAATTAGAAATGTTGATTGATATTCTCTGCAAGAAGAAATGTTACATGTCAGTGAACTGACATTCTCAACCAACAACAACCATTACATTAAGATTGGACTTCATATGCCCAACAATCTCCCACTTGAAGACCAATCACCAATAGAAAAAGAAAGGCTAGCAGAGATATCCCAGGAGTCAGATTCATCGATCACATAGAACAAGTAGGTTTTTGAGAAGATCTCGATAGTGCCAAGCTTTGTTCCAGCACACTCCGAATGAATCTTCTCCAAGTCATATCAGAATAAAAAACATCTTCTCCTCCTACTTTACGAGGCAGTAATTTGCCCATCAGTCCATAACAAAAAATACTATTTTTT
This sequence comes from Chamaecyparis obtusa, assembly GCA_027943335.1. NCBI lineage: Eukaryota > Viridiplantae > Streptophyta > Pinopsida > Cupressales > Cupressaceae > Chamaecyparis > Chamaecyparis obtusa. The sequence continues at coordinate 21,488 of BSBK01004419.1, forward strand.
GCAGATTCAAAATGCATTCTTCCATTAACATAGCAGTCCTTGAAACAACTTTCTCTTGCTTCATCCATAAAAGGACCCTTAAACATATACACAATATAGTCGCCTATTTTCCCCTTCCTTGCAATATTGGCTGCTTCTAAAGCCCAAATATGAAATTGCCCATTCCAAAATTTTAACATTTCCTCCTCAGCAGACAACATCCCTTCCTCAACTAGTTTATTATGCAGCTCATGGAAACTCTTCTGCACCACGGCGTCCACAATTTCCTTGTCATACTCCAAATCCATGCTATGTGACACAAATAGATGCTTCCACTACTCTGATATATAGACCGATGCAATGCACTTGGAGTTCTTAATCATGAGAAATGCGAGCCCTTGGTTGCCTAAATGACCCATTTCCTTAATATCATTCATCATGGCATTTTTTGACAGCTGGAAATAGTGAATGAAACTCCCAGATTGTTGTTCCACACGGTCACATGCCTCCAACGAATCTTCTCTTGTTGTTCTCCATGAGGAAACACCATAGCGTTCTGTTGTCTTCTGCATATTTTCCAAATCGGAACCAAGCTCCACACTAGGTTGGACTGTGGCTAAATCATTAACTGTGGAAGAAAAATTAAGCTGCATTTCCTCTTCTCCAGGTCGGGCCACATTATCCGAGATATTGCCGCCAATCCTTAACAGAGCATCTAACTCTTTTAGAATTTGAGCAGAGTGTTTTGACCCCTTTGTAACATGTCTGTTTGCAGCCATTGAGCCACTTTGGCTGTCCTCATTGCTCATTGATCCCTCCATCAACAAATCGATAGACTTGGCAACAACTTTAGTCAAGATGTTGTTGGTTCTGGCCCAAACAGTTGTGCCAAATTTGTTAATGACCTCACCAACACTCCCTAGTGACTCTTGCACTATTGACGAACCCGTTCCCAGAGAATCAGGAACATCTTGCACTGCTAGGCTTACAACCTCATAGATTGCCTCTGTCTCTTTCTTTACTCCCATTTGAAACTTGTCCAGATTTCATTGATAGGCTTCAATTACTTTCTCTGATTTTGAAGTGAGAACCTTCACCAGTCTGTCAAAGTTCCAAAATCCCCTACTACTCTCTTCAGTGAGAATTGCATCACATGATTTTGGTTCTACATCATGTCTATCATTTAAACATTTCTCTTTTATGGCTAGATCTTCATTAATACAGGCCACAATTGCATCCATAGTTGAGAAAGAAATAAACTCAGCATCCTCCTCATCTCTAGGCCAAACAACAACCTGGGCTTCTTGATCCTCTTCTTGGCCAATATAAAGGCCTCTTCTCTCGGCTGCAACAACCTCTTTTTCAATAATAGGATTACCATTTTCCCCTTCGTCGGCCCCTTCACTTTCTTCCACATCGAACTTCTCATCTATTTGTTCATCTTCTTCCATAGTGAACTTCTCGTCTCTCACAGACTTCCGTTCTCTAGGGGCATGTGCAAAGCAACCCAGCTGCAACATCTTGTGAATTTTGGAAGCAAAAGAATTTGGATCATCAAGGCTGAAGCCAGAATTAAAAGAAGCCATTTCATAAATGACCAACACCAGGTCCTTTATAGACTTGCCAGTCTTGTCTTCTTTTGCTCTCTTCCGCAATTCTTCCATAACAACTTTCTTATGTTGTGCATCACCCATGCACTCAAGAATTACATTAAGCTCATATTTAAGAGCTTTTAAATCTTCTAGTTCATCTTCATGCTTATTTTCCCAGCCATCCCACTAGTGCACATGGCAGATTCTTTTGCTCTTTGCAGGCACAACCTCAATCTCTACCAAGCCCAAATTTTCAAGAAATTCATTGATGATAAAATCAAATTTACCTTCTTCCATCTTTGCTCTAGCCTCACCTTGGCTCTGATACCAATTGTAGATTTTCAAGCTCAAAAGAAAATGCAGAAAAATAGAATAAAAATAAAATAAAAAATGACAAACAATAACACAGAGATAGAAGACATAATTTATAGTGGTTCACCTGTAAATAGGCTACGTCCACTCTCAACCTGGGGTTCTCAGTTTTATTAATTTCTCACAATGTGATACAACAACCATTACATGGTCTATTTAACCAGATTTGGAATTAGTCTCTAGAAACTAACTGTGGAAGATGAAAAGGTTTTCAGTTACAATCAGAAGTGTTGATTGATATTCTCTGCAAGAAGAAACGTTACATGTCAGTGAACTAACATTCTCAACCAACAACAACCATTACATTAAGATTGGACTTCATACACCCAACAAATTGCTCACAGAGAAAGTTCAAATTGTGCAGTATGCATGTTAAATGCAGTCATTGTCAGAAAATTTACCATTGAGCACAAATTTGGTAGAGAATCTCGGTAGCCATACCTATATCCAACAAAGAAATATAACTGGGAATTTGTGTAATAAGTGTTTGTTGTAGATTACTTGAAAAAATGAACACGAACATGAGTTTTTTTGCACCTAAATTGTGGCTATCTTGTACTCAAAATGGTGCCTTAATTGTTGAAAGTAAATTGCAGACTAAAATAATTAAAACAAAATTTGAAGATAAAAGATTAAGAACACACAAACACAAACACAAAGATTATAGTGGTTCATCCATCTATTCTGGATTACATCCACTTTACAGGCAGGGCAGATATCTCTTATTAAAAATACAGTCTGTTACAATGAATCAGTAGCTCTCAGCTTTTATTACATATTATATTGCATGGTCAAAGACCTTCATAGCATCTGCAGATGATAGGGAATCTGACGTTTACAGACAATGGAAGATTGGGCTTCACAACTGTCTACAGAGCCGTTACATTGCAGAACCGTTACAATCTCCCACTTGAAGTCCAATCAATGCTACGAGGTGAGCTGCTCAGAAATATCCCCCACTTGGTGCTTATGGCTATGTCATCACAATGTCGAGAGAAGTCCTATAGAATTTGAACTTCTCTCACGGTACAACCTTGGTGAATGCATTAGCCAGATTGACCTTTGTATCAATCTTCTCTAATTGTAGTCTTCCCTCTTCAAGAGCATGATGGATGAAGTGAAATTTGGTCTCAATATGCTTTGTGCGACTGTGGAAAGCTGAATTTTTGGCCAAATGAATGGCACTGTTGCTATCAGAGAATAGAGTAAATGTGGATTGTTTAAATCCCAACTCTCCAAACAATCACTGTAACCATATCAACTCTTTAGCTCCCTCAGCGAGAGTAATGTATTTAGCCCCGGTGGAGGAAAGAGCAACCACTTGTTGCTTTCGAGAAGTCTAGCTAATCGTTGCCCTGACAAAATTAAACACATAGCCTATTGTTGACCTCCTTGTATCTAAATCTCCAGCCATATCAGAATCAGCATATCTACAAATATAAGGGGCCCTACTGTTAAAACATAAAACATGAGAGGAAGTGCCTCTCAAATACCAAAGAGTCCATTGAACTTCTTGCCAATGAGTTTTACCTGGATTACTCATAAAACCACTCACAACTCCCATTGCATGAGCAATATCTGGATGTGTGCTAACTATGGCGTACATTAAACTCCCAACTGCAGAAGAGTAAGGAATACCAGCCATCTCATGTTTTTCTTCTTGAGTAGGACACATTTTAGAAGACAATCGAAAGTGATCAACCAATGGAGTGGCAACTGATTTTGCACTTGACATATTAAATTTTTCTAGAACTTTGAGGATGTACTTTTCTTGAGATAACAAAATTTATCTCTTATGTCTATCTCGAATTATATCCATCTCAAGAATCCTCTTCACTACCCCTAAATCTTTCATGGCAAAATGAAGAGACAAATGTGTCTTTAGCTCATGAATGAATCTCATATTATTCCCAGCAGTCAACATATCATCAACATACAATAGCAAGATCACAAACTCACCAGTCGAAAGTCTTTTGAAGTAGACACATGGGCCTGATTCACACTAAGTGAAACCTTGTTGAGTCATGAAGTTATCAAACTTTAAATACCATTGGTGTAGGGCTTGCTTCAAACCATATAGACTCCTCTTTAATCTGCAATATAAATGCTCCTGTCCATGTTTAACAAATCCTTCCGGCTGTTCCATATATAACTCTTCAACAATGTCCCCATGTAAAATGCTATTTTGACATCGAGTTGCTCAAGCTCAAGGTCCTACACTGCTTCCATGCCAACTACCAAATGAATGGTCTGCATTTTAACCACTGGAGAAAAAATCTCATTGAAGTACACACCCTTTTGTTGAGCGAATCCCTTCACTACCAATCTGGCCCTGTATCTCTGTCATCCTCCATCTTCCTCTTTTATGCGATAGACCCATTTATTTTTTAAAGCTTTACAGTTGGTAGAAGAGGAACCAAGTCCCAAGTCTGATTCATGTGTAAAGAATCCATTTCATCTTTCATTGCATCCATCTAGAATACTAAATTAACATCAGTGCATGTCTGTTTAAAAGTTTGTGGCTCTGCCTGATCTGAACACAAGGAAAATAACAATTTGTAGTCATCAAATTTTCTAGGACGCTTTCTCTCTCTGGTAGACCTCCTCAACTAGACATTTTGATTAATATCAACATCAGAACTCTCTGTAGTTGCAGACCCTTGTAAATGATTGTGGGCTTGCTGATGGCCAGACATTGGCTCTTGGAAAATATGTTGGTGTTGGCACGTAGAGGATTCCCTTGTTTGTGGACAAGGTTGCATGCGTGGGTGAGAAGACTCCTCACGTGGCACATGGGGCTATGGAGACAATAGATTTGGCTGCTGGCACTTTAGTGTTGAGTCCGCACAAGGTAACCAAGGGCTCCAAAGGTGTATCAGCTTGGGGAGGCATGGGTAATATGAAGTTTGGTGTCTGCTGTTGGAGAGACATGTGAGGTAGAGCCACTTGCTCTGCTCTTTCACCGTAGTGGTAAGGGCCATTTAATGTGAATTTAGTGCTATCATTGAACAATGGTTGAGAGTGAACCACTAATGGTGTTGGAAACAAAAGGGACTTCTGTGGTATTGGGCAAGACAAAGAAGTTGTGGAAGAAGTATGCTGTGCAGTGCTGGAGGGGATAAATGTTGATGGGTGGAATGTGACCCGGGGTACGTTTTGCTTATGAGTCCCATTATCAGATGGATCATATTGAATAAAATTATCAAAAGAAGAGTTCTGAGATTGCAAATTGGAGAATGAATTTTCATTGAATACAACATCCCGGCTCCGTATCACTTTCTTGGTGATTGAATCCCATAGACGATATCCAAATTCATCCTCACCATACCCCAAAAATAGGCATCTTTTGGATTTAAAATCCAATTTTGTTCTCTGCTCCTTATTAATGTGAGCATATGCATCGCATCCAAAAACATGCAAATGAGAAAAATAAATTCTCTTACCAGCCCACCTTTCTTCTGGAATATCAAAATCTAGACATGATGAAGGAGCTCGATTTATTAAATAAACTACTGTATTACATGCCTTTGCCTAGAATTTCTTCCCCAAACTAGCATTAGACAACATACACCGAGCTCTCTCTAAAATAGTCCAATTCAACCTCTTAGCTGCACCATTTTCTTGAGGTGTATACGAGACTGTTTTAATCCTCCGAATACCATGATCTGCACAAAATTGGTCAAAATCTGAAGAGCAAAACTCACCACCATTGTTCGTTAGTAGACATTTTAGTTTTCTTCCAATTTGATTTTCCACCATAGCCTTAAAGCTTTTAAATTTGGAAAAAGTTTCTGATTTCTTATGCAACATATAAATCCAAACTTTGCGAGTGCAATCATCAAGAAATACGATAAAATAATTAGCACCACCGATAGAAGTTACCTCCGTAGGACCAAAAACATCAGAATGAATGGGCTCTAATGGAGATGATTTATTCTCATGGCCCGTCCTTATGAAGCTGGTGTGATTTTGTTTTCCATAAAGGCAATGCTCACACAATTCCAAATCAACCGATTTAAGACCTGAAAGTTGGTCTCTTCGAAGCATGACTTCAAGACCTGTTTTGCTCATATGACCGAGCCTCTTATGCCAAAGTTTGGCATTGCTATCCGCAACCGCCATGGCTGCTCTCACTTCACCATTACACTCTAATGTGTACAAAATTCTAGTTTTCTACCCTTTAGCTAAAATTAATTGACCCTTGGACACTTTCCAAGAAGCTATATCAAAGCTAACATTTCAACCTTGTGTATATAACTGACTAACTGAAATCGGATTACGCTTAAGTGTAGGAACATGCCTAACATCTTTTAAAATCCATTTGCTTCCATTTTTTAGCGATAATAAAATATCCCCTTTTCCGACAATATCACATTCTTTATTATCCCCAAGAAAAACTTTACCAAACATACCTTCGTGGTAATTTGTGAAAACACTTCGACATGGAGTGGCATGAAATGAGGCACCAGAATCGAGAATGCTTGAGCTTGAATCTATGTCACCGATTGCAAGTACCAAGGTTCCATCAGTTGCAGCATTAACACCAACATTGATAACATTATTTTGAGCCCTTTTGTAGTTCCAACATTGCTTCTTTGTGTGCCTAGATTTTCCACAAAACCAGCATGTGCCATTTCTTCCTATTGATTTCGAGTGATGAATCAATTTACCTCTTCCATTATTATTATGGTTTCTTCATCTCTCACGAATTCTACCTCTATTGCTTGTGCTCACAGCTATTAGAGCATCATTGGAAGAGGGTTCTTGATGTTTCCTTCGCATGTCTTCAGTAAGTAATGTGGCTGAAACTTCATAGAATTTTAGTTTTCTCTTGGCTACAACGGAAGTGCTCATAGCCATTACAACTTCTTCCCAACTATTTGGAAGAGAGCATAATAATAATATCACCTTTATTTCATCATCTAATGAGATACCAACCAAAATCAGAGGAGTAACTAAAGTATTGAACTCGTTGAGATGATTCGATAGCACTCCTTTCATTTTTAGATTATATAATTTCTTGATGATGAATACTTTGTTTGATGCTGAAGCTATCTCATATAATGAAGATAACTTATCCCACAGTTCTTTCGTGGTCTTCTCTGTTGAAACATTGAAGAGCACATTGCTTGATAGAGATAATAAAATCATTGCCTTGGCTTTCTGATCGATCTTCTCCCAATCTTCATCTGACAAAGACCCTTTGCCCTTGGTTTTTCCAAATAAAGCTTGTTGCAAATCTTGCTTGACAAGCAAGGATTCTATCTGCACTTTCCATAACCTGAAGTTCTGCCCTGAAAACTTTTTAATCTTCCATTTGTCTACCTCATCCATAGCATCTACAAATCCTCACCGATTTCCAAAAAATTGAACGAGCTTAACCAACTCTGATACCAATTGTTGAAAGTAAATTGCAGACTAAAATAATTAAAACAAAATTTAAAGATAAAAGATTAAGAACACATAAATGCAGACACAGAGATATAGTGGTTCATCCAGCTATTTTGGATTACATCCACTTTACAAGCATGGCATATATCTCTTATTAAAAATACAGTCTATTACAATGAACCAGCAGCTCTCAGCTCTTATTACATATTACATTGCATGGTCAAAGACCTTCATAGCATCTGCGGATGACAGGGAATCTGATGGTTATAGACAATGGAAGATTGGGCTTCACAGTTGTCTGCAGAGCCGTTACATTGCAGAACCATTACATTAATTTTAGATTCAGTCATTATTACAAAATTCAAGCTCTGCAAGTTTAGGAAATTATACATCGAAGATGAATCACAAAGCAAAAATATTCAGAATATATCCAGATTTTAAAAAAGAGGAATCAAAATTGAGGCTTTGCAAATTATAAGGACCAAACTAACTTTTTACACTTATATTGGATATTTGGAAAAAAGAGAGTAAAAGTAAAAGCTGTAAACTAGCTGATTGAAGCTTCGGGACCCCAATAATTAGCATTTTCTATGGAGAAGACAAAGAGGGAGATATAAGAGCTGACAACCCTCAGATGCTGAATTTTCCTTTTGATATAAAATTGAATCTGAAAAGCACAAAGAATTGAAGTGGCATTATGAAAGTACTAACTATTCGAGTTACTGCAATGCAAAACAAGAAAATGGTACTTAAATACACACTAATGTGCTTGTTTAAATTGTACTATCTTGGCAAAGAATTTAGATGGAGGGAAAGAAGTTTCTCCTTTTCTATTTCTCCACGGGGGATTTTGTTTTGTGGGATGAACATGCGTTCCAATACAATTAACACAAAACTCATGATGCTTTGATTGTAACTATTCTGTCCTTAATTTTCTGCCTGAATTTGCATTGGATTAGTTGACAAACACGGTGTCATTAGCTGACAGAAATGGTGTCTTTATCTTGTATAATTTTTGTTTAAACGTTTGGTTTTAAGTTTTCGGGCTACCTTCCTTTTCAACCCCATCAAATGTGACCTTCAATGTTCAAAACAAATTCATCTTAATCTTGAGTTATAATCTTATACTTTTTTTGGTTTGTTTTCTTAGTTATCTATAATGAATCTCAAGTTTTTTTCAAATAATTTATTGAATAATTCTATTAAACTTTACATAAAATTACACATAAGAAAAGATATATACAAAATAGAAATTTTATTCTTCAAAATGTTGTAACTCAACAATGCTCTCTATTTTGCATATGCAGCTAACCTTGGATTCAAAATGGTTCATGAACTTGGAGTTGATAGGATTTAGGTTGAATGTGATTCATTAAACATCATAAATTATTTAAATGGAACCGCCACCCCTTCCTAGACTATAAGGTCGATAATTGATGATTGTAAAGCTTTGCTTAATCGTTTCCAAGCTCACAAAATTTTACATGTGTATCATGAAGGGAATTATGTGGCTGACAGGTTGGCCAATCTAGGTGTGAAGTCTAATCGATTAGTTTCTTGGGATAATGATGATTGTCTCCCAATTGAGATCCAAATGTTATTACACATTGATGCCGAGAAGTGATTCAATAAGCCTTACCTTGATTTTGATGGAATCGTAAATGCAAATTTGATTTTCATTTAAGGGTTCTTTTAATGATGAACCCAACTTTGGTAATGGTGTTTTGCTTAGGGTTTTATTCTATATGCCCTACTTTTCTGATTTGCAGAAATTGGTCTACAAATACAATGAGGAGTGATCAAAATAGGTTAGAGATGATTGTGTATGAGAAATGACAGAAGGAGGAAGCTATTTGGTTGGAGCTTTCGATTGGTGGGCTTACTCCTTACATGGAAAAGTTGCATGGAGTGAACATGCAAGTTACAAAAGCCTTTTTTAATGGCTTGGAGGAAGGGAGTTTGAAGGTGTATGGACTAGACTTAGATTTAAAAGAGGACTTGATTGTTGTCTCTAATACTATTATAAAGGGGAGGAAATTCTACAGAATTAAGAAAAATGTAAACGAGGCACTGGATATCTTTTTCCCTCCTAGTGAAAGAGATAAGGTTGACAAAATCTTGGATAGCTCAGGCATGATAGATCTTCCCTCAAATTCCCTTGTGCTATTTTTTCTGAAGTGATTATGAGATATATGACTCTGGATGGTAAGTTCTCCAATTTTTTCAGTTGTCACTTCTAAAATTTAAACAACTTCTGCCATAAAAAATGCATATCTATTCCGTATTATCTTTTGGCTTCCATGAATCATAGTTTGAGGGCCCATAGGAAAAACCATTCTTTCGTTGTTTTGCATGAAGGCCTCATCCTTCTAATTATGGAACATACCCATGCTCTTCATATTGAAAGAAACCCCTCCCTCAAAACTGGCATAGAGTACTAGAAGAATACCATGTTAGAGTTCAATATGGTGATGAGGGCTTGTCAAACCAACAAGAGCTTGATTCAGATGGGGAATTTCTTTTCTATTTGAATACTAGAAAGAGATATGTTACCTCTTGTTTATAGCTAAACGTGGACCTCTAATCCAACCATATACACAACATAGTCATTGCTCGATCATTGAATCACGAAGATGAGTATGAATTACTCAATTTACAAGATTCTATCGATTCGACTTGTTGCCTACTAATTAGCTGGGGTGTTTGAATTACTCTCAGAATGAGAGCCAAAAACCAAAAGACCAAGCTAATATGAAGGATTTTGAAAGCTTGAAAGATGAAAAAATTGCAAATAATCTAAGATGAAGATGCAATTAATCTAAGAATGAAGTGCAAATTTTAATCTAGGAACTTGAAAGAGATATGCGAATTAAGCTAATAACAATAAGCAAATTACACTAATTATGAGAATGCATTTATGCTAAATGAGATTTAAAACTAATATGCAATAAATCTTGGAAACATGAAATAATTGAGACAAAATTTAACTATAGTTTTGATACTCTCACAATTGCCTCTTTCAAATGAGAAAAAGAGGTTCATAATATAGACAAGCCCGGAGAAGGATGAAGAGTTTCTTGAAATGAAATGGTCGACTCCTCATTTCCAATTGAGACAAATATTGAAGGATTATTTAATTAAAAGAATGAATTATTGCCACATATGGGTGACCCTTCGAATAGTTTGAATTGTTAAATCCAAATAAAGATAATTCATTCAAATAATCAAATAATATTAATTCCTTTTATGTGTATTAGCTAAATGGGGTGGTTTTAATTTAATTTAAAGCACTTAAGACTTTAGAATTAAATTAATTTATCATAGGGATTATTTTAGCTAATAAAGTTGAATACTTAGGAATTAATTATAGTGTGAGATTAATGCAATTTAGGGTTTTTGCAATTGACACCAAGTCAAATAAAGTCAGGTAGGAGAGAGAAAATTGCCTAGTAAAATTGATTGAAATTATAAGATGCCAATTTTGGGGTATTACATTTACCCCTCTTTGAATTAATGTGTGAGGAGTGTGTTGATTCAAAGAATAGTCTGATGTGATAGATGAGGTTTCAGGATTATCCCTAGAACAGAGCTTAACCCTTGGAAGTCAAGGTTAGGATGCCAAGACACTGAAATAGATCAAATTGCAAAACCACCTCTAGAATGAGGCATGATTCTCTGAAGTCTAAGTTAGATTGCAAAGACAACGGTCTAATGACAACTTGAGAGGAGACTGGAATTGAGGTTAGATTTCCCCAATGCCCATTGATCAAATGATGACAGATGCAGATTTAGGACTAATCTCCAGAATTAGGGTTAGATTGCCCCAATACGAAGCTTAGCCCTTCGAGACTCGGGTTAGATTTCCTAGATAATGGTCCAAAAGAGATTTCAAGAGCCATCTCTAGAATGAAGCTTTACTTTTAGGAATTAGGGTTAGATTGCCCCAATACCTAATGAGATTTCAAGAACCATCTTCAGAACGAAGCTTGATCCTCGAGGATCCGAGTTAGATTGCTCAGATACCTAAAAGATAGATGACAAGATGACAAGATACAAGGTACAAAGATGCCCCTAGTGAAGAGATGCACCAAGTGGTGAGGACTTTCATTTAGATTAGATTGATATGAGACTAGTTCGACAAGATTCAAATGATGTAATCATCCTGCCCCCTCGGGAGTGAAATTGAATGATGACATATCCAAAGGATGATTGACAACAAGAGGTTGCAGAATAGAAGCAAGCAGACTAGATTCAAGAAGTTGCATAAGCAATTTGGAGCAATTGGGAGGTCTTGTTGACCAAGTTTGACTAGATTTGACTAGAGTTGACTTTAGATGAAAACATTGAAGATCTCAAGAAAATAATGAGATGAGAATCTGATAGGAAAATGATGCCAGAAGGCTGACTGCACAAGCGTCTGATCCCAAAGGATCCTAGAATTTTAAAATGCAATTTTGAGCCATCTAGAGATGTCAGATTTTGATTTCAATCTTGAAAATGAATTCAGAATGGTTGATTTAGCCAAGGGTGAAGTTTTCACACAAAACAGAGCACTTTGAAAATTAGGTCAAAAACTATATAAGGCCTGGAGGGGTCATTTTCAATTCATTATTCACTTTGTCTTCTAGAGATTTGAGAGCTTTGAGAGAGTATGGAGGGTGTTCTAGTGTATACACATTGATTTGAGTGTTCTTGATGCCACAACCGATCGCTGAAGTATGACCCACATGTGAGTAGCCAATAAACCATCCTGCATTTCAAGTTTTAACACTTTATTAGGTGATTTAGGCTAGATTTAGCATGTTTTAGGGCCTTGTTCTTCAACCCTCGTGCAAGGAAACAATTTCCTCATGCTGGCCTCAGTCGCCCCTTGTGTGGGAGAACGGTTCTCTTGCATGGGTTAGGGCTTCCTCACCTGAGGCTCCTCCGTGAGCTCGCGCGAGGCGCTAGGTGATGTCACATGATATTTCATCTTCTCGCACGGGAAGAGATCCTATCTCGCGTGAAGGAACATTTTCCTCACATGGGAAGCTACTGCAATGTTTAGAATCTTCATCCAATTTTGCATAAAATCAGCCAATTAAAATATTCGAGAGTTGTGTTTAGGATAGATGCATTGCTTCATTTGTTGTTGTTGCTCTGAGAACCACCATGTTGAGATACTGATCCAATATCATCGCTTGCTTTGTAGGTTGACTTCCCAGATGTCACATTCCAGTCGCACCATCCAATCATCACCACATTAGTACAGAGGTTGACCAATGCTAAGGGTGCCCACATTAAGGGGCTAGGATTGACATACTTGCGTGATATACCTGACATTCGGGTAAATCATGGTTTTTTAGGTGCACTTGTCAAGCATTTCCATTCGGAGATGAATACATTTCATTTTCCGATGGGGGAGATGATAGTCACTCCTGAGGATGTCTACCAGATACTGAGGATACCCTTCCATGGCACCCGAGTTGAGTATGATATACAGCTGAGGGCAGGTACAATGGCACTAAGAGCCATATTCAGAGATGAGTTAGTGATGGGTTGAGCCATCTCGTGGGATGAGCTGGTTAGCAAATATGGTGGTGCTCACTGATTAGCAGTCATTTTAGCCATGTTCCTGAGCTGCTACCTAGTTCCTGATCGGGGCCATCAAGAATTGGAGTGCGGCTAGGGATGGATGCTGTAGTGGATGTTGGATAGGCTAGCTGTCAGATTCGGATGGGGCAAGTGCATGCTCACATAGATGTACCATGAGATGCATGAGGTTGTGTATCAAAGCACCAAGACCATGGCTGCTGGAGTTTTCATATTGCAGATCTGGGCCTGGGAGCATCTCCCTATTTGCAGGCTGATATTTCATGATACACGGTAGGCCCTCAAGCCCTACATTTACAAATATGTAGGCCCTATGACTCAGATAGCGCTAGGTAAGACCGAGAAGTGGAGGGGGCAGCTAGATGATATGGCAACAGTTGTGTGGAGGCCTTGGGTAGCCACAAAGCCATGGGATGACACTCAGTGGGAGCTTTCACAATGTTCATCTCACATGCATTGATTGGATGTACTATTTCTATCATTGAGCATTTCTTTCTCACATGTGTTATGAGGCAGTTCAGGAGACAATAGGACATCTCCCAAGATTATGCTTCATATGCTCGCTTTGTTGATGAGATGAAGAAGGGCTGGCAACCCAAGTTAGATCAGGGTAGATGCACGATTGAGGCACGAGTACCTCTAGCTCATTGGGACTATATGGTGGATGTCACCTATGCAGGGATGACACCTACATATCGAGATCAATTCTTGGTGCACCCCTTCTCGAGGTTCATAGATCCTCTCGGCATGGGCCAGGGGGCACAATAGTAGCTTGCACAATAGCAATAGCAGTAGGTACCTACCCAGCAGCAGATACTAGTATAGCAGCCTGGACAGCAGCAGGTTGCACAGCAGGGGCCACAACAGTAGCAAAAGAGACAGAGGGTACTGAGGCCAAGGATAGGGCAGATGGACATCCCCCCGAGGACTATGGGGTCAGATGCAGGTGCTGGCAGTAGTGGGACCCATTAGAGAACCACTAGATAAAGGATGGGGGACCCATCACACTAGACACCTCCAGATAAGGAGGCACAGGTCGATGATATTGATATGTCAGATTAGGCTGTACAGGAGCCACCTCAGATAGCACAGGTATAGGAGGCTCTTAGGAAGAGCTGAGAGAGAGTCTGATAGGTATAATGGGATAGGGATGACTACCACACTAGGTCATCATCTAGGAGATGCGGGTGGATGATAGGGAGTGAGAGATCAGAGATCTCCAGGAGGAGCTAGAGAGATCACGACTAGAGACTAGATATGAGTATGCTCAGGAAGCTTACTACTATGCAGCATATTTTGGTGTTGTTCTAGATCTATTAGAGCAGGTTCCTCCATTTTCTGAGTATGCCAGAGCACCACAGGGACCTCCATCACCAGGACCACCGCCGCAGGCACCTCCACCACCGGGACCACCGCCGCAGGCACCTCTACAGGCACCTCCATAGAGACCACCACAGGGATCACCGCCACCACCTCCTCCAGGTGGTGATGGGTAGAGTTAGCTCATTTAGACATTCATATTGTAGTCCATATTTTGATACTGTGCTCAAGTAGCACCATTCTTTTTGTACATGACATTGATCGACTGCGAGATATATATATGAGATCACCTCTTTGATATCATTGTACTTGTTTATATATTGCTTTAATGTTGGTGTTCATGTTTTATGAGATGTTTCCTAGATGATTTAGATGTATGGATTAAATATGTATGAGATGCACATGCTTTCTTTTATGATATGAATATGCACATGTTTTATTTTATGATGGTATATGAATATGCAATGTGAAATACGAGGATAGCTAGTAGATAAATGAATGCAATGTATGATTTTATTTATGCTTATAATGGATGCACATGCAAATGAATATGTAAATGTAGAATGTATGCATATGGATTTTATGGATGCAAATGGAAATGTGGTAATAATCATCTCATGTAGGATGTAGCAATATATGACAGGTACTAATCAAAAGGATATTTGAAGATCAAGAATGTGGACTAGACACTTGTGCAGCCAAGACGAACCCGAGATAAAAGATGAGAACCTTTGATAAATAGATCCAGAAGAAGATAATCAAGAGAGAACCAAAACACTATCTCAATGCAAGCCTAGAATGAAAAAAACAAGCTTAATCTAGATGCAAGCCTAGAATGAACATGCAATCCCTAGGACTTGGTTGTTGGACTTGTCGTGTTATCATCATAGAGTTTTTAGCAATGGATGTTCGTAGGATGTCATAAAAATCTCACTGACATTGCAATCATGAGAATATGAATATGACATTAGTCTTAGATTTGTCAGAATGAGGTAAGCATTAAAGCACAAGAAGCCAGAATGACCTGAACACCTATTCCTTTTGATTTAGCAAGTTAACATAAGTATTAAAGCATAGCTGCTAGAATGACCTGAATGTTCCTTGCATAAAAACACACCAGACACATGAGAGTTCCTTCCTTTGCTAAAGAATGCTTGCAGTGACCCTTACGCTCACTTAGCAAGATGAGCGTTTAGAATTTCACCTATAACAGAAAGAAGTCACCCAAACAAACAAGGAGAAGAACCAACCCCACCAAAGCTTCCATATAGAAGGAGTTGAGGTACACATGGCCATCCAATACATGATGAAGGCTCTTATAGATGGACACCCTTCTTATATAGATTCATTGGATCATTAGAACTAAATCGACAAGCAGAAAGCAAATGAAAGATCATGCCCCTAGTCTTCACTCTCTCAGTCAAGAAGATGTCTTAGAGTTTCTTGAGGAGGAATGATAAAGTGAAAAGACAAACACACAAAGGAAAAGCTCAGCATGCTTCAGAGAGTTACAAAGTTAGTTTTCAGTTTTAGTTTTAACAGATTGAAGTTGAATCAAAAGTATACAACGTGAGAAGTCTCAACAGGATGGCGACAGTAGGCAGATGTAGTGAGAACCACTGGTGACTGTCACAAGAGATGGAGATATCAGAGTACTAATGAAGTATCAACAGACAAATGCAGTGAGAACCACTGGTGACTGATACAAGAGATCCTCAAGGAGAGAGATCTGAGAGCGAACAAAATATTAGCAGGCAAACATAGTGAGAACCACTAGTGACTGATGTATGAGGGATCCTCAAGGTGAGAGATCCAAGTGATAGCTAGGTATCAATAGGTAGGCACAGTGAGAACCACTGACGACCGATACACAAGAGATCCTCAAGGAGAGAAATCTCAAAAGTAGCTAAGCATTAGTAGGTAGACACAGTGGGAATCACTAGTGACTGATGCAAGAAAGCATCTCTGAAAGTGATAGGACAATGCCCCCCAGACTAGGAAGGTGCCCCCAAGTGTGACCAGTTCCAATCCATGTAGAGTTGAGGAAAATCTCAAAGATAGGTGAATGAGAATGCATGAGCTAGCAAACTAAAGCAGGAAATGAACTAAAGCAGGAAAGTGACAAAGCAAACTAAAGCAGGAAAGCAAGAGCTAAGTGATGCTACAATAGGTATAGCATTGGGAAACAAGAGGCGCCTGTTTACCAAGTTTTCACCATCTTGGCAAAGATTCTATTTTTTCTACCATGACACCTGTTTGCTAGGTTTTCATCAATGACACATTTTTTTCTTTTTCAATTTTTTTGTACTTTTCTCTTTTTTGTATTTTTTGAATATTTCATTTTTTTGTATTTTTGATCTTTTGATTCTTTTTTTATATTTTTTCAAATTTTCATTTTTTTTGTTTATTATCAAGGCACCTATTTACTAGGTTTTCACCAGGATAATAGATACATCAAAGCGCCTGTTTACCAGGTTTTCACTAAGATGATCATTTTTTTTAGGACATTTTGCAATTTTTAGGATTTTTTGACAATATAACATTTTTTTGGATATTTTTTCAGGATCAATAAGTATGTACATGAGCACACAAAGAATGCCTCAGTTGTAGAGCTGCTTCAGGTGCAAAGCATTGATCAGCTCTTTGAGCTATTCCCCTTCAGTAGTAGACAGTTGGTATGCACCAGACCCAAATGCTGTAGTGATAACATACAGACCAAGCCAGTTTGGTTCAAATTTTCCTTTCTGGACCCGTTGCTACTAATTCTTGGGGTTCTCTCTCAGGATGAGATCACCCACTCATAATTCCCTTGGTCTGACTTTCTTATTGTAGCTCTTAGACATCCTTTTCTGGTATGCTCTTAGATAATCGAATGCCACTTGCCGATGTTCATCTAGTAACTCAAGCTCTTGTAGCTAACATATTCTAATGTCTTCATTAGTAATGAGGCCCCTCAGAGAGACTCACAATGTAGGAATCTTGACTTCAATAGGCAATACGATATCTACTCCATAAACCAAGGCAAAGGGCGTGGCCCCCATTAGTGTTCAGATACTTGTTCTATATGCCCATAAAGCTAGATTAATCTGGAGGTGCCAATCTCTACTAGATTTATGAACTGTTCTGTGCAAGATTTTGAGAATTATCTTATTAGAAGCTTTTGCTTGTCCATTACCTTGGGGATAATAGATAGACAACCAATGCTGAATGATATTGAATTTGGTGCATAACTCTTTCAGGTCCTTATTCTTGAATTGTCCCCTGTTGTCAGTGATAATGGATGAGGGTACGCCATATCTATAAATGATATAGTTTGGTATAAATATAGCCATAGACTTGCCATCAACTATAGTCAGAGGCACTGCCTCAAACCACTTAGTAAAATAGTTTGTAGCTGTGATGATAAAATTATCTCCTCTTGAAGAAGAAGGATGTATCTGACCCACCAAGTCAAAGGCCCATTATTGAAATGGCCAGAAACTAATGAAAGGAATAAGCTCTTTAGCAGGAGCATGGATCAGATTTCTATGAAATTGGCACTGTTTACAAGCCTTGGCATATTGAACAACTTATTTCTCCATATCTGGCCAATAATAACCAGCTCTAATAAGTTTATGAACTAACTTCAGACCACTCGAATGAGATCCATAGATACCTTCATGTACCTTAGCTAACACACGTTTGGACTCATTGGGTTCTAGACACCTAAAGAGGGTACCATCTAGACCTTGTCTATACAAGTTGTTTGCTATGATGACATACTGTGAAGTATTATGAATTAGGTGATGCTTTTCATTTTGAGTATAGGTGTTGAGAATGATTTGGTCATGAAGGTAAGAATAGATATGGTGGTAGTAGGATGAATCATGTCCAATGACTGAACAAATCATCCTAGATTCAGGAATGTCATAGGCTAGGTAGCGTAATGTATCCACCGGGAATTCATGTCTGAAGTCATTTTCTAGCATCTGTAACATTGAGGCAAGAGTGGCCATAGCATCGACTGATTTATTGTCTGCCCTTAGAATTTTCTGGAAAGAAATGTGTGCAAAATATGGTTTGAGATCATCTAACATTCATTTGTAAGGCACTAGCTTGTCATCTTTTGTTTGATAGATAACATTAACTTGGTTGATGACTAACTAAGAGTATCCAAATACCTTGAGCTCATCTACATGCCATTCAATGGCTATCTTCATACCATTGATGATAGCTTCATATTCAATGATGTTGTTTATGCAGAGAAACAACATTTTATATGCTTTGGGCAATGCGTATCTTTGAGGTGTTATAAATAGAATGCCTGCACCTGATCCTTGTTGAGTGAATGATTCATCAAAGAACATGCTCCAAGCTTGATGTGTGAGAAGCATGATGGATTCATTTGGGAATTCAATGTTCAAAGGCTAGTGATCTTTCAGAGGAGCTTTCACCAACTGATCAACAATTTCTTGTCCTTTAATAGCTTTTCTTTCCACATACTCAATGTCAAATTCACTGAGTATCATAACCCATTTTGCTAGTGTACTCGTGAGGGAAGCCTTGCTCAATAAGTACTTTAATGGATCAATTTTTTCAATGAGCCTTGTAGTGTGAGCGAGCATATAATGTCGCAACTTCTGTGAAGCAAACACTACTACTAGACAAGCTTTTTCAATGATAGAATAGTTCATTTCATAAGAAACCAATGTTTTGCTGATATAATAAATGGCTCTCTCTTGATTGTTCTGATCCTCTTGAGCTAGGAGAGCACCCAAAGATGTGTTCTTGGCTGAGATGTATAGTATGAGTGGCTTCCCATGAATAGGAGCCATCAATATAGGTGGATTAGTAACATTCTATTTTATTTGAGTGAGTCCCCTTTCACATTCTTCACTCCATTCATAAGTCACACCCTTATGCAAAGTTTTAGTGAATGGTTGTGATTTGTCAGCCAATTGTGAAATGAAGCACCAGATAGATTGTAGCCTTCCCTAAAGTCCTCTCATCTGAATGATGTTTTTAGGTGGAGGAATTTCCATATTAGCTTGAAATTTCTTAGGATAAACCTCTATGCCTTTAGCTGAAATGATGTAACCCAAGAGTTTCCCAGAAGTGACACCAAATGCACATTTTTTGGGATTAAGTCTGAGACTAAATTGTTCCATGTGGTTAAGTATGGGACCCAAATCTGTAAGATGAGTTTTTCGCTACATGCTTTTGGCCAAAGTGTCATCCACATAATCTTCCATTTATGCATCATATCATGGAAAATGGTAGTGACAACTCTTTGATATGTTGCTCTGACATTCTTAAGCCCAAAGGGCATGACATTCCAACAAAAGGTTCCCCAAGAACATGTGAAAGCAATCTTTTCTTGACCTTCTGGCATGATTTTTATTTGATAATAGCCAGAGAAGCCATCCATCAAGGAATACATTTCATAGCCTGTTGTCATATCCACTATCATGTCAATATTGGGTAGTGGGAAGTCATCTTTTGGACATGCCTTATTTAGATCCCGGAAGTCTGTGCACACATGAATGGATTTATCATGTTTGGTGACTAGAACAATATTTGAAATCCACTCTACATAGTTGATAGTCCTTATGAAACTAGCCTTAAGAAGCTTTTCTAGCTCTATTTTAACTAAAAGTGTCACGTGTGGATGCATCTTTCGAAGCTTCTGTTTGACATGATTAATACCTGGTGCAATGGACAGATGGTGCATGATTAGATTGGGGTCCAATCCAAGCATATCAGAGTAAGTCCATGCAAAGTTTATTTTCTTGCTTTGAAAGAAGCTAGTGAACTCTTCCTTATCTTTTGCAGATAATGACCGTGCTAGATGAATAATTTGTGGAGCAGCCTCTGTACCCAAATTCACTGGTTGTGTCAGCTCAATCAATACTAATGATCTCCCTTGAAAGTGACTCAGGAGTGTATCAAGTATCTCATCCTTGGGCATCTCAAAGAGGTTTTCATCCTTAGATACGTCTTTTATTTTTACTATTTTTGGCTCTGATACTGCCATAATGTGGTTTTCACCATCAGAGCATCTATTTTTTTTTCTTTTAATTTTTTGACTAAGATACTTGATATTTGCCTTTGTCATGCTGACATTGCCTTCACTGGTGGAGGACATTACAGGTTCAATAGCATGGAGGTAATAGGCTAGAGCGTAATTATTCTGGAATGTTAGGACTTCATTGGATGAGGAGGGGGAGTTCCAATTTATCAGCTCAAGATTTTTGAGTGAGAGAGAAGTAGTGGCTGGTTCAATTGCATTCACAATATAATCATCAAAAGCACAGATGAGCAAGTCAAGACCTAGAGAGATCTCATCCAAAGGAGCATTCGAATCCCTATGAGACCCCACGTCAGAAGTAGAGGACAAGTTAACACTGATGGCATCTAATTCATGCATCCTAACACTAGACCCTTCACCTACTTCAAGAGGGTTTTCAAAGGTATGCACAATGTCTATATCTTTATCATAAGTAGCATCAGATAAAGAGTCAAAATCATACTCATGTGAGTTAGTACTTGATGTGGGAATTCCATTAGCACTAGCTGTATCATCTAACTCATCTTCATCTCTTGTAGCAGTAATGGCTTTCTAAAGTTGGTCTTGTTCAAACTGCTCTTGGAAATATGGGGGTATGTACTATTCACCCTGAGAATCAGAATCAACCATTTGTATTTCTCTCCATTGGTCATACATGATTCGATGCACCAAAGTGGTGTCATCAGAATCACTATCAGTCCCTACCAGGTGGATAGGTATAACAAGTTCATCTGGTTCTGCAAGGAGTGCAAAATTTTTTGGAGGAATTGGATATGGAAAAGTATCTTCATTAGAGCTGGCCTTTGGATTTACCTCTGGGGTAGTATCTTCAAATTTTGATTTAGGTTTAGGTTCAGGTTCTAACACAAATTTGTTTATCCCTAAGTGAAAGGGGATCTTTTTGAAGCCTAAGCCAGTAGTATCCTTTGTGCGGTGACGTGTAGCTTCAATGGGTTTCAACAAACCATTATCATTCATTCCTATAGGACCACTCCCTTTATAGCCAAAGTGCTTCATGATCTTGAAGGCCTCACTATATGGCTCTTGTTCTAAGTCTGGAGGTGGAGTAGTTGTTTCAGATGTTTCTTTCCCTTTATAGATCCAAGCTATGATAGCCCTTTCTTCATCTTCATCTTCTAGTGGCATTGTGGCCTTGACAAAGGCACAATCATAGATTGTTTGTGGAGCACAAGAAGAAGGTTTGTTATTTTCAGAGGGTCTCCATAGGAGCATGGAGATGGAGGGAGAGTAGTTAGTGATAGCACAGGTTCAATTTGATATTCTCCCATGCCTGTATCCTTAAGTTTTAGAGTCTATTCCATTTCCTTGAGCTTGGCATCATAGAATTTGGTGGATTCTCTATTAGTCGGAACAAGACTGTTTGCAGATTGTGCAAGTGTGTTGCAAGAATAATTGGTATTAGCAGGCACAGTGACTTCCACTCCATGGAATGGAAACTTGATGCATTGATGATACATGGATGGAACCACTTTCATCTCATGGATTCGTGGTCTACCCAACAAGAAGTTGTAGGAAAGAGGAATGTCTAGAACTTGAAAAGTAACATCTCTCTCAACATGGCCAACTCGAATTGGCAACACAACTAAACCTTGGGATTTGCATTCCTCTTCATCATAAGCTTTGATAGTAATCTTTGTTGGAAAAATAGTTAG
Organism: Chamaecyparis obtusa; assembly: GCA_027943335.1. Lineage (NCBI taxonomy): Eukaryota > Viridiplantae > Streptophyta > Pinopsida > Cupressales > Cupressaceae > Chamaecyparis > Chamaecyparis obtusa. Next base: position 43,453 of record BSBK01004419.1, read on the forward strand.
CACTCCCCTCGAGATTCATGACATGACTTAACCACCTCCTGTGACTTTTATAAGTCTAGTGGTTGTATCAGGAATTAATAGGTCGATCTTTTGGTGCAACGACAACCACTACTTGTAACAAGTGGTATTAGAGCTTGGTCATAGGTTTGAATCCCTTCAGGTAATGTTGAGGAGGAGATTGTTGGAAAAATGGTGAGCCCTCCCCTTGGGATTTGTGACATGGCTTAAAGCCTCCTATGTCTTCTATAAGTCTAGTGTTTGTGTCGGGCATTAACAGGTCGATCTTTTGGTGCAACGACAACCACTACTTGTAACAATCTTCTTGTGGGAATCTATACAATCCTCATCATAACCTAGTTGGGTAAGCAACTTAGCAGAATGGATATTGAGGCCAACACCATTGTCTATGAGCACTCGACAGACATGCTTAGGGCCTATCATGACTTCTATATGCAAGGGAGCATTATGCAGATGGCTCAAAGAGTGATCATCTTCTTCAGAGAAGGATAGATAATGAGGTGAGGTCAAATGACCCACCATAGATTGGAATCGGTCGAGATCAAGATCTTTGGGGACGTTTTCCTCAGTGAGGGATTTATCCAGAATCTGCCTGTGAGCAGGTGAGATCTTCAACAACTCAAAAATGGTGATCTAAGCATTGGTCCGTTGGAGATGATCTAAGATGCTATAACTAGCTGTGCTAGATGTAGGGACCGATTTTGTGTTCTTATTGGTAGGGCCAATAGCAGTCTTGTCCATAGTTTGTTTCAGAGTAGATATTAGAGGATCAGGACCTTTCAAAATAATCCTTCCACGTGATCGAGTAACAACATTAGAACAATCCTGAGGTTGTTCAGATTCAGACGAATGAGACATGGAACTACACAAGATGAAAGGAGTCTTAGGTTTGGGAGTAGCACCACTCCCCTTAATAGTAATTACATCACAATATTCAACCTCGATAGGTTCAATCATACCAATGACATTGTCATCGTTAGTGTATGTGTAATTGACCTTTGCATTGGTATTCTTAGTCTTTGAAGATTCACCTTTCTCGTGAGGAGGAAAGGGATCTTTAAATTCTTGATGGTCTAAATTCTTATTATGGCCATCCACAACAATGTCACCATTATCAATCAAATCTTGAACCTTATGTTTCAACTAGAGACAAGTAGAAGTCTTATGACCTTTATTTTGGTGATAGTCTCAGTATGTGTTGTCATTCCACCAATGAGGTCATGGTTGTGGGTCATAGAGATGCTTTTCCAAAGGAGCAAGTATCTGATTCTGCACAAGAGTCTTATAAACCACATCAAGCAATTCTCCCAAGGAAGTGAATTCACGCTTGGGTCAAGAGGCCCAAGGTTTGTTCCTAGAAAACCTTGAAGGTTGCTGATTTTCTGTCATAGGCTTTTTAGTGGCTTTGATCACCTGCATGCTAGAAGAGAGATTGAAAACATACTTAGCAGGATTCAGGGTCACATTGCCAACCACTTCATCATTCACAATGTCTCTATTCTTGTTGAAAAACTTCCCTTTATCTTTGTTTAAGGAAGAGGATCCTTGTTTGTTGTCCTTGTTCAAAGTCAATTCTCCTTTCTTGATCATAAAGGCCTCTATTCACATCGCTTGTTTAATCATGCTGTCAAAGGTTAGGGGACCTTGTAATTGCACTTTTTATCCAAAGTCTGGGACAAGATTGTCCAAAAAGATGTCGAGTCTCTCATACTTTAGTAATTTGTGAGGACACTTTGTACATAATTATCTCCAACTTTGGAGAAACGTTAGAAAAGATTCCCCTTGTCGCTGTTTCAAATTGAAAAGATCCTAGATGTTGATCGAATGCTAAATATTATGTGAGTAATGTTGGAGAAATAGATTGGCCATTTCATCAAAAGTCTTAATGTCAGTGGGCAATCGAGAAAACCACTCCATAGCTGGTCCACCCAAACTACGAGGAAATAGGCGCATAAGATATGTCTGATCATGCATGAATTCCATAGATAGAGTGCCAAACTCCCTTAAGTGATCTTGGGGATTAGTGGTACCCAAGTATTTGTCATATTTAGGGAGCTCTACACCTTTGGGAAAAGGTGGCATGTGAAGACTCCTATCAAAGGGGAAAGGACAAATGCTTTCCATTGTGAATTGTTGTGCGGGTTTGTCCTTGTTCTTCACAAGTTGGCTAATCTAATCTTGCATGTCTCAGACCATCTTTTGCAACTTAGAAGTCTCATTTTATTCTTCTTTGGCCACAAGCATTTCAACTTGATAGTCTGAGGGTAATTTGGCCTCTTGTTTGGCCAACTCAAGAAATTATTTTTCCTTCTCCTCTAGAAGGAGGATCTCCATCATCTTGATAAGACCCTTGTTTGCTTTCGTAGTGTTTATGTCATTCTGAGTTATTGTGTCATCACCATCATTGCCAAGAATCTCATAAATGCTTGGGACTTGATCTTTACTCTGATCATATGGAGGAGGATGATAGTGATATGCTGGTTGACCACCTTGAGCTTTGTTTTGAGCTTGGTGTTGGTTCTGATCATTTTGGGATTGATCATAACGTTGATCATTTCGAGGTTGAGCATGACGTTGGTCATTGGAAGATTGACCATGATGCTAATTGTTTTGAGATTGGTCATGAGTTTGGCATAATTGCCTGGTTGGAAGTCGAATGGATCTCCCATCTTGTTAATGTAGGACTGTGTAGAAAATGAAGACTCAGTAAAATGATATGAACAATGCCAAAAGGGCACAAATAAGGTAACTTTTGGTGTGTGAATAGGATCAAGAGGGTCAATAGGTTCAAATGAGTTGATATCTTTAGTGGGATCGATAGATTCAATAATAGGACTAGTCCGAGGGAGTGGTCTTCCAAAGTTATGAAACAATGAGTTATTTTGGAAGAATGAGTTGTCTTGTTGTTGAAATGAGAAACCAGGTTGCACTTGAAACAATGGATTAAAACACTATTGGAACATTGGAGGTGATGATTGAGATGGGCTATCTTTCAAAGTACTCAATGAAGAACTTGAGGATCCCTAACAATATTCAGATTACACAACAGGTTTGGGGCAACTTGTTTCCTGATTATGAGATCTACCTCTACCTTGTTCGATACCATGAATGGGGTAAGTGTTGCCACTTCTAGTCATAATAGTCATAGATGAAGATTTAAGTATCGAGAGAGGACTTGGGATAATGCTAAAACTTTGTCTCTAGGAATAACAAAAAGGAGATAAAGGCTAGAACAACCAAGATGTGAGATGCACCCAACATGAATCGTCAAGAGAATGGCTAGAACATCTGAGATAAGCCTATCATGATGCAAGGTACAAAAGAAAAAAAGATGAGACAAATAACAAGGAGACAATAATGAGTTCAAGAAAAATCATTCAGTTCGTAGCTTTTGACACTCAGTTTCAGAAAATGAACAATAGGAAAATAGGCAAACAGACCTCAGACAAAAATCATATCAAGTAAAAAGTTGACCAGTCAACGGGAATAAGCTCGCTATTTTTGAAATCTGGGTACAGGTTCATGTGAGAAAGTGCTCGGCCGCATGAGAGAATGCCAAACTTCATGCAAGAGAATGAAATCTCATGCAAGGAAATGCTTTGAAAAGTGAAATTTCGCACGGGAAAGAACCAAAGTTTGATAGTTCGACACAATTTTTGAGGTAAAAAGTCAAGTTTTGAGACATAGCCTGAATTGTTCTCTGACAGAACTTCTAGTTTTCAAATAGTTTGAAGGACAGTTTAATCAATAATCTCAATTTGAAGGTTTCAAGCATTCGTTTACAAGCATGAATTTTTGATCAAGCAATGGTGACACAAGAAGTAGCCGCAAACAGACCTACCAAGGACAAAGCAGCTTGGCAGTATCATGAGAGTCTTTGTTTAATCATGATGGACAAGTTTAAGACTCGATAAAAAACACATAGTTATCCCTACAAAAAAAATGGTGAGAAGACAAAATCTGTGCCTCACAACTTATGTGCATGCGTTCACCTCACACAACTGTGTCACCCCCTAGAGGGCACTTGTGTTTTTGGTGTTTCCAAGGATTCAATAGTATATGTTCAAAGGTTACCCTTGAAGTAGGGGCTAGTGTCATATACCACCTTCAAACATCCAAGTGCATGCCTATGGTGAGAATCTACGAGAGAGATTCTTCCCCTCCCCGCGCAAAGATTATGTCTCCTTTCGGAGGTGATCTGGGTAGGCAACTAACTAGGAAAGTTTTTAGTGGGATTCCATTCACACTAACCTTTAGTGCCCCCGATACAGGGCTAGGGCCTCACAGCCACACCAACACTCAAAATTCATACACCCCCGCAAGCAGGGCTAGGAGCGGTGCCTCTTAGTACAATAGATAGAGCCTTCTCAAGATGATAGTCAAAATCAAGAGAAGGAAGTTAACATGGTTTTGGAGTCTTTACACTCAACAAAAAATTCTTTATTATAGTGAGGTGGAATCATCGGCAATATGTATGTACTCACTTGGGTCGTTCCTGGAGGTTCAACTTCCGATAGACCCTCTAAGGTGACACAGGACTTGGCTTGGATTTGAGGGTCAGATTTTCTAATTCTCTCAAAGAGAGAAGAGCATACTTCTCTACCTCTTCACCTTACCCAAACACATCAAGCATATTCATCACCAAGATAGTTTCACTCCACCAAATCCACAAGCTTTTGGGTTTCTAGTTCTCTCCAAGAGAGAAGAGCATAATCCCCTAACAAGTAGATGTGCTAAAGATTCACTACCTTGCTTTGCTTCCCCAGGTATCTATCATTCTAGCAACATTTGGGTCTTGATTTCATCCATAGGCATCACTTTAATGTAATGAAGAGCCTATTCCCCTACTTTTCTATCAGGACCCTTAAGAAATTTTAACAAAGCCCTAGTTATACTATGTGATGAAAGCAATAAAAAAAACACAACATTTTAAATGATCTTCAACAACCATCCTGCAAGCAAACTATTAGCAATTTTTTAATAATCTTTGACAAGCGACCTGCAGACCACTGTTATGTTGTAGTAGAAATCAGAAATATGAAATCAACAACATAAAGTAAATGTTAGGAAACAGTAACAGTAAATTGCAGAATTTGGAAAATTTAAATGACTAACAGTAAATCTTTGCACGAGAAAGTACTACACTACGCTCGAGAAAATGCAAGGACTTGCGCAAGAAAGTGTTTCTTCACGTGACAAAATGCTACTGGGAGAAAAACTTCGTGTGGCATGCTCTAAAAGTTTGCACAAAATTCCATACACAGTGAAGTACAGATGCACAATAGAGTTCAAATTGCTTATCAAAATTTTTTTGAGAGTGAGGTTAGAAATGATTTTTCCACCCCACGGTGGGCGCTAGAATGTTTATAGCTAAACGTGGACCTCTAATCTAGCCATATACATAACATAGTCATTTCTTGATCATCGAATCATAAAGATGAGTATGAATTACTCAATTCACAAGATTCTATCGATTCGACCTGTTGCTTCCTAATTAGCTAGGGTGTTTGAATTACTCTCAGAATGAGAGCCAACAACCAAAAGACCAAGCTAATATGAAGGATTTTGAAAGCTTGAAAGATGAACAAATTTCAAATAATCTAAGATGAAGATGCAATTAATCTAAGAATGAAGTGCATATTTTAATCTAGGAACTTGAAAGAGATATGAGAATTAAGCTAATAACAATAAGAAAATTACACTAATTATGAGAATGCATTTATGCTAAATGAGATTTAAAACTAATATGCAATAAAGCTTGGAAACATGAAATAATTGAGACAAAATTTAACTATAGTTTTGATACTCTCACAATTGCCTCTTTCAAATGAGAAAAAGAGGTTCATAATATAGACAAGCCCGAAGAAGGATGAAGAGTTTCTTGAAATGAAACGGTCGACTCTTCATTTCCAATTGAGACAAATATTGAAGGATTATTTAATTAAAAGAATGAATTATTGCCACATATGGGTGACCCTTCGAATAATTTGAATTATTAAATCCAAATAAAGATAATCCATTCAAATAACCAAATAATATTAATTCCTTTTATGAGTATTAGCTAAATGGGGTGGTTTTAATTTAATTTAAAGCACTTAGGACTTTAGAATTAAATTAATTTATCATAGGGATTATTTTAGCTAATAAAGTCGAATACTTAGGAATTAATTATAGTGTGAGATTAATGAAATTTAGGGTTTTTGCAATTGACACCAAGTCAAATAAAGTCAGGTATTGCCTAGTAAAATAGGACTTTAATGATGTAAAATTGAAGAAAATGCACCAAAATTGATTGAAATTATAAGGTGCCATTTTTTGGGTATTACACCTCTACCTATAAAATGATTATTATTTCTGAAGATGATGGGTTCAAATATACTCTCTTTGATGATTTTTTTGTTGATTCTCTTGATACCAGTTCCTCTAAGAAGCCTAAAGGGAAATCTAAGGTCTTGACCACAAAGTCAAAAAGCATGATGGACCCATCTAGGTCCCTTCCCCTTGTGGAGAAAAAGAAATCACCCTAGGTGAAAAAATATAAACATCTGCAGGATTCCACCTATGTTTCCCTTGAGATTCTCTCAGAAGGCAGTATTAGGAGGGAGTATATGGATATTTTTGTGGAGATGGGGAAGGATACCCCTTTGGAAAAGGGTTCCTCTATGCCTAAAAACCTGACTATTGGTAGCTTGATAAAGAATTTGATGGATAGTCAACAAGTTGTGTTTAATTGGATTATTAAAGAGGTTACTACTCTAAAGAAAAAACCCTTACTGGCCAACCCCATTTTGGATAGTATTATGGAAAAAACTCAAACCCTATCCCAAGGCATAAGAGAGCTAAAGGTGGATCATGAGACTCACATTAATAGTTTGGAAGGAACTCTGAATAGTTTGCAAGACAGGGTTAGGGTTGCAGTAGTCGCAAGCAAGAAAACTATGGACAATTCAACTAAAGGGCTTATGGAACTTAATGAATAGGTAAAGGCGTTAAAAGCTTTATCCAAGGGTACTCCTACTTCTCCTTTTATTAGTGTCAAATCTTCCAGAATGAAACACCGTAAAGATGTTGGACCCTGTATGGAGGTAACTACTACCATTGGTAATCCGAACAAAGCCACTCTTCCATGCCCCACAACTAGAATTCAGAGAAAAGATAAGGGTATTACTCCAGTAGACAGTGTAGTTAATAAGGTTAATAGTATCCAGGAGGATGTTATTAGAAAAATAACAGAGTTAGTTAAGTCTTTGTAGTTTTTTGGGAGCATTGTTCCCCTATTTTGGATCTTTTGTTTGATAGGTTAGTTAGTGTATGTTTTGTTGTTGGTTGCAGGATGTTCCTTTATTGATACTCTAAATATTTTGGATGTTGGGTGTTTGGTCCCTGTAAAACTCGTTTACCTTTAATAAAAAAGATTTCTTTTTATTCTCCTCTTTTCTTAAATATACATGAGACTAGGGGAGAAGGCCCAATAGTGGGATGAGGTCCATATATTAGGTACAATTATTGACTAACATAGAACCAAATTGTTTACCTTTGTAAAAATATGTATATTTTATAAATTTACATTAGTGTTCATAGGATTATTATATAAAAACTCATGTAAATTAATAAAATCAATAACAAAAATAGATATAGATAAAATACAAATAAAATTAAATATATAAATATATGCAAACAAATTTTTGAAATTGAAAAAATTATGTACATGTATGTATGTATGTATTGCTATAATAATATTCCTTCAAAATACACTCGAAATTGACAAGAATAAACCAAAAGTTTCTTCTTGATTAAAAGAATCAAGAATATACATACTAATTTCATAATTAAAAGATAGAATTTGTTCAACATCTACTATTGGAGGGCTTTTAATTGATGAAGACATCAAATAGCCATGAGGCTTCTAATACTTTTTTCTAGCCATCATTATAACATGTGCCAAGAAAATTCACTTGTAAAAATAAATGTTAATGTAAAGAAAGTGTAGATAGGTGAGAGGCACTAGAAGTGGGACACCTTATGTTTGGGAAGCCATGTGGACTACCATGTATGCACACATTGACATCCAAATACTATCTAGAATGTAACCAAACTAATTGTACACCTAAGAAAATCCTTCTTATCCACCTTGGACTCAATCTACCTCATGTCATCTCACAATCACTCCAAAGAATCCAAAAATAGGATCATTTGTGGGATGACTAGTCATAGTGCATTTAGAGAAATGATAGTGGCATATCAAGGTAAGTGTCCAAGTTGTAATATCTACATGGCATAGAAGTAATAATCCACCCATTGTAGAGGGTGAGATACACTAAATTCATGCCACTCATCAAATGTCATTTATCCAAGGGCATTTACTATGCATTCCATCACATTTTACTACCATTTTTATTACTCAATATCTAACAAAGAACCAATTAAAGTTTCATTTCATTACAAATCATACCCACTTTACCTTTTTTCTTTCAAACATGTTCTAGATTTTTTGTCACTTGAGTAACCAAAATTGAGTTTCATGAGGACCGAAAGCTACTATTTGGACTATTCCTAAAGATGGTCACTAATAGGGAGACCCTAACATATTTTGAGATACCTATTTTCCATTCCTGAATTCTTGGCATCACCATCTTATGGTTGCTGCTTAAGGTAACCACCATTGTGGTTATTGAAGATCATTTCTTCCTCTACACATCTAAAAATGGCTTGAGAAAATTAACTAAATATTGATTATTTAATTAATGTCTATTCTTCTATGAGTAAATAAATTATTTGATTTATTTAAGTATTTCATTTCTAGGTTATTCTTATGAATCTCAAGTCTTATAAATTAAATAAATCTAAATTATTTAATTATTCCTCATCAACTTGACAATGCCAATTCCTCTAAATCCATGTTATCCTCCACCTCACTTGCCACCTAATTAACCACCTCAGTCATATGTGGCTAGGAATATTTTTTTAATATTTAAATGCTTATTTATCCTCAACCATCATCCCTGGTCACAAGGAGGGAGAAGCTTATGTGTCACCACATTTTCTATCCTTTCTCCACATTCCCTATTCTAGAGGCTTTGGTGTCTACACCTCATCATGGTCAAAGATGATTTATGAGACACATGTATCATAGGGCCTATCTTCTCTCTCACATTCTGACAACTTGGAATAGGTCACCACCTTCTTCTCATGGTCATAGAGAGACTCATGAAATATATATTGTTCTTCCACCTGTCCATCCACTTTTTTAATATAGGGGGGAAATCCTCTTTACTTTTATCCCATAATATAACCATCTTTTTTACTTCTCTCTCTTAATTCAACCAATTGTATTGAGTAACCATTCATTTCTTTGAGAGAAATTCTCAACCATTGATCTTTTCTACATAGGAGTAGAGCCATGGATTGCTTATAAAAGAAGATCATTTTCATTCATTTGAGAATTATTAGACATTTTTTAGAATAATTTTAATTTGTTCATTTCTCTTATTGAGTTTTAATTGTGTGCCTTTGGCTTTTTTCATTAGTTTTATCTTAATATTATCACTAGTATTTCATCTTATCTTTACCATCATAGTATCATCTTAATAATCTTAGAATATAGCTTTCCTCCATTCATCATCATCATTATAGTCTACATCTTAGATTCCATCTATTTGTATTTTGATCACCACACAATTCAACTTCTTGAAGTCATCTTGGAATCATTTGTAAGGTTGTGAGAGAAATGCAAAAATAAAAATGTCTCAAGGGGATGAATGACAATGAAACATGTCAATAGAAATAGTTGCAAGGTATGATTTCATATTTTATTTTGGTTTTATATAGTTCTATTGGTGTATTTGTTAAAGGGGGGATCATTAGGATTTTTATGGTATATTATCAGGATCTACTTAGGTTAAAATTTTCAAGTACACATTTTTGGTGCCCACTTTAGGGCCTAGCCACTTATTTTAAACAATGTTTTTGGGTCTTTTTGATGCAGGAGCATCTCGGGTCCTTGGAAATCCCATGTCACCAAAAAGAATTTTGAGTTTTTTGTGTTGCTCGATTCCTTCTTTGACCGAGTTGGCTCGGTAGTTGCTCGGTTCCTTTGTTAACCGAGTTGGTTGGTTAATTCCCTGGCGCTTGGTTATCCTTTCTTGGTGCTTGGGTATCCTTGCTTACCAAGTTGTTTGTTCTTGTTTCCTATTGAGGCCGACTTGTGCATTTAATTGTGGTCATGGATTTAATGTTGGTATCTATCATTGGGAAGTGTGTGGACCTAGATCTAGTCGTTCCTTCTATTGATGGTGGATCTGAAGGCTGACTTGTTCGGTAGCCTCTTGTATATAATGTAGTCATTGGTTGTAGTTTTAGAAGGCAATTTTGATAGTAGTTAGAAGTTAGAAGATTAAAGGTAGTTTTTGAATCCTGGCATGTGGAGGACTGTTGTAATTGAATTTTAATATTTGGCCCTCACCAGGAAGGCCTTACAACTTGACATGTATGAATCAATTTGATGAATAAAAGGATCTGTCTTGCATTCTTTCTCTCACTTATTGTGTAATTATTTCTGTGTGTGATCTCTACGAGGTAGATTTGGGTTAGGGTGTTCCTTTCGCCTCTCTTCCACTCCTTCCTTATGTTAGGTGGTATCAGAGTGAGGTTGAGATCTGGATCTAGATTTTCAAATCTAGGTTTGAGGGTTCCTTCTTGTTAAACCCTAGTTGATATTATTGTGGGATAACAGATTGAGATCTGACCTACAATTACAGAGGGTTTCAAGATGGTTTGTGGAAGGTGAGATGTAGATCTGGGATTAACAGACATGTTGAGACAACTTTCTTACAAAGATTAGAAGCTGTGGAGACATCCCATCATAGAGGAAGACATCTTGAAGATGTTAGTAATGAAGAAATTGAAGAAGAACATGATGATACAAAACCTACACCTGTGATGGATCAAGGTGAGGAAATATTGTTGAAGGATTTGACAAATCTGAAGTCTACACCACATTTCAATCCTCCCGAGTACAATGAAAAGCTAGATTCAGATGAAGTGGTGGATTGGATCACTGCGATGGAGAAGTATTTTGAGTATGAAAATGTCCCTGAGGAAAAGAAGGTGAAGATTGCAAGAAAAAATTTGAAGATTCATGCATCTTTGTGGTGGGAGCATCTACAGTTGGACATAATGAGGAAAGGAAAAGAAAAAATCAAGGTATAGAATAAGATGGTAAATAAGTTGAAAGGAAAGTTCTTACCTTGTGATTATCAGATTAACCTAGTTAGACAAATGCAAAGTTTGAGGTAGAAAGATAGCTCAGTAAAATATTATACTGAGGAATTCTATAGATTAGATATCAAATTTGGACATGATGAAGATGAAGTGGAAATAATTACTAGGTACCTGAATGGGTTGAGAGTTTCCATCCAAGAAGAAATTAGTTTAGTTAAGCTGGAAAACATTGAAGAAGCCTATCAGTTTTCCTTGAAAGCTAAGGAGAAATTGAAAAAAAGACACGAGCAAAGATAAAGAGGTAGAGGTGGTAGATTTCCTAGAGGAAGAGGTAGATATTATGTTGAAAATAGTAGATCTGATATGGAGAAGACAAATTTGGATAAAGGCAAGACCAAGTGGAAAATTGAAAGTTTAGCTAGAGGAAGAAGCAATAACTACCGAGGTGGTTATAGCAGAGGTGGATTTTGAGGAACTTGTTACAATTGTGGAGAAGAAGGACATAGATCATTTGAGTGTACACATGTAAGTAAGAAGGTTGGTAGTAATAGAAATGCTTTGGTGCAAGAAGATTCACTGAATGAACTAGAGAAAGAAAATAACTTGATGGTAATGAGATCACTTTGGAGTGAAAGTAATAAGGAAGATCCGGTAAGGAAAAATTTGTTCAAGTCCAGATGTAGAGTTTCTGATGAAGTGTGGAAGGTAATCATTGATAGTCAAAGTTTGGAGAACTTGTCATCTGAGGAAATGGTCACAAAGTTGCAGTTGGAAAGGTTGAAATACCCAAAGCCCTATTAGATTTCATGGATCAAGGATCAACATACACTCTTGGTAAGTGAACAATGTTATGTGAATTTGAAAATTGGAAAGTACTATGATAAGGTGTTTTGTGATATCATGCCTATGGATTGTTGCCATATTTTGTTGGGTAGACCTTGGCAATATGATAGACATACTATATATGATGGGAGATTGCATAAATATACTATTTGGGCTGATGGGAGAAATAAAATCTTGTTGCCTTTGATTGAAGAACCTATTAGTAGTGTTTGTACATCTGTGAAAGTTTATTTGATGGAAGGAAGAAAGTTTGTTAAGGATTTGAAGAAGAATGATGTGTGTTTTGTTGTGATTCCTAACAAACTGAGTAGGAAAATAGTGGATAGCATACCTAAAGAGATTGATAAGATACTCACTGAGTATGGAGATATCATTTCTGATAATGTACCTGATGGTTTTCCACTGAAGATAAGTATTGATCTTTACATGGATCTTATCCCTGGAGCTAGTTTACCGAATGAGGCACCACATCGGTTGACACCTATCGAGAATTAGAAATTGAACTGACATATTCAAGAACTATTGCAGAAAGGTTTGATCTGAGAAAGTTTGAGTCCCTATGCAGTAAAAACTATATTTGCACCTAAGAAGAAAGGAGAATGGTGAATGTGTATTGATTCCAGAGAAATCAACAAGATAATAGTGAAGTATAGGTTTCCTATACCGAGAATGGATGATATAATGGATAGTTTGATTGGAGCAAAGTATTTTACCAAAATTGATTTGAAAAGTGGATATCATTAGATTAGAATCAGAGAAGGTGATGAGTGGAAGACTTATTTTAAGACAAGAGATGGTTTGTATGAGTGGTTGGTTATGCCTTTTTGGTTTAACTAATGCACCAAGTACTTTTATGAGATTGATGAATGAAGTTTTGAAGAAATTTTTGGGTAAATTTGTGATTGTATACCTAGATGATATTCTGATATTTAGTAAGACCAAAGAAGAACATTTGTTGCATACTAGACAAGTATTGCAGAGATTGAAAGAAGAAAAGTTGCTGATTAATCTAAAAAAGTGCTCTTTCATGAAAGAGAAGATTGTGTATTTGGGATTTGTGATTTCAGATGATGGTTTGAAAATGGATCTTGAAAAGGTTGAAGCTATTTTGAATTGGCCTACACCTGAGAATGCGAGTGAGGTAAGATCATTTCATGGTTTAGAAAGTTTTTACCGAAAGTTCATTAGGAATTTCAGTTCAATTTGTAATGCTATGACTAAGACTATGAGAGGAGATAAAAGATAATTTAAGTGGACACATGGAGCTGATAGAAGTTTTTAGACTTTGAAACAAAAGGTTGTTGAATTACCTATTTTAGCTTTACCTAATTTCAATAAGGTATTTCAAGTGGAATGTGATGCAAGTGGTAGTGCAATAGGAGATGTGTTGAGTCAAGAAGGTAAACCTATTGCTTTCTTTAGTGAAAAGTTGAATGGTGCAAAAAGGAAATATTCTATGTATGATCAAGAGTTCTATGCTATTGTTCAAGCCCTAAAGAAATGGAGACATTATTTGATACCAAGTGAGTTTGTGTTGTATATTGATCATAAGGCTTTACAGTATTTGGGTAGTCAGAATAAGTTGAACCGGAGACATATAAAATGGGTTGAGTATTTGCAGAGTTAGACATTTGTGATAAATCATAAGAATGGAGTCACTAACCATGTTGTTGATGCATTAAGTAGAAGATTATATTTGATGACCGAGATGAGAATTGAAGTTCATGGTTTTGATGATATGAAATATTTGTATGAAACTAACCTTGATTTTTCTGAGCCATGGACAAAGTGCAGAGCACCTATTCAAGAAAAATTGAGTACAAAATGGGAAGACTATTTCATTCAAGAAGGTATGTTGTTTAAAGTTATTTAGTTATGTATATCGAGAGGATCAATGAGAACTAATTTGATAAAGGAAAAACATAGTAGTGGTTTGGTTGGACATTTTGGTATTGACAAGACATTGAATTTTATTAAGGAGAAATACTTTTGGTCGCAGTTGTATAAGGATATTCTGAAATTTGTGAAAAATTGTGGAATTTGTCAAGTTGCAAAGGGAGTAAGTCAGAATATTGGATTGTATACACCGATTGCTGTTCTTGAGAAACCTTGGATTGATATTAGTATGGATTTTATTCTTGGCTTACCGAAGATAGTGAGAGGTAATGATTCTGTATTTGTTGTTGTGGATAGATTTTCTAAGATGGCACATTTTATACCCTATAGAAAGACATTAGATGCAGTGCATATAGTAGATATTTTCTTTAAGGAAATTGTCAGATTGCATGGGTTATCGAGGAGTATCATCTCTGACCGAGACAGTAAATTTGTTGGATACTTTTGGAAGACTCTTTGGAGAAATTTGGGCACCGAGTTGAGGTATAGTTCTACATTTCACCCACAGACTGATGGACAGACAAAAGTTGTGAATAGAAGTTTGGGTAATATTTTGAGATGCTTAATTGGAGATAAACCAAGTAATTGGGATTCTATGTTGGCACAACCAGAGTTTGCATACAATAATTTAGTGAATAGTGATGAACTACAACTGATTTAGAACCTAATTGAAGATCTTTGATTAGAGATCATCGAGTTGTTGATTAGATATGTAATATGATTAAATAAGTAATATGTTGTCATTGATGTCAACTAGTTTGACAACACTTATTTTGTAAGTTACTATACTGAAACATCTGTAGAAAAGGAGAAAAGAGATGAACATAAATATCTACATGAGGAAGATGTACATGATAGATGAGGATAAGAAATACATTGTGTAACTTATTGATGAGTCTATGACCTTATGTTATTGACTTGATTATGTTTCATTCATCTATGATGAGGAAAAGAGCTGAAAGACACAAGGAAGTGTGGTCGGTTGATGAAGCATTACAGTATACACCGAGCAACGTAGTGTATACCAAGCACAATATAAACTAAGCTTGTGTTCATTGACACATTTCTTTGTTAACCGATAAGGAGAAAAGAATTAAATGATTAGTTTAGCCATTAAGGATTGATGAGCTATAAAGTACATCGAAATCAGTGATGGAGATAATTTTTGTTATGAAGATCAACGGCTAGCATAATTCAAGAAAGATCTAAAGGATGAAATCAAAATGTGTTAGTGGCACAACTACTGAGGAAGGTTTAATCAGCAAAATGGACGAAGGAGAATAAGCGGAAAAATCTAATGGAGGAAAAGAAAATAGTTTACTTGTCTATTTAAGAGACCAGAGTTTCATTGTGAAATGAATGTCAGAAGAAGAAGGACTACAAAATTATCGCATGAACAAGCTTCATGTATGCCTGATCAAATTGGTTAAGAAGAACCAAACTGCAAAGTTTACCGAGCGTTAGAAATCTATTATCGAGTGACAGTAAGTCATTGAATATTGTTGATACAGAATTGTAATACTGATAAGAGGATTTGATTATGCATAATATAGATCTGAATATCTGCAATTGAAGTTGTATTGTAATCAGATCAAACTGTTGTTACATTTTAACCATTGTAAATAGAGAAATCTCTTAACAGAGTGGACTTGAAAGTCTTATATGTTTCATTCATAGAATGAGCATTTTTTATCCTGTCAACCCCAAAGTGACTCCTAGTTGGACGATAATGGTTGGTCTAAAATCCTCTAACAAGGTCACACCTAATAGTGTGTTTGTAACCTTTAACAGGGTTGGGTCTTCACTGACCTCACTTTAGAAGAGTGAAAATTTTTGGGTTGCCAGTCCTAGGTGGTTTTTCCCTTCACAGGGTTTCCACGTTAAATATTTTGTGTTATGTGTTCATTGTGGTGATTGTTTGTTATCATACTTTGCATACTACATGTTAGATTTGGTCGGTAATCATTATTTGTTAATTGACTGGTAATCGGTAAAAGCACAAACAGTAAAGTATTTTATGTTACCAAACTGCAGAAGTTTAAGGAAATTGTTTTGGATTATACATTTTGATTTGGGACTGTGGATAATTGATTCACCCCCCTCTTAGTTATTCTAACAATTGGTATCAGAGTAGTGGTTTCTTGGAAAAGAGTTTTAAGGACTTTAGCACAAAGGTCTCAAAATTTTTAAGAGGGAAGTGCCAAAGCTAAACAAGGACAACTTCATAATATGGCAAAGTCGAATGAAGCTACATGTATCTGCGATTGGGAATTCTACCCTAGATATGATGGAGAATGGATACCGTGCACCACCCATTGGTCCCTTGACCCTTGATCAATTAAGGGACATGCATGAACATAATGTTACCATGATGGAGATTGCTACTGCCTATTTAGATGCCGAATTTGAAGATATCAAGAACTGTACTACTGCTAAGTAGATGTGGGATAAACTAGCTCTAATCTATAGTGGTGATGCGAATGTCAAGAGAGCTAGAGCCGAAAGCTTGAGAGGAAGATTCGATGACATGAAGATGAAAGAAGGTGAAAATATTGTGTAGTACAAAAACAAAATAAAAGAGGTAGTTCACACTATTAGAGCATCAGATGGAGTTATTGATGAAGTCACTATGGTAATAAAAATTTTGAGAACCATATTGCCTATCTATGCCATCAAAATATCTGCAATTCATGAAAATAGGTCAACACCTAATGACACACTCACTCTTGATAATCTGATTGGAAAGCTTACAACATTTGAACTGAATAATTATGATAATAGTGTTGTACCCAATGTTGAATCCGCTTTCATGACTTCTCTAAAGATTGGTAAGTCTAGTAGCAGAAATAAAAATGATGATAGTGATAGCAATACTGATGATGAGCTTGATGAACTTGAAGCTCTTATGGCCAGAAGGTTACCTAAAGGAAAAGGAAGGTATAGAGGAAAGTTACCTTTAGCATGCTTTAACTATAAAGAAGTTGGTCACATCATTGCTAGATGTCCACACAAGAAAGATGATGATAGAACCAAAGACCGATCTGAAGGAAGCTATGGGAGAAGATACAACAGAGGCTACCGACATCACAACATAGATAACTGAGATAATAATGACAAAGGCAAGAAGGTTTGCAACATTGCTGAGGAAGAAGATATCACCGATACCGACATTGATGATGATGTGGAGGTAGTATTTGCGGCAATGAAGGATGATTCTGAAGAAGATGAAAGGTATGCAGAGACAACACTTATCTCTAAAGTTAATAAGAATGATACATGGATTATAGATAGTGGCTGTACACATCACATGACTGGTGATGAAAAATTTGATTATCTTGAAAAATAAAATGGAGGATCTGTAAGAATGGGAAATGATGCACCTTGTATGGTAAGAGGTAAAGGATCCCTGATGATAAATGATAGATTAAAATGTGAAAATGCTTATTAGGTAAGAGGATTGAACTATAACTTGCTAAGTGTGGCACAACTGAACAATTCAGGCCACTGAGTTACTTTTGAGAGCAAAAAGGTGAAAATATTTGATGATGGAGGAAGACTTGTTGGAACTGGTACACAATCCAGAGGTAATCTATTTTATTTTGATAATGATCAGTCTTCTTGTTTATTGATGAAAGATGAAGATGCATGGTTGTGGCATAAGAGGTTATGTCATGTGAATTTTGATAACATGATTAAGATCAGTAAAAAGAAAAGAGTTAGAGGTCTGCCTAACTTATCTAAGCCAGATCATGTTACATGTCATGAATATCAGAAAGGTAAGATGACTAAGTCTAGTTTCAAAAGAAAAGAATACTCAACAAAGAAGATACTTGTGTTGGTTAATATTGACCTATGTGGTCCTATGAGAACTCAGAGTTATTATGGAGACATATATTTTAATCTTTTTGTTGATGATTATACAAGGTTAATGACTATCATGTTCTTAAAAGAAAAATTTGAGGCATTCAATATGTTCAAGTGGTATAAAGCAAAAGTAGAAAAAGAGACTGGTAAAGATTTGAAATGCTTAAGATCTGATAGAGGAGGTGAATTTATCTTTGATGAATTTACTAATTTTTGTAATGAGCATGGTATTAAAAGACAGGTCTCTACACCGAGGACACCCCAGCAAAATGGCATTGCTGAAAGAAGGAATAGGTCAATTGTTGATTGTGCAAGGACATTTGTAATACCCCTCTAACCCTAATATAAGTTTTGTGTTTTTGAAAGAATTAAGATCCTTCGATGTTTTCTTACAGCTTAAGTTGTACATGATACTTGTTTGATCTATTCCTATAGTTGTTTATAATAATTTCATAAGCTAGTACTCAATGATTCTAATATCAGACATACTATCTAAAGGTATCATTTTTGTATGTATTTATCTCCATGTATGTATTGAGTACCTACAAGACCTTTATGAACATAGTTAGGATGTTATATGATATGTACTTGATAGATATATATAAGTGGTTATTTATATTTTCTTCTATTAAGGTTACTTTGGATGAATCTTGTATCTCACTTGATGATTTGATTATGTTAATTTATTATTAGTATTGATAAGAGACTAACACAATGCTTGAGATTCTAACCTTCATTATGATGATGCTACATGCTTTGAGTGTATATATATACATGATGTGTTTTCATGATTCAGGACGAAGTCGTAGTTACTCACATAGCTGAGGTTCACACGATGTATCGATCTTGGTCATCTGTCTACAATGTTTTCTTTTATATGTATATCCGTGCATATGTATTTCTTCTTTATGATGCAGGCTTGCAGGTACCGGGCATCGACTTCACCTGGCTTCACAGGTTTGAGCATGCCCTCAAATCCTCGATGGTTGTTATTATGGAGATAGTACTAAGGCCCCTACATGAGTCTTCCTTTGTCATTATTCCAATTTGAGAATATTAGGGTTCCTTCTTTGTCAGTCAACCTTTGGGTCAAAAACCCAGATCCAACGCACCCGGTTGGGCATGGTTGTAGTTAGTGCCTTGTGGCCACTTGAATTCATTTGGTTGTATAATTTGTTTACTCATTTTATTTATTTATTTCTCCTTCTTGGTATGATTCTTAGTTAATCTTTCTATGTTTTGTTTCAGGAGTTTGGCTTGACTTTCCTTGTTGACTTTGGTTGACCTTGTTTGATCTTATGGTTTTCTCGATATGTTTCATAGATGATTTGTATGGCCTCTTTGGATGATTAGATTTATTTTGAGGCATGTGATTTTATTCTACCTCAGTGTTATATCCTATAGCAATTATAAATAGGTAATAATATTGTGATCTATTACTTCATAATCTTATAGATTATAGTGTTTGGTATTTGGCATGTGTATATATATATATATATATATATATATATATATATATATATATATATATATATATATATATATATATATATATATATATATATATATATATATATATATATATATATATATATATATATGGGTGCACACATATATGTATTTATATATATATAATTTATATGTGATTATATGTTAATTATTGTTGATGGTGTATATTTTGGGATTAATGTAAAGTATAATATTATTAATAATTAAATATTAAATAATGCGAGGTATATTATTCTCAATTGTTAATTATTAATAATGAGGATAGGTTATATATATAGATATTGATGTAATTAATGATGACATATGCATATATGTTAGGATAATATTACATATGTGTATGAATGAATACAAATAATTTTTTATTGTATATTTGAGTAATATAGTTGTATGATATTAAGTTATTTTATAATACCCTTTAGTTAAGAGTTAGTTGGGAGTTGGTTACTTTTCCTCTCAACCTTTGGAAATCTATTTATATGCACTACTTTCTCATTTGAAGAGGGGGGATTTTGGGGCTGAAGCATTAAGGAGAGGATGGCCTTAATTTTCATGGTGATTTTGGAGAGAAAACTTGGAGATGTGAGGGAGATTTTGTAAGCATATGTCTTTAAGAATTTTTGGTTATCTTTGCTTTTGGGAGAGAGACATTTTTGTGAGAATTTCAATAGTTGAGAGAGGGATTCTTTGATGTGGAATTATTTCTTTCTTTCATGAAGATTTCTGAAAGTGGATAGGGTTTGAAGGATGCATCTCAAGTTTGAATTTGTCTTCTCTTTTGTTTCCTTCCTTCTTCGATTCAACCTTCGTAGGACATGAGGTATGGATTGAATATTTTAGTTACTTGATATATTTGATAGATTATAGATCTATTTATATATTATCATTATTTATTATATATTTACTTTTCATTTGTATGGTTATTTTAAAGTTTTGAGTTTTTATTTGTAAGAATTGACATGTGTTTTCCTAGGATTTTTAGCAACCCATTTTTGGAGATCTGTTATTATAATAATTTAAATTGCATCTATGGTTTTAATAAATTGATTTTATGAAAGTAAAATTCACAGATCTCAAATGGGTATCTCTCTGATTTTATTTTTAGGGTTGAATTAATGCCTTATTTTTGACATTTTTGCAGACTATGCCTGTCCATTCTTGATTCCAAATTTTCTGTCAAATGTATTCGTATGCTACAGGCTGATATGATTATATAAAAGTCTAAATTTGATATCAAAGATTCTCTTAAGTCTTATCTTTCATTTCCAATTGGTTTTGTGAATTTTTATTATGTTTTGTGAAAATTACAACCGTTTTAGTGAAGGCAGGTCTGAACCCTAACCAAAATTTTCTATTTTAAACCAGAAGTCATAACTTTCTTTCCCACCATTGGATCTTCCTAAAAATAAAATTGAGAGTCCATAATTATGTTAGCTAAATCTCCACCAAAGAGATTTCCTTTATTATTTGTTTTGTGGAAGATATGGATGACTGTTCTATGATGACTATTCTTTGCATTTAATCCTTGCTTGAAATAATTCAGTTTAAGAACATCATTAAGTTTTAAGGTTTCGTATGGTCACCAGAGGCTATTAGAATGGTTTTTTTGGTTAATTGGATCTATGTATACTCTAAATATGTTTATAATATCACTTGGATGTCTTCTTATATGTTTGGAACATTCTGTATGCCATATTGGGTTTAGGGTTGTCAAGTGGACTAGGGACAACATATGTTTTCCTAAACTCAATCAAATGTTGTTATGGAATTGGTATGAATTCTTGATGATGGATCTATTATGCTCTTATGATTTTTATATGTATGTTAGGGAACCTAAGTACACTAGGTGAGTGGCTCATAGTGAGGGGCCGGGGCCCTAAGTGGCTAGTACCAGGATAACCTACTATGAGTTATTTAATCAAGTGATAACCTAAATAAATGAATTGGGAATGGGAGATTATTGGAATGAGAAATTACACACTAATAAAGATTAATTGTGCCTCACCCATGCATTTAGTGCTAGTAAAGACTAAGGATGAGAGTGGGAGAAGGTACCTATGCGTAGGTACGACTGGATGACCTTGTCTGTATGAGAGGCATTTGGTTCCGCATGTTCCTACTTGGGGGCCGGGGCCAAGAGTGGCTAGTACTAGGACAACCCAAGGGGTGAGGGCTATGTGATGACACTCACCTAGCTTGTAGCTTAGAGTCTCTATCAAATTTGATCATGCCTCTGGTAGTCCTTGTGGTCTTCTTGTCTTTTCTTTTGTGTTGTGACTTTGGGAAAATTTTATCACCACCTTAGGAATTTCCTAGTTGTTACCTCTTGTATGGGCCTTTGGTTCTATCTCCTAGCTCAGGGGAGTGGGCCTATTGGTTCCACGTGGTTGGGTGGTTAATATTTATATCGAGGTATTGATCGTGATTCTTTGGATGATCCTAGCACATATTCCTTTCCAGATCTGCAGTTGAAGATTTCTTATTGGATATTTTAATATGTTGAGATGTACTTATGTATTTGTATTCATGTAATTTTTAATCTCCTAAAAGGAGTCTTGTAGTATTGATGCAATCTCAATTCAAAGAAATGCATAAGGGAATGGGTAGTTCTAGGTAAAAGAAAGGGAAAAGAATGTAGAATATTGGACATGTTACTAGCATTAAAAGAAAGTGTTTATGTTATTTATCCTATCCTCTTATGTTGTCCATGTGTAAAGGAAATAATATTAAATATAATTATATATAATGATGTATCACAACAATAATGTATTCTCTCTTGATGAAAGAATTCAAAGAGATTATTGAGAAATGATAGATTAGTGATTGGAATTATTAACAATGAATGGTTATGAAACAATGCAATATAATAGTAATTTAATTTTAATGTTAATACTTGGTTCATGTTAATGAAGTACCTAGGATGATGCCTACCTTAATGAATATTAATCTCTTACCTAAATTATTAGAGAAAAGTGATATAAAGGATAGTAGATGTAGATGAAATCAATATGAATTTATGGAATGAGTTGATAAAAGGAATAATGATGTTGGATGATTAACCTATGTTTAATAAAAGAAATAAGTTAGGGACATTTAACTTGGTGCATTAAAATGAATGTAGATCTTTTAAGCTCATGATTCCGTGAATATCTTATGCATGTAAATGGTTTATATGATGTTGCTTTAGTAGCGACGTTAGGGAACACGGGAGGACTTAAGTTGTATAAATCTTACATTCAAGTAGTAGAAAATTATTTCTTCTTTTAGAAATATGAAGTGTAATGATGAATATTATTCTAGTTAAAATAAATAAATAAAATAAAATAAAAATTCACTACTTGCATTTTATAGAGGTTTTATGTCTTGTCCTCTTGGGTTGCCTGGCGGGGCGTTACAACATTAATGATAGAAAATAATGTTGCTCAAACATACTAGAGAGAAGTTGTTAGCATTGCTGTCTATGTGCTAAATCGAGTACAATTGAAGGACACTAATAAGACACCCTATGAGTTATGGTTCGGACACAAACCCACTATAAGTTATTTTAGAATTTTTGGAAGCAAATGTTTTATTTTGAAAGATGAAAGAAATGGAAAGTTTGACTCAAAAGGTGAAGAAAGGATATTTCTAGAATATTCCAGTAAAAGTAAAGCATACAAGTGTCTAAAAAGAGTTACAAATAAAATGATTGAGAGTACTAATGTTCGAGTTGATGAGTTTGATGATAAGAATGTAGAGGAAAGTAGAAAGGAACCTGAGGACTATAGTAGATTCACTTACATTGAATAACCTGAGTGCCTACCGATGACGTAGACAGTGACAACCAGTCAGCAGGTGAACAATACTGAGGGACATGAAAAAGAAACTGACGAGTAGGAAGAACCTACCGAGCAAACAAATGAACTTGCATAGGATGAACAAGAAAGAAGAAATAAAATACTAGCAAGTTTTGTCAGAAGACACCATCCTGAGACACAAATCATTGGAGACAGACAAGATGGCATGCAAACAAGGATTAAAGCAAGACAAGTTACATGTCTAGTTTGTGATTATGAACCGAAAAATGTAAAAGTTGCATTAGAAAATGATGAATGGGTCAATGCAATGAAAGAGGAAATAGAATAGATAGAGAAGAACAAAACTTGGACCTTAGTACCCTGACCTAAAGATAAGAATGTTATCGGTACTAAGTGGATATTTAGGAACAAGAAGAATGAGAATGAAGAAGTAACAAGAAATAAAGCTAGTTTGGTATGCAAAGTATACGCATAGGAGGAAGGAATTGATTATGGTGAAACATTTGCACTTATTGCTAGATTAGAAGGAGTCAGAATGTTAGTTGCATATGCTACACACAAAAAGTTCAAAGTTTACCAAATAGATGTCAAGTCAACATTTTAGAATGGAATACTTGACGAAGAAGTCTACATAGAACAACCTGAAGGGTTCGTTGATCCAGAAAAGAAAGATATGATATGTAGATTGTACATAAAGCTTTATGGTTTGAAGCAAGCACCAAGAGCCTAGTATGAGAGGTTGTATACTTATTTGTTAAGTATTGGATTTGTTAGAACAAGTGAGAACAACAATTTGTATATGAAAGGAGATACTGATGACACTATTTTTATTGCTGAAATATTTATGGATGACATTATATTTGGAGGTCAAGATCAAATCTGTAAGTCATTTGCTAATGAAATGAGAAGTGAATTTGAAATGTCTATGTTCGAGATTAAGTTCTTTTTAGGACTACAAGTGATTTAGCAGAATGATGGTATATTCATCACACAATCCAAATATATCAAGGAAGTATTGAAGACATTTGGCATGGAAGATGCTAAACCTATGGGAACACCGATGGCTATTGGATGTAAACTGACTAAGGAAGATGAAACTACAGAAGTGAACTAGACACTGTACCGATCAATGATTGATAAGTTAATGTATGTAGTGCATAGTAGACCAGACATAGCACATGCTGTGGGAATTGCTACAAGATTTTTTGCAAACCCTAGAGAGTCACACATGGTTGCTACAAAGAGAATCCTAAGATACCTAAAGAAAATAAAAGATTATGGATTATGGTATCCTAAGGAAGGAAAGTTTAAACTCATAGTCTATATTGATGCTAATTGGGCTGGAAATTTGGATGACAGAAAAAGTACCACCGGAGGAGCATTTTTCTTTGGTGAAAGACTTGTTACATGGACAAGTAAGAAGCAGGCTTGCATTTCTTAGTCTACAGCCGAAGCAGAGTATGTTGATGCTGCTACAAACTATTCAAATATTGCATATAATAAAAAAGTTCTGGAAGGTATGAATGAGATAATCACTAAGCTGATGATTATATACTATGATAACACCAGTGCAATAAACATTTCAAAGAATCCAGTGATGCACTCTAAAACAAAGCATATATCTATTAAGTATCACTACTTGAGAGAACAAGTACAAGAGAAGAAAGTTAAGCTTGAGTTTGTTACATCAAAAGAACAACTTGCAGACATATTTACAAAGCCTCTACCGAAGGATACATTTGAATACTTGAGGACAAGACTTGGGGTCTGTCCCCTGTCTACCGGTCACTAATGTGATTTGGATGTTGCATCAGCCTAATCTTATTAGGATATCATTCATGTTGATGCAGCATAGTTCACACTTTGGATCATGTCTAAGGTTTTGAAAATTTTGGAGAATTGAAATAGATTGGCATATCAATATACAGAGATACAAAGTATGCACCAGACAACAGAGAGTTACATGGCTACTACAAAGTTGTATGTTTATTTGTTTCTTTGGTGTTGTTGTCAAAGGGAGAGATAAACAATATGAAACAATATGCACTGATGAGAACTATCTAAGGGAGAGACAAATCAAAGAAAGGGAGAGCACTGAAGATCAGTTACTGAGAACAAAAGAAGGAATTCGAAAGCTGAAAAGATCATAACTGCAGAATTTCAAAGCTGTATTTGATAATGCTGTTGAGTAATGTAGTGATTAAACATATTAAGCTAAGGGAGAGCTTGTACATCATTTGTTCATAGAGTTGTAGAATACATGTTTGGTATGTGTATGGTATATTTCATATTGCTTGAGTTTCTATCAATGCCAAAGGGAGAAATTGATGAACTACAACTGATTTAGAACCTAATTGAAGATGTATGATTAGAGATCATCAAGTTGCTGATTAGATATGTAATATGATTAAATCAGTAATATGTTGTCATTGATGTCAACTAGTTTGACAACACTTATTTTGTAAGTTACTATACTGAAACATCTGTAGAAAAGGAGAAAAGAGATGAAGAACATAAATATCTACATGAGGAAGATGTACATGACAGATAAGGATAATGAATACATTGAGTAACTTGCTGATGATTCTATGACCTTATGTTATTGACTTGATTATGTTTCATTCATCTATGATGAGGAAAAGAGTTGAAAGACACAAGGTAGTGTGGTCGATTGATGAAGCATTACAGTTTACACCAAGCATCGTAGTGTATACCGAGCATAGTATAAACTGAGCTTGTGTTCACCGACACATTTCTTTTCGTTAACCAAGAAGGAGAAAAGAATTAAATGATTAGTTTAGCCATTAATGATTAATGATCTGTAAAGTACATCAAAATCAGTGATGGAGATAATGTTTTTTATGAAGATCAACAACTAGCATAATTCAAGGAAGATCTAAATGATGAAATCAAAACAAGTTATTGGCACAACTGCTGAGGAAGGTTTAAGTGGCAAAATGGACGAAGGAGAATAAGCAGCAAAATCTAATGGAGGAAAAGAAAATAGTTTACTTGTATATTTAAGAGACCAGAGTTTCATTGTGAAATGAATGCTGGAAGAAGAAGGACTGCAAAATTATCACATGAACAAGCTTCATGTATGCTTGATCAAACTAGTTAATAAGAACCGAACTGCAGAGTTTACCGAGCGTTAGAAAGCTATTATCGAGTGACAGTAAGTCATTGAATATTGTTGATATAGAATTGTACTACTGATAAGAGGATTTGATTGTGCATAATATAGATCTGACTATTTGCAATTGAAGTTGTATTGTAATCAGATCAAACTACTGTTACAATTTAACCATTGTAAATAGAGAAATCTCTTAACAGAGTGGACTTAAAAGTCTTATATGTTTCATTCATAGAATGAGCATTGTTATCCTATTGTATGCACCCTAAAATGGTCGCCTAGACTTTGGGCCCCCATTCAGCAATTTATCAAATCCCTGAATCAACATTTTAAAAAATCAGCATTTTTCAAATATCAATTTCCTTGATCAAATCTTGGTTCTATCATTTTCGATTATTTTCCATGAGCTAAACTATTTTATCCTAAGTCTTTATTTGATTAAAAGAAATTTCCTCCCCTTTTATTAAATAAAAAGCCCCCACTTTTCCTCTTATCCTAAGTTGCACAAATAAAGCATTATTCCTATAAAAAGAAGAAAAAACACTTTTTGTCTCATACAGACACAAAAGTCAACTCTTATTTTCTCATTGGAGGAGATTTGTGCACATGGATTGCTCCTTTTTCAAGCTCCACCCTTGATTAAATCTTTTGCCTCTTAATCTCCATGGTCCATTCCTTTTCAATTCCTTTAAAAGGAGAGCTCTTTTCTCATTCTTAGACCCCCAAATTTTTATGCTAATCTTATGCTGCAGGATTTCTTGGAGACTTTGGAGCTTTTTGGAGATCATTTCTTGCATTCTAGTTTCATTTCTTGCATCATATCTTTCATGGAATCTAGTTTAGTTTCCCTTATGCTTTAGATTAGCTCACATAGCTTAATTATCAAGGGTTTGTAATACTTCTATCTTTCATTTTCTTAGCATAGCTTGCATTGCATTTTCATTGTTGATTCTTGAGAATATTGGCATTCTTGCCCTTGTCTCATTGAATCTCCCATTGTGTGGTTTACTAGCAAGGTTGCATGTTTCAATAGCTCTAGCTGAGAGCACCATCAACATCCTTGTGACTCCATGCCTAGGGAGCTCTAGGTCACTTTCTCAAGGTTTCCTATTCATGGATTCCCTTGGAAGTAATGACTTAGAGAAGTGCACTATTTAGTGTGTACACCTATCAACCCCAGAGTGACTATTGGTTGGACGATAATGGTTGGTCTAAAATCCTCTAACAAGGTCACACCTAATAGTGTGTTTGTAACCTTTAACAAGGTTGGGTCTTCATCGACCTCACTTCAGAAGAGTGAACATTTTTGGGTTGCTGGTCCCAAGTGGTTTTTCCCTTCACAGGGTTTCTATGTTAAATATTTTATGTTATGTGTTCATTGTGGTGATTGTTTGTTATCATACTTTACATATTACATGTTAGATTTGAACGGTAATCATTAGTTGTTAATTGACTGGTAATCGGTAAAAGCACAGACAGTAAAATATTTTATGTTACCAAGCTGCAGAAGTTTAAGGAAATTGTTTTGGATTATACATTTGGTTTGGGATTGTGGATAACTGATTCACCCCCCTCTCAGTTATTCTAAAAAATAGGAGTAATGGAAAATCACCTTTTGAGATTGTAAATGGCATACAACCAAGAGGTATATCAGATTCGAAGGATATTGTTGGTGAAGAAAAGAGAAGTGCTAAAGGAGAAGAGTTTGTTGAGTTCATGAAAACATTGCATGAGGAAGTGAAACATAAGTTGGAGAAAAGTAATTAGAAATACAAATATAGAGCATATAGATCAAGAAGGCATAAGACTTTTGCACTTGGGGATGAAGTCATGGTTCATTTAAAGAAAGGTAGATTTCCTGTTGGAACATATGGGAAGCTGAAAATGAAGAAATTTGGTCCTTGCAAGATATTGAGGAGATTTGATAGTGGAAACGCTTATGAGATTGAGTTACCCGATGACATGGATATATCACCAATATTCAACATTGCTGATTTGTATGAGTATCATGAATCAGATGAAGAAATGACAGTACAAAATGATTATCCTAGGAAGTAGACAAAAGAAGTTGAGCAGATATTGGAACAAAGAGTTGGCATAAGTACAAGATGAAGATAATATATGGAATATCTAGTAAAGTGAAAGAATAGACTGATTAAAGACAGTTCATGGATTTCACAATCTGAGTTGGATTTAGCTTGGGTTGTACCTACAGTATGATTTAGAGAATCATTTCAAATAACCCCAGGTGTTTGATGAAGGAGCATCTTGGGTCCTTGGCAATCCTGTGTCACCAAAAAGAAGTTTGAGTTTTCTGTGTTGCTCGGTTCCTTCTTTGACCGAGTTGGCTTGGTAGTTTCTTGGTTCCTTCGTTAACCGAGTTGGTCAGTTAATTCCCTGGTGCTTGGTTATCCTTTTCTGGTGCTTAGTTATCCTTGCTTACCGAGTTGTTTGTTCTTGTTTCCTATTGAGGCCGACTTGTGCATTTAATTGTGGTAGTAGATATAATGTTGGTATCTATCATTGGGAAGTGTGTGGACCTATATTGTTGGAATTAGGAGAGATAGGTACTAAGAGGGGAGGGGTGAATCAGTGCCTTCAAAATTTTACTTGTAAAACCTTTCAGATCTATAACTGTATACTATGACAACCGATCAAAATAACTTGAATCTAATTGCATAAATCAATCATCTAGTTAGCTTGAGAAAGTAAACAATATAAAATCAATATGACAATCACATAACACAAGTATTTTGGTAATGCAGAAACCATTGTAAGAAGGTAAAAACTACGGTGGGGATGACACCCACAAATTCTTCACTACTGTAGATAGAAAAGGTTTGCCTGTTAAGACTACAAGTTTTGATCACTTCTAGTGATCTTACCCTGTTAGGAGTAACATATTAGATCAACTAGATCTACCTAGTTATAGGATTTTGACAACACTAATGAAGTGTGTACTCGGTTAAGAGATTTACATAAGACTGTTAAGTCTACTTTGTTAAGAGATTTTATCAAAAACTCTACTATAATTGTCAGAAAGTAATAGGCAATTATCTGTTAGTTGAAAACTCATTTGTCTGAAATAGATCAATAAATGCTCATAAAAATATCACCTTGACTGTGATGATTCACTACTTTGTTCTACTCGGTAGCCTTCTATGATTCTGCTCAATTTGATATCCTTTGTACTCTATTTTTCTCTGTAAACTAATTGACTTGAAGTTAGGCAATGGCTTCAAGTGCTCTGTGATTCATATATATTAGTTCACTCACCCTTATAAAATGATGCAAACATAAAAAATATATAGTGTTATGTTTTGCCACTTTAGCAAAAATTAGGTTACAAAAATAATCATAACCTTAAGATCTACAGTGCAAAATTAACCTCGATCAACTATTACAATAAGATAAACATTACATTTAATGAGTATCTTTTACAATAAATGCTCCTCGATCTTGGTAAACTATTTTATGATGTGTTGTAACCATTTGCATAGAAGAATGTGCCATTTCAGATTATTATGCCATTTTCTATGATCATCGATAAACACTGTATAATCTGCTCGGTGTATACTATGATGCTCGGTGTTTACTGTCCGTCGATGTTGGTGTCGCTGGTGCTTGGTAAACTATGTGATGCTCGGTGTAAAGGCTTTACTGACTGCTCTGTCTTACTTCTGGTTACCGATCAACTCAATATAAGTGACTGACCGACCTGTTTAATATCCTTTGATACTAATGACAACCTTAAATTCTCAATAGAGATTAACATATATCTGGTCATTCCTTCTGTTGATGGTGGATTTGAAGGCTGACTTGTTCGGTAGCCTCTTGTAATAATATAGTCTTTGGTTGTAGTTTTAGGAGTCAGTTTTGATAGCAGTTAGAAGTTAGAAGATTGAAGGTAGTTTCTAAATCCTTGCATGTGGAGGACTGTTGTAATTAAATTGTAACATTGGCCCTAACCAGGAAGGCCTTACAACCTGACATGTATGAATCAATTTGATGAATACAAGGATCTGTCTTGCATTCTCTCTCTCACTTGTTGTATAATTGCTTTCGTGTGTGATCTCTGCAAGGTAGATTTGGGTTAGGGTGTGCCTTTGGCCCCTCTTCCTACCCTACTTTGCATTAGTTTTAGACATAACTAGTAATTTCTAGGCATACATAATCTATTTTTGCACATCCATAACAGTGACAAAAATTCCATAGAGATAACCAGTCTCTCTAGTTTACTTACTAAAAATTATCAAAATTCTATTTCTACACATTCACTGCATATTCCTACACATAGATACCATATTTATACACATTTACCCCCTTTTTTAATGCTTCCATAGCCTTTTTAAGTGCTTCCAAAACCTATTTTTGTGCATCCATTCACTATTTATACATTTTTATTTTCTTGTTCTTTTACAGTTATGATAGATAGTTTCGTTTCTAGGATTTTTTATAATTTTATTTTGACTTGACTTGGTATTTGTGTAACCTTGGGATAACAAATTTTTGTCTCATTGTCTTGATTGTCCAAAATACAAAAAAGAAATCAAACCACTAAAAATATTTTTGTAGGGTTTTTCATTAGTTAGATTTTATTTTTAAGTGTCTTCTTTAATCTAGTTACACACAGATTAATTAAAAGGTTAAATAATTAAGTGTCTTGTGTATTTGGTGGAGATTTCAAGAGGTGCAATCCTTGCAAAATTCTTATTCTTTTTTAGTATAAGATAGTTTTTCCTTTCATGTAAAGATAAAATAAAAGTATCCTCTCCCTTTTCCTTCCAATGGATCTTTGATGTAAGAGATATTGCATTTGCCTTTTCCTCTAAAGATGCCTACCCTGGTGGGAAAAGAGGTACTCACCCTAAGGGAATAAACTCAAGTAGTGCTCTTAATTTTGTCTCCTATATAAATGTGGGTGAGGAGAAAGTCATAACTCAACTAGTAGTAGTGCTTACCATACAGTGCTAGTTTAAAAGGAGGCGCACATCTTAAAATCCTAGTAGGACTTATTAAATCCTTAAGGGGATTTCTTGATGCTTGTAAGGTGCTGAGAGTCCTAAATTTTACTAAAAACATGTTACAAGACACATGAGGCTATTAAACCATATCATTAATCCCGAAGGGGGATGTTGGTGGTTAGTCCATCAATTCCCCCTCATCATCACCTAAGGGTATTCAAACCTATGACCAAGCTTTGATACCATTTGTTACAAGACACATGAGGCTGTTAAACCATGTCACGAATCCCGAAGGAGGACATTGGTAGTCAGTCCAACAACACCTAGGATATAAACCTACCATTTTTAGATTTAGTGTGGCAATTATAGTACAAAAGGATTGCATCCTCCCTTGAAGATATGCAGCATATGTGTTTCCTTGAAGTTGAGGAGGAATTCTTAGCTTAGCATAGACTATTTATAATATTTTGGGAAGAAGGTATTTCGCACTCAAATGGATGTACCCTAACTCACCAAGATCCTTGAGATTTATTGAATTATATCAAACCCTCTTGCTAAGAAAAGAAGAAATATGTATGAGGATAAAGAAACATCAAGTTGTGGGCCTATATCAAGTTAAATTGTAATCCAAATTGTCCTTAGGTAGTTAGACTTTGTGTTTGTATGTTTTGTGTTAAAACTAGTGTGAGGAACCTTAGAAAAATAAAGGGCCATTTGGACCCTTGAAATCAAAATATTTTACTATGTGTTATATTTTCAGGCCAAAAAATCATCATGTCTATATTATCTGCTCTACCTATAAAAAACTAGAATTTTGTTTAAAATGATCTTGAAAAATTGATTTTTTTTTGGAAAAACCAAAACAATCAACTTTATGTACATATATAACAAGAACCTATACATTTAGATTCTGATTTTGCACATATACTATCTATTTCTATGTGTACACTATCTATTCCCATGCATTCACAATAGTAGGATGAAAATGAGGGTTTGAGAAGACAAAATAAACATTTTAAGATACCATTTTTCATTGGGGTTCCATTGAACCAATCACAGAGTTAGTCCAAACCATTTTCCAAATATTCATATCAATTGGCTACATTTCACATCCATTTACACTGTCACCATTTCAAAACAAGATTTCTCTAAGTGCTTTTGAGATCTTACTATTCAAATAACATTATAAAGTTTCACCATAAGGATTTATCATCCTTTATCTAGGAATAAAAAAAACCTTGACAAGGTTAGTATCACCTTTGTGAGAAACATCCTCTCTTATTGAATTTCTTTGTATAGTCCATTGATAGCTATTCCTTAGTAGTTCATGATTTTTCATTTCAACAAGGTCAAAGCTAGCACCTAACAATATTTTGTCATACCATATTTCTTCAAAAAAAATACTTATACTATCAATATACACTTTCACACTTCATATAACTTGCAACAGTTTTTGAACTTTAGGTTTAGAATCCCTATTTTACCATGCCAAAATAGTATGCCTTTTCTAGTAAACCCAAATCTAGATGTCCTATTCCCATTTCCAAAAATCAAAGCACTAAGCCAAAAAAGAGCATATCTAGAGATGTGGGTTTGGAAATTCCAATAGTGTGCTAGCAACATAGCATTCACCTTCAAGTATAATCCTAAACTAGATATTCCAAACTGGTCTCTCTAGTGTTGAGATAACAGACAATGCTTCGTAACCCTAGACCTCTAGATAACTTTCCACCCCATAGGTAAACCATAAAAATCCTAGTCTTAGGACCCTAGAATGGTCATGAAATATTATATAGGTTTCATGTCAAATATTGATTACATAACACATTGATTAATCCTTATCACTATCTTCTCCATAGGGTTATCTTTAGCATATGGTAGCCCCAATGCTTGCTAAAGTTGTGAAAAAGAAATCAAAAGTAGAAATTCAATTGGAAAAGATACTAATTACCATGAAGTACCAATATTAACAATATCTTAGGCCATCTAAGCTAGAGTGTGTAATGTAAAACATTACAGACATAGAGGTCAACTATATAAATCTTGATACAATCTAGGTTAATGCACAAAATACACATCTAGGCACCAAATTTTACCCTAATATCAATAGCTTGGATTTTTTTTAGGTAATAGTCTTTCCATAGGTGTTTAAATCACTTGAATTAATCCTCAACAATATAATCAATCATAAGGAAATGTGTGTGAGATGAAGAGAATGTTGTTGTGGAATTCACTACAGATGTTGTCCACTAGATCTTTTAGATTGTAGACTTCTAGACAAAATTAGTAGTGGATGAGGAGAAAGAACCTTGGGAGTACTAAAAGGAGGAGGACCTCAACAAAGGGTACTTAAAAAATTACTGGATTGTATAGGAAAGGAAGTCCAAAAATCATATAACATACAACATCAACATGACATAATTCAAGCCTAAAATGCAGGACATGATTATAATGCTAAGAAAGGTATTCAAAGAAGGTTCCTGATTCTTCGATCCATGGATTTTTTTACACCTCACATCAATAATAAAAGGCATAGATAATGTTTTTGTGCCACTAACTTATATGAAGGTTTATCTATTTCTTCCTTAGGGTTATTCAAAATTTTCCCATCATTAACATTATTGCCATTCTCCTTCTCATCATTCACATCATTACTCCTTGAACGACCATTGAGAGCAAAAAACCAAGACTTAAATGAGTTGAGCCCTAGATGGAACACGTTTAAGAGTTATAAAAGTACACACATGCGATCCAAACCAGGAAATGCAGAAGGAAACTAGGGAAAAATTAAAACCACAAAATACACACCAAATAATAAAAACATGGAAACACACAAGTGACAGGATAAAAAAAAGAGAACTGTCATCCACACAAGCCTAAAAAAATGGGGCACAAAACATGAAAGACAGGATCACGTGAATCCATCAATCTCATCCATCCCTCTAAACGTATTTTATGCTTCCTCTTGAAGAACATTTTTGTAAAGGGGCTTTTGTTGTATAATCCAAACCGAGTTATATCAAGGATTATCATGCATTTATGTAAAATCTATTGTGAAGAATTGTGAAAGAACTTTAAGTGCTGGTTGTATGTTGATACACAAACTTATATATTCTTGAATCTCAAAGAAAAATGAGATATTCAAAAAATGTTCTATAGAGAAACATAGATCATACTATGTTCACTTATTTTTAAAATTATGATGATATGAGACTTTTCTAGTGAGGCATGTTTAGCCAATGATGCATTTTATGTAGTTGAGGCATTTTATCAAGTATTTTTTCATCCCCATGAGGGTTTTCCAATCGTGAAAATACTGTGTTATAGTTTCTCATTATAAGTGGTCTACTTGATTTTCATACTCAAACATTCAACCTTGTGTATCTTTGAACATTTGAGTTTTTCTACAGTGTCTACATTTTTTATGATTTACTTATGTTCTTTACATTCATTCAAGCTTAATAGCTTTACATGCATGATACAACACTTGATAGCTGAAATATTCCGAGACTTGTATTTTATATTGTTCAAAGTTGTGAAAGTTTAATTCAAGGTCTTTTAAAATTGGTATACCATTGATTAACCCCCCCTCTTAGTGGTATTTTACTCTTAAAAAATATTAGTTTTGATTAGGTTATTTTCTTGAATTTCTTTATTGTTACGAGGGTATCATTAAAGAATTCATGGTTTATTATTCTTAAGCTAATACCTTATTAAATAAAGATATTTTCCTTTAGAATACTCTTCATTAGAGTTTTAGATGTTATTAATTGATCTCATTTTCCCCAAAACACTACTTCAAGATTATACTTTGAGATGATTACTACTTTTTTTTCACCAAGTTGACCAATGAAAGAAGAAAACTTGTGGTGTAAGAAAATAAGGAATTATCCCCATTCAAATTATCTATAAAAAAATCTTCTTGGAGTATGTTGTATAGCCTAACCTTAACTAGAGTCTTGACTCTGTTTCATCAAGTGGGTGGCAACCGATGGTGAAATTGTTTGGGGATTCTACCCTAGAAAAGGTTGCAAACCCGCTTATGAAATTTATGAAACATATAATAAACACATGATGTAAGTTGTACCTTTTATGTGATGATCCTAGTGAGATATGGTTCAAGATAAAGAGTGGAACTATAAAGTCTCTAAGCATGAACATAAGCAAGGCCATGAGTGATGAGCCCCTGAGACTTAGGTATGGCCCTTAGGGTTTGTCTTTAAAAGTTTAAAATGAAATTAATTCACTTTTTATCAATGATAATTCACTTAGATAAGATATTGTTGAAGGTTACATTTAGTGACTTTGATGAAATGCATTTAGTTGTACAAAGACATGTATGTAGATACATGTATCAGAACATAGTAAAGAAATAAGAAATAAAATATCAGGTATGCAATGAAAAGTATTTTTTAATTGAGAATGGAAATAGGTATATTCTTTATCCTCTTGGTTTCAATTTAAAAGATATAAAAAATGGGATTATACTGTGAAGTTTTAATTAGTTATTGTTACCACTTTAGTTTGAATTCCTAACCATTTGGAATATTTTGACTAAGGACACATGTGCACTATGGAAACATTCATGTAGCATTCTCTCGTCTAATTAATATGCAGTCTAAAGGTGGTTTTTAGAGCATTATACTTGTTATTGGTAGTGTAATGCCTCCTATGGTAGACAAACAACACTAATAATTTATTTTTCTTCTCTCACATTTTGTATTTTATTCTTATAGCTTCTTGGTCACTTGAACGCTCTATTGACAAATTCATATTATTGCTTGTTCATCTCCAATGTACATCATCCATCAAGTTTCTCTTGCCTTCTTTCTAGTAAGCTTTGGCTTCTTGGAATCAAAGGGGAGTCACCACAATCTTAAGTTCACTTTCTTTAATAGATTTTGAAGTAACATATCAATAATGTATCTATTTTATCTTTTATCTATTATTGTGGTTATCAAATATCTATCGATCTTGGCTGTCTATGGAGGTTGAAACACCGAAGAAGGGGTCTAACTTTGTTAAGCCTCTAAACAATACCCTCATTATATTTTCTCATTTAATTTGTTTCTAACTTTAAAGAGGAGAATAGAGCAGCATTCTAGAGAAGTCTTTGTTATTGGTTGGTTGTAAGAGCTTCCTTCTCATTTCATATTTTTAGAGCTTTATATTTAACTTTTATTTATGTTCCTTGTTGTTATTTCATTATACCTTCTTAGTCTGTTTTTTTTACCCTATTGGTTGGTCTCAATGAATTTCTCTTTTAGTTTCCATACTCTAAATATTTTTATAATTTCATATCATTAATTTACCTCAATATTTCCTATTTTGCAACTATTTTGTGGTTCTTTAATTTAATTAATTTTCCTAGCTCACAAAAGGAATAGTAAAGTGAGGTAGCATTGGGCCATCCACCCCTTGGGATTTCACCATATAGAGGGTGGAAAATCCTCTTCTCTACAATATCCGATTGAGTTTAAGAAATAATGTAGATGAGATCGAGCTAGTTATTTTTGAACATGTATCTGAATGCTAAGAGGGGGGCATGAATCAACATAAACTTAAATTTAATAATTTACTAAAATTTAAACTATTAAATCAATGTAGCATAAACAAAAGAATATAATTAAATCATAATACATAGAGACACCGAGATTGTTACATGGTAAACCCAAGGAGGGAAAGCCACAATGAGGATTAACTCGCAGTATATGTAACTGGTTATACAATTGTTATTCTAGGCTCATAGCTAAGTTTTTAGGGGGGAAAATGGGTGCTAATAAATTTAACAATATAAACTATGTGAGATGAATTCATTAACTAACCACTTCCACACTAACATTCAAAATATAGGAGAAAGAGCGGCTTCCAAACATAACTCTCAATATAACCCAAGTTAGATTAGCAAAACCCAAGAAGATAAAGAGATGCCAATGCTAAATCCAAATTATATTAAGGAAGTACACAAGAAAGTCCTCTTTCATGAAAAGTAATATTTGATTAAAGATGTATAAATGTAAAAGTGCAATTGAACCAATTGATTTAATGAGGAAAGTAAGATAGATCTAGATACCAAATGTATGCAATCAACCCAATTAAGATTTTAAAATAGGTCTAGACTAAGAAGTGAAATGAAGGATAGAGTAATCACCTTGAAATATGTAGAGGAATGTGCCTTTTTTCTCTGAAAACTATGGATTTGAACCTGTGACATAACTTTTGACTGGGGATTCATGATCACGACAAAAAACCCCAAAAATGCTATTTTTCCTAGACCGTGTCAACCATGTCACAGTGTTCCCAAGATACCATAGAAAAGTTGACCCAACTTCTTTGAAAATTTCTTTGCAATTAGTTTTCAGATCTATGGTTGTAATTCTGTTATCCTAATCTTGCACACATAAAAGCTTTTTTTGGGGTTTGGGTGTATGAGGGCTCGCCTTGGTCAAGCCCTAGATTGAGGAATCAACCTTGAAATATAAATGTAAATGTAATGATAAAGGAAATTCTAACATGTATTAGGATTGAATATATCAAATGAAAGATAAAATTACCTTTGTAGATGCCATTGAATTTGAGATGTGATAGAATATGCAAGTGTAATAGGCTTGACTCAAAGAAACTAAAAGGAAATTAGAGAAGTCAAAACCTCATGTATAAGAATGTATGTGAAATTTAATGATGAAGGATGGAATAAATTGAATGATTTTGAATGATGGATCTCCTCCTTTTAAGCCAAACTCAACTACCACCTTGAAGGAAGAAGCTTGATGCAAGAAGGAAATTCTTGAATTTGATGAATGCTTGAAGATGCTTTCTTGAAATCTCATGAATGTGTGTATGATTTCTCTTGATTTATTTTATAATAATTATGTATCTTGATGGGGATGAAATTTAAATTCCCAATCCTCCTTATATACTATTTTTTGGAATAAAAAACAAAGCAAGCCAACCCAGGAGAAAAATAAATCAATTGACGAACCTGAGGCACATAGGACTCCATAATCCAAATCCCTTGGGGAAGAGGTTGACCTGGATGAAATCTTCTAGGAACAGGTCAACCTACTCAACCTCTTCTAGAATAGGTCGAACGATTCAACCTACTCTTGAGGGGTAGCCTAGAAAGGGGTCCTAGAGGCCTCAGAGAAGGTGCAAAAAGAATTAGGAGAAAATTAAGTTGTTAGAAGATATGGCCAGAAAGGTAATAAAATAACACCTAAAGGACCACACCAGAAGATGAGATATGATCTTGAAATGAGGGAAGGTTTGCGAAGAAGAGATAGAGACCAAAACCACACTAAGGAGGTCTAAAAGGTCTCAAAATAAAAATGCATCCATTTTAAGAAGATACATTTATCCCCCACTTTAGTGGGAGTATGAGGCAAGTCATACTCTTGGTAAAGGAAGAAGGATAAGATAGACAATGTCACAATGAGATATAACATCACCAAGTTTAAGGAAATAAGCCCCAAAACCTAGGATCCTAACTCCATTCCCATGCAAAAGAGCATGAAAACAAAGCAAAGGAAAACAAGGGAAAAAGAGAGTCAAACCAAAAACCAAATCAAAAGACTCAAAATGGGTTAGTACAAAAAACAAAATCAACTAGTGAAAGAGACCTCAGCTGAAGAAATGTCTCACCCACCAATATCATATTTGGAAGGCTATTAAAAAGCATAAGGGATCACATAGGAAATGAAAGAGAACCACAAAGAATTACATCCGTGATGATTCTATTCTTCTATGCAAAAGCAGAGAGAGAGAGAGAGAGAGAGAGAGAGAGAGAGAGAGAGAGAGAGAGAGAGAGAGAGAGAGAGAGAGAGAGAGAGAGTCTTGCATAAAGATCATAGGCATGACAAAGAGATGCGAGCACAAGAGTTACCATGAAGAGTATTATGCACCATAATAGTTTAGCAAATGTTGTTACAAAAAAAAGATAGCCAAGTCTAATTCCAAAATCAACATGAAGAAGAGGGAATGTGTTGGGTTCACTAAAAGAAGATAAAGAACCAATGCAAAGAAACACTCTAACTTCAAAAGGAAAAGGGGCATAATTTGGGTTCACCAAGATGTTTAGGAGAAGGTAAACACACAAGATAATACACCAAAATCAAAAGGAAGTTGTAGGACGTCGGGTTCACCAAAATGTTTAGTGAAGGTGAACACACAAGATAATACAAAAGGAAATCTAACACCAAGGTCAAAAGGAAGTTGTAACACATCGGGTTCACCAAAATGTTTAGGGAGGAAAATCAGTGCTAATGAATTTAACAATATAAACCATGTGAGATGAATTCATAACTAACCACTTCCACACTAACATTCAAAATACAAGAGAAAGAGTGGCTTCCAAACATAACTCTCACACTAGTACATTTGACCTACATTTTTGACCAATATTTCCAACCAAACATTAAAATGGTTTCTCTTGGTCGGTTTATAGAAGGAAAAAATTGATTTTTTTTTAATCCATTCCTGTGTTGGTTGGAATTATGACAATCATGACATGTCATCATAATTACGACCAACACAGGAATATAACTTGAAAAAAAGACGGTTTCATTTTATTGTTCTGCGCGCAAAGTGGAGGTGAAGGAGGGGACCAATGAAGGATCACACATTGCAGATCAAAACCACCTATGATTGTAGATTGACACTACTTGCGATTGCAGATTGACACCACCTGTAAGTTTTGGCAATATCATTAAGAATCATTCTCATTTAAAAAGAGAAGATTAAGAATAGCTTCGTGAAATGCAGGTAAAAATGCAGTGGGATCTACTAATGTTGGCTCTTTTCCATTATATTTCCCTAATTTATTCCATTAGGGGTTTATTGTAATTCGATATTCCCAAATAATATCCCACTTCTCTCACATTTGGTTTATGAAAAGGAGGCATTCATATGGGCATTGAATTGTTTTGAAGGCATTCATATTACTTTGAATTATTATTACATTGGAGGAATTCATATGAACTTTGAATTGTTTTGAAGCTAATCCAATTTACTGTTACAATAGTGTCGCTATTTAGAGGGTTATTAGTCAGCAAATGGTGGAAAAAGAATTGAATTTGATGACAAGGGTATTGCAGTAGACATTCTAGTAGAATGCGAGGTATATTTTGGGTTTTGGAATGCTTTGGTATGTTGAATGCAAGGTGAAACAACCTTCAATTTGTTCTAATAGTGCTTGAAAGACAGAGATTTAGAAAGCCCTAGAAACAAGAGTTTGGAACACCAAATTTGGGGCTTTTGGGGTTCTAGGAAGTCTCAGTCTAATTACTTTGAGATTTGGAGTTTTGATAGAATAATATGACACTTTCTACAGTTTGGAGTCTTGGGAGTACAAGAAACACAAGGTTGCTTTGTTAAATTACCCATTTTTGTACATTTTGGGAGTCACAAGGTGTGAGCAGTAGTACATGTTCCAAAACAACCATATCTTTCCTTTTGACATGACAATGTACTAGGAAAAGGGTGTCCAAAACACTAATTTTTTTGGTCAATCCTTTGGAAGTTTACAGAGTTAAAATCCATTTTAAATACATTTGTCAATACTAATATTTATGTCAATATTAATATGATTATATTTTTTTTCTTATTTTATAATATTCTTTGTTATTAAAATTTCACTTCTTGTATAATAATTTTATTTATTTGAAGTAGTAAGTTTCACATATGCATAGAAAAGAGAACTCAAACAAACTAACTTCCTAAAATATGATTTAACATTAAAATATTTTTTCAAACGAAATAATGTAAAAACAATTTCTAAATTAGTATTTAACAAAAAAAACTCAACAAAATATCTTTCTATAATTTCTAAAACATTTCTTATAATAGCTTTTTAAAAAAAAGAAATGATATTAAAAGTAGCATCCACCAACCCTTCCGTATGACTTTGCTGGTCAACAATTATTTACAATTTCATTTCTATGGATACCTATTCAAGATCAGCTATATACATTTATTCATTTGTGACAAAAGATCAATAGAATGACCAATTTTGTTGTTTTACCAAAATCTGATTTTTTTTTCATGCACATAACAAATAGGTTACATTTTTTTTTCTTTCCTCAAATGTACTACGCAGTGATGGCTTCGGAAAATGAAAGGACTGGCATATTTTCTATTATGATTATGTTTTGGGGGTATTGAATAAATCGTAAACTAAAACGTAAAATATATAAGGGAAGTCTGAAAAAAAACTAAGTGTCCCTCTTGGTAAGATATGCATTTTAGTTTACTGTTTAGTTTTGGTAAGATTGTTTATTTTATTTCCTCTACCTATTCAATGAATTTCTGAAACTAAATCTTTGATAATTTAGATCTGGCAATTGACACAATTAGGTGCATTGGAACAAGATTAATTTGTCAAAATGTTACTGCTCGGTGCTTATTTATTTCAAGTATGGTGGATTGAAATCCACTAGAATTCGCACAGTCTCCAATATTAATTGTCACCATTACTCACCCATGCAATGAAGTTGGATTCTTAGAAACTAGCGCTTGAACCCACCCTGTCTGTATACTTGCAAGTAGTCAGAGGGTCAAATCATGGCAGTGAGAAAAACAGAAAACCGCACTTCCAACAGGAAATTTCATTTATTATAATGCCTGCTTATTCATCTCTTGGCTTATCCTAAACCTACCTCGTGCATCACCACAGAGGAAATGAGAATGGATTATTGTCTATTGTCTGGCTATGACACAGAGGAATGCATTTATCTTCTTGATCATTGTTTGTTTATTTGATCGTAATATCTCTCCTGAGAAATGAAAGCTTTGTTAGGTTACTGCAAATTTTATAGCAATCTATTTATTTCTTCTTTCTTTTTTTTAATAAGTAAATCTTGTTTATTTATTTTGACAATAATTTGTTTTGTATTTTAGGAGGACAAAGAGCGAAGAGTCTACCAATAACATAGATTAACAATTCTGGAATAAAGTATTTATTAATTTGCAGTTTAGGAGTTCATGACATCTTCTAGAGTTGTTATACTCTTTTATTTTATTTTACCTGAGGTTAACCAAAAGATCTCTCTGTTAGCACAAAGAAGTGCATTCTCTTAATAATGCAGGTTAATAATTTTTATTTTTATTTTCGTATTAGAAATAACTATTTTAGGGAGACTTATCTGTATTTCCCATGACTCTTCTCCTTAATATTGACAGGGTCAACTGTATGTAAATAGATTTGTATCTGTATATAGTGCACCATATCTGTCTTACAATTAAATTTTTCTTCTATCCTCTTAATGGGTATATATATATATATAAAAGTTAAAGGAAGATGAAGAGATACAAATATAGCTCTTGTCTTACATTTTTACAATTAATGCATTCCCAGCCAATATATAAACTAGAGAACTATATAATCAATAGATTGTGTAAATAGACTTATTCTCTTATTACTTAATGAATATTTCACTCAAAAATGTCATAAAATATATCATTATAAAAGAAAAAAAGATCATATTATCTTCAAACAAAGTATTTCAATGAAATCAAGTCTATAAAGTCTTTTTCTAATATT
The DNA here is from genome assembly GCA_027943335.1 of Chamaecyparis obtusa. Taxonomy (NCBI): domain Eukaryota; kingdom Viridiplantae; phylum Streptophyta; class Pinopsida; order Cupressales; family Cupressaceae; genus Chamaecyparis; species Chamaecyparis obtusa. The sequence goes on from BSBK01004419.1 coordinate 86,230, forward strand.
CAATCAAGAAGATCAACCATAATATTAAGGACTAACACTTAATCTATAATAAAAAATAATCATATGAACTTGATACAAGTATGTCAATGGAAAAAAAATACATTAACAAGTGTTGCTCTCCTCCCATCCAAATGGCATCATGAGGTCTTGGTAACCCTAGACAACCCCCGAGAAAGAAGACTCTATACACCATATAGATCTATGGTGAAAGTTTTCTATCCACACAAAAAATTATATTTATACTCATACCTCTCTAACATTTACATGATTTTTTTTTGAAATGCAATACATTAAACATATTCAGAAAATGGTGTGAGAGAATGATAACTTATCTCTTTCTTTAAGATCTCAAGCTGATCTTCATCTCCTTATGTGCAATCTTCCTCACTCTCATTCATTATCTTCTCCCTTCCCTTAACAACACAAGTTCTCCAGCAGGAGAAGTGGGTAACACCCCATCCTTCCTTTCCAAAACCCCTATAAAGGACTTTCAACTTGCAAGGTTTAGATTGAGAGGTGTGGGGTGTACTCCCATCCATAAATGAAAGTCATTTCCTCATTTAAGAGGGTAACATGCCCATAGACACCCCACCCATACTTCAACCCTCAAATCAACTTTCAAAATCATCACCCTCATTGACGGTAGATTTTGAGAGGTCATATCATGATCAAATGAAAATATTATATGTTCAACAAGTACCCTTCTCATAGGTGTTGACTATAAGGGTCTATTTTTGCACAAAGATTCATGAAATTGACCTCTCAACACTTTTAAAAAACCCAAAGCAGGTCAATTCCGAAATTCAAGTCCATTTATGATTTCCCAACTCCAACTCTCAATTAGAAACCCTTGAGAAATAACCCACACTATTAAATCCTCCAAGCATACTAAACAAGGTCATTTTCCACACACCCTATTACCTTATGATTAAAAAAAAAAGGATAAGATTTTAAATTCCCAGAGGTATATTTTTATTGACATAGAAGTTTCTCCTTCCTTTTTAAAGGCACACTTACTTTATTGCAACATAAACTCAATACTATTTTTCTTTGCTTGGTTCTCATGCCTTTCTTTCGACTTTAAATTGCTGTGGGTTTCAAGGGCCCTGTAAAACCTATTTTACTTAATCAAAAACATAAACACAGTTAGAGTTAGATCACCATAATAAATCAATTCTAACTAGTAATCACATTCTCATATTTTTAATTAATACAATGATTCATCATTTTAATTCATATACAATAATCTATAAGCAAAATACTTGTCATTATTAAATGGGATAACTTGACAAGGAGAAAAGATGTCATAAATGTAATATACACGAATCCTTAGATCTCCTATTAGAAACTATTTTGAAACTTAGTTTAATTTTAATAATTACTTAAATTTATTTTTACCAATGTGTCTTAGAGTTCATATAGATATCCAGTTTTCTAATAACAAAGAAAATATCATGTCAAACACCTCAATTATACCCATAAGCCTTGTTGAGCTTATATAAATAATTTATGCATTTTTCAAATTAGGTTTGTATTAGTCACATGAGAGGTGGGGTCTTACACATTGGGAAAGGTCTAGCCAAGTTTGAGTCTTTGAAGCATTTGAGGGTTTTGGGTTAGTGCCCATAACAAATCAATTTTATTTCATTTTGTTCTTTCGCAAAGCGAAGCTGAAGGAGGGAAGGAGGGCATCTCTTGATGTATAATGTACTTGTTCCTATCTTTTTCAAAAAGACCTTTAACACTAGGGTCACTTATCTAGGGATTTTTCACAAAGACCTTCCTTTGGCTTTAACACTACCTCCACATCAATATGATTGATCTAACACATCAATATCAATCCTAACATCCATATTCCATCATAAAATGTATCCATCCTTCAGGGAATTCATCCTCCATGTGACTGGTGCCAAAATAAGGCACTCTTCACTCAGAGATCTCCACCATTATGTGCCTTCTCAAATAAACATCCTTATATCCCTGCATAAACAAACTATATTACAAGGATATGTTACATATTAGAAATCTCCACCAATCACAATGATCACAGGGGGTGGGAGAGTCAATTCATAAAGGAAGAGTACAATCCCAATTCACTATCACAACAAGAAGCTCGGGTACAGTAAGGATACCAGTCAATTCCATGACCTCTTTAGCAATTAAAATAATAAGATCAATGTATGGAAACATAAGTAATAACCAAATAAAGGACTTACACCATCATCCAACCATTAACATATCACAAAACTCATTTGAAGACATAGGGTTTCTAACTGTACCCACATGACAGAATACAGTATGCAGAGAAAAATGTTTATTTTATTGATTGAACCGATTACATTATGGTTTTATTACACATCTAATTTACACCCCCCTTTCTAGTCATGTGGATCAGCAAAAAAATAGACTCAAACTCTTCAAAGAAACCCGACTGCAACCACCTAACTGCCCAAAATTGTTTAATGCTTCTTTCCTTCTTTGCTTGATAGCAACTTCCTCAATCTTCATTCTAAGATCATTCCTGGACCCATCCCACTCCATATACCTATCAGAGATCAATCTTAAATCACCTTAAACCCCACTAGACTCCACACCTTGGATCTCCAAGCAACTCTTCAAACCCAAACTAGTCAATCATGCTCCATGCTCACAACATGCACTCTTCACTCAATAGGCTTCTGCAACCACACTCATGAACTATGCTTCCTATGGTGACCCTAACTCCTCTAAGGATCCCAATACACTCAAATAATACACTCATTAACATCTCAATCCATTCTTGTGACCATTCTATCTCCTTGCACCAAACTGTCTGTAATGTCCTTGTTAGTTTGTAACCTTGGAAAGCCCGCATTATATTTCACACTTCATTACTCATTCACAATGGATTACATGAGGTAATAACTAGAAATTGTGCAATAGGTACGAGGAATGCAATAAGAGTAAAAAAAATAAGTGATAATTTTTAATTTCTTAATCAAGTTCCATTAGTTTCTATATAGAGATAATTCATCAAAGTAACGAAGGATAGGAAGAATGGAACCTTAGAATTTGTAGTATACAGAAGCAATAAAATATGATGTATGAGTAATAGTTAAAAAAAAAAAAGGAAATTCAACATATGGTTTACATTTAATATGTTGTTTTTAAACTAAAAATATAAAGACAAATTTTAAAACATTTTGCATGTCTTTATGATTTCTATGCTTTGGTTGAATTGTATTTCAATACCTACAAGAGGAAACATAGTTGCACACTTAGGAAAAAACAAACAAGTGGAATCATAAGTAAGTAAAACAATAAGCCAGTATAATTAATGTGAAATTATAAAGAAGAAAAATAAGAGGTTTTATTAATTTACCATATAATTACATACTAGTATTTTTAATATTCAGTCTGAAATAATTTCTGATATTGAATTGACTGTGATCATAAAAGGATAAGTATGCTAAGCAGTATCCAATATATTAACAATCTCTTCCTCATGAAACATAACACCTATTATATAATTTATTATTCAATCAAATATCCAAACCTATTAAAAATATCTATTCATCTATTCTCCCTACTATTCAATGACATTTATCTCTTAGCAGCAACCACAATTTTCTCCACATCAACCTTAATATGAAGGCCACAACTTACTCTCTTAGCAATAATAAATCAAACTGCAAATGAAAGTCTCAGATTTTCTTCTAGCGTCCATATTAGAATATAGATTTGACCAACTTGTCTTATTCCTTCCTTGTTGTCATCCAAACTCACTTCTTCATATTTGATGATATTCAATCTGATATGTTTTTATGCAATTCTTTTTTTTCCTTTAAATTTTTTTTTTCTTCCCAATCGGTGCCCTTTGAATGAGTTTGGACCTTCTCTTATACCTACCAAATTGAAAGGGTGGCAATATTTCAAATTGAATGAGTTTGGACCTTCTCTTATACCTACCTGCATAGCTCTCCCCTATTATGTAAAGCTCTGCATCTCTGAACTCTGGAAATTTCTTATACCAGTTCAAAATGAATGCCAGATTGTCTTTGGCTGCAACAATCAATAGTATTTTAGATGGGTCCTCTTTGATATTATTTAATCTACAAAATTAATTGAAGAGGTTCAACCCTCTACCAAAATAGCTAAAATGACTTTGTGAATAAAACATTCTACACCAAAATAAAAATATTACCCATAAAACCACAAGCCAACAATATAAAAAATAGTTACTAACATAACAACTTGAGCATTATTAAAATTCAACATGTACCAGTTTGTGTATCATTAAAATTTTGATAGTCCTTAGTTTTATTTGAATATGCGAATCCCACTCCAATTGGGCTATCAACATACTTTGTTTCTGCCATGGATAGATCAAAGCATTAGTGATGAATATATATATTGTGGATCTCCTAGATCCACGAGTCACCTTGACTCTTTTGAATATCAAGTCCATGATATTCAAGGTAGTATCAAGTCCATGATACTTTCCAAATCCATGATATTCTCCAAGTATCCAATTCATAAGAAACAACTTTATCCATATGTATAAGTGTTACCAAATGAACAATCATAGCCAAATATATCTCATAATCAAAATCTTATCTCATGAATCCACATAAGAATAAGAGTAACCAATATGATCTTATAATCATAAGAATCAAGTTCAATGTAAAGAAAATGTGTTCACACATAGAATCACATAGTCTCAGCTATAATCAATAAATATAGACTCAACTATGAAAGAAAGTATGATCCATACATACATAATAAGCCACTAATGTATGCTTCATACATACATGCTAAAGTATACAAGTGACGTATGCTCCATACTAACAATCATCTGTGTATGTACCCATAACAATGTAAGTTATAACATGTGTCATAACAGAAATATGTCAATGTAATTCTTCATAATGTAATGTATGCTCCTCATGCATAACAAAAGGTATGTTGCCAATATACATAAGTATGCATCCATGCATACAAAATAGAGATATGTTAGTGCAAGGTATGCTTCCATAGTAATGACATAAGGAAGGAGTTCACAAAATTGAGTGAGCCCACGATTGAACTCCCTCTTAAATCTCATACCCATAATTAAGTCATACCAAGGTATATGATAAGCCAATATACATAAAGGAAATAAGGCCATAACCAAAAGCAATAGCCAATGTATATATATCCAAATGTAGTTAGGAAATAATGAGATCAATGTATGGAAACATAAGTAAGAACCAAATAAAGGATCTTACACCATCATCCAACCATTAACATATCACAAAACTCATTTGAAGACAGGTTGTTGAATGTACCCATGGGACAAAATACAGTATGTAGAGAAAAATATTTGTTTTATTGATTGAACTGATTACATTATGGTTTTATTACACATCTACTTTAAACCCCCCTTTCTACTCATGTGGATCAACAAAGAAATAGACTCAAACTCTTCAAAGAAACCCAATTGCAACCACCTAACTACCCAGAACTATTCCATAACAGTCATAAAACTGACTGTCAAAACCAAATAGGCTTAATGGTGTTGTCAAGTTGACAACCAATGTTGTCAACTCGACAACATAATGCACATAAGAAAGAAAGTTTGAAGGAATTTAATACAATCACTACCACATTCATACATTGATGAGAATTAATGATCGAAGTTTTTAGATTCTGAGAACACGTATATGAACAGTGGAGGGTAGAAGGGATATTTGTGGAGATTTGCTAGATCTATAAAATTATAGAGAATATCTTCTTTACTGAGTTGAGGTGGGATAAAAGTAACCTAGGTCTATGAAAAATTCACAAATATCCCTTCTTTAGCCTCCACTCATACCTCTTCTCAGAATCTAGAAACTCTTCAAAGAAACAGGTGATGAACATGCATATTTTCCTAAGCACTACTAGGAGCTTGCCCTGTAACACATGTACTATTTTGAAAATCATCACAAGTCCATTTGCTGCGGGGTCTAGCTCCCAGTATTACTTGGTCAAATCTGCATGTTTGTCACTTGTGCATATACCATATTTGATCAACTCTTATATGCACAGGTGATGAACATTCATATTTTCCTAAGTAGTACTGGGAGCTTACCCTGAAACACATGTACTATTGTGAAAATCATCACAAGTCCATTTGTTGCAAGGTCTAGTTCCCAGTAATGCTTGGTCAAATTTGCATGTTTGTCACCTATGCATATACCTTCTCTAATCGACTCTTATACGCACACATGAAGGCTGCATATGCACAGGTTTTACATGATTGTGTTTTACATATATAACACAATAATAATATTAGTTTGTATTTTACATGATTGCATTCACCAAATACATTACTGGAAATTTTTTGAATAGATATAAATAGAATACTTTGTGCCTGATATACTTAAATGAAATACACCAAGAAGTACCAAATGATGAATGCTAAATTGGTGTAATGGAAAAGTATCAGAACCGTCCATTTCTAGAACTTGATTTTCTATAGTCTTAAGGATTTTTTTATAGTCCTAATGATTTTGAACATTGTTGACAAAGCGCGTTTCTTTTTTTGATTATTTGATTGATCCTCTCACCTTTCCTTACTTTGTAAATTCCATTATCCCAATCAACTTTTACAATATCTGTATCTGCCATTAGGGCCACTTCATATGCACAAGTGATGAACATGAAGATTTTCCTAAGTAATACTGGGAGCTGACCTGACATCACATGTACTATTGTGAAAATCATCAAAAGTCCATTTGTTGCGGGGTCTAGTTCCCAGTAATGCTTGGTCAAATCTACATCTTTCTCAAATCTAAATGGACTACTTTGTGCTTGACATACTTAAATGGAATACACCAAGAAGTACCAAATGATGAAGTCTCAATTGTTGTCATGGCAAAGCATCATAACCGTCCATTTCTAGAACTTGATTCACTCTATGTGGAATACTATTTTGTTCATTGTTTTATTTCAGCTTGATATTTCAATCATTTTTCATATACATAGAGAAATGGACAATTCTGAGATATGTTTCTATGGCTATGATAAATGTCCCTCTGTGTTGACAAAATTAGAGTTGACAAAATGGTTGTTCAGGGACTGTATCTGCCATTAGAGCCACTTCATATGCACAAGTGATGAACATGCGGATTTGACTAAGCACTACCGAGAGTTGACCCGACAACACATGTACTATTGTGAAAATAATCACAAGTCCATTTGTTGTCGGGTCTAGTTCCCAGTTGCTTGGTCAAATCTGCATGTTTTTCTCATGTTCATATACCAAATGATTAATGCTCAATTGTTGTAATGGCAAAGCATCAAAACCATCCATTTGTAGAACTTGATTTTGTATAGTCTTAATGATTTTTCTATAGTCCTAATGATTTTTCTTATTTCTTGTCTTTTGTCCCTTTTTAATTTTCTATGTCTGTGCTTGGTGACAAGATTTTGAACATTGTTGATATAGCATGTTTCTTTTTTTGATTGTGGGGTTCCGCATTGTTTATTTCTCTTGATAAATTAGGCCTTGAATTTGAATTTTTGTTCACTGTTTTATTTCAACTTGATATTTCATTCATTTTTCATATACACAGAGACTACACATGTTGATAAAAAATGATCTATTTGATTTAGGTTTACTGTTCATGATTGTAAATAGTCAATATTTCTAATGGTACTCATTGGTGTATTCCATTTAAAAATAATCACATGTTTCTATGGCTATGATAAATGTCCTTTTGTGTTGAGAAAATGGTTGTTCAGTGTTTGTATCTGCAGGTTGCAAACAAATCATCCTTCTTCCACCAACATAGTCAATGTACAAGTAATGAGTCATTCCATTCAAGAAAGACCATGTCTAACAATATCAACCCAAAACAAAATAAGGAGTATGTAGAATTCAGTGACTGTATCTGCCATTAGAGCCACTTCATATGCACAGGTGATGAACATGAAGATTTTTCTAAGCACTATTGGGAGCTTAGCCAACAACATATTTACTATTGTGAAAATCATCACAAGTCCATTTTCTGTTGGGTCTAGCTCCCAATATTGCTTGGTCAAATCTGCATATTTTTCACTTGTGTATATACCTTCTCTGATAAACTCTTATATGCATAGGTGATGAACATTCAGATTTGCCTAAGCAGTACTGTGAGCTTTCATGCAACACATGCACTATTTTGAAAATCATCACAAGTCCATTTGTTGTAGGAAAGCTCACAATACACATGTCTGTAGGTCTGAAGGAAACAAGAGAATTTGAAGAGTCACGATCCTAAGATTGTACTTAATATAGCCAAACTTCATTCAATGGTACATTCAAACATGAAACAAACCATTCTTAAACCAGTGATCTAGATTAAACTAGTAAACCAAACCACAACAAACTAAATTGCATTAACTTGATGTGTTGTGAAGAGCAATGAACCACAAATAAATGTAGTAAGTGAAACTAATATCACTTTGGAGGAATGCAATATGATTGTTTGACATAGTAAGCCAAACTATTAATATGCAATAATATGTATTGTGCACCTTTGGTGATGATCCTACATAGTTCCACATAGACATGACATGTTCCTTAGAAGAATTTTAATCTCACAATAGCTAAGAAACATAAATGTAGGCATCATGGTCATAATTCTTCGAAGATACAACATAATTCAATGGTATACCCAAATGATGCAATGCAAATAGTACTCCTCTGGTTCTAAGTTGACACTGTAGGATCTAAAAACCATAGATAACGATGGTTTTTGGTCCATATCTTGATTGGTTTTTGGACCCTACAGTGTCAACTTAGAACTAGAGGAGTAGAGGTTGTATTGCATCGTTTGGGTATACACTCAATTATGTTGTATCTCCAAAGAATTGTGACCATGCGTGATGCCTACATTTATGTTTCTCAGCCGCTATGTCCTAGGACCCCTTATGACCCCTTATGACCCTTTACAATCCCTAAGAATACATCTTAGAGGTCTTAAAGTGTCGTAAGGGGTCATAAGAGGCTCCTAGGAGGGGCCAGATGAGCTCCCACCTTCACATGGTTGGCCCTGTTAATAGAGAATGTAAAAATATTCTCAAAACAAAGAGAAGCTCAATATTTCAAGGTCCCATGGACAAAAAAAAATGTTCATAGTCTTTAGTTTATGAAACCGTCCAAACTTGTTACACTTCTGTGACTCATCATTAATATTAATATATATTATGGAGGGATTTTACAAATGATGATATATATATATATATATATATATATATATATATATACAAAAGATGATTAATATATATTATGCACCTCATGGAGGGATTTTACAAATGATGATTAATATATATTATTTAAAAAAAAAATCAATTTGTCATCAATTTTTTGACCAACATGACTGTTTTCTTTGACATTGAAGCCATACTCATGATGTATACAATAGTGGATAATTCACCCAAGGTTGGTAAAAAATGATGAATGTTGGTAATATGATAACTGGCAATTTGGATGTTGTTTTTAGTCAAAATTTTGACCAAATGGTAAGTCAAATATTCAATTTTTAAGGGAACGTGTGGAAAAATTAACAAAGAAAGTTTGACAGCACAAATGGTTGTTCTATCAACCATTTTGCGTCGAAAAATAGACCAATGAGGGTCGAAAATGAGGCTAAAATTTACTAGTGTCAATACAATCCAAGTTAGATTGACAAAACCCAAGGAGATAAATAGATGCCAATGCTAAACCCAAATTATATTAAGAAAGTATGCAAGCAAGTCCTCTTTCATACAATGTAGGATTTGATAAAAAATGTATAAATGTAAAAGTGCAATTGAACCAATTGATTTAATGAGGAAAGTAAGATAGATCTAGATACCAAATGTATGCAATCAACTCAATTAAAATTTGAAAACATGTCTAGACTAAGAAGTAAAATAAAGGATAGAGTAATCCCCTTGAAATGTGTAGAGGAATGTGCCTTTCTGCTATGAAATCTATGGATTTGAATTTGTGACAGAACTTCCGATTGCGGAATCGTGAGATCACGAAAGAAAACCCAAAAAATGTTTATTTTCCCAGACCTCTATGAACAAGTCGGTCATGTTATCGTGTTTCGGAATAGGTTGACCAAATCAACGTGTTCGCGGGATACTATAGATAATTCGACCCAACTTCTTCTGAAATGTCTTAGAAAGTAGTTTTCATATATATGGTTGTAATTTTGATATCCTCTTCCTCCACACAGAAATGCTTATTTTTGGATTTGGGTGTATGAGGGTTTGCCTTGGTCAAGCCCTAGATTGAGGAATCAACCTTGAAATTGAAATATAAATGTAATGATAAAGGTAATGCTAACATGTAGTAGGATTGAATATATCAAATGAAAGATACAATTACCTTTGTAGATGCCATTGAATTTGAGATGTGATGAAATATGTAAATGTAATAGCCTCGACTCAAAGAAACCAAACCAAAATCAAAGAAGTCAAAACCTCATGTATAGGAATGTATGTGACATGCCATGATGAAGGATGAAAGAACTTGAATGATTTGTAATGATGGATCTCCTCCTTAGAAGTCAAACTCCACTACCACCTTGAAGGAAGAAGCTTGATGCAAGAAGGAAATGCTTGAATTTGATGAATGCTTGAAGATTCTTGCTTGAAATTTCATGAATGTGTGTATTCTTTCTCTTGATTGCTTGTAGAATGATGATGTAGCTTGATGGGGATGCAAATGAAATGCCCAAAGCTCCTTATATACTAGTTTTTGGGATAAAAATAAAGTAGACCGACCTAGGAGAAAAATAAATCAATCAGCAAACCCGAGGCACATAGGACTCTATAATCAAAATCGCTTGGGGAAGAGGTCGACCTGGATGACCTCTTCCAGGAAAAAGTCAACCTTGTTGACCTATTCTCAAGGGGGAGCCCAAAAAGGGGTCTCAGAAGCCTTGAAGAAGGTGCAGAAAGAACTGAGAGAAAATGAAGCTGCTAGAAGATATGACCAGAAAGGTGATAAATAGCACCTAAAGGATCATGCCAAAAGATGAGAGATGATATAGAAATGAGGGAAGGGCTAGGATGAAGATAGAGAGAGAGAGAGAGACCAAAACCACTCTAAGGAGGGCCAATAGGTCTCAAAATGAAAGTGTGTCCATTTTAAGATGGTACACCAAGGAAGAAAACTACTCCCTAACTTGCAAAGTAGGATGCACTACCCTATGAAAAGACATACAAAATTTAATCGACTAAAGATCACTTATTTAGGGCAAGTGTTTTTACATTGAAACAATATGAAATAAGCTTGTGTAGAGAAATATCTTAATTTAATCTTAATTTATTTTACTTTTATATATCTTAATTTATTTTAAATATCAAAATTTATTTTGAGTAAATTATGAAAACATCATAGAATTGAAAGTTGAATATAAAGACAAAAAAATAGATATTTAATATTAAATTATGAAAACATCATAGTTGAAAATTGAATTTAAAGGCAACAAATAGATATTTAAAATTCTAAATGTTAATGATTTTCTTATTCAAGACTCCTCTGGAATTCACATGGCGTCTAGCATGTGCCAGTCACTACATTTATCTATGACCACAAACGCCTTCTTGTGTGGAAGAAAATCTAGAACTGGAAGGAGGTGGCTATATAGCCACAAAGAGCCATGTACTTTGAAATTTAAATAAAAGCCTTATTAAGAGATCTTTTGACATCTGTATAGCCAATTTATTGAATTAGAGAATTATATGTTACATAAATTATAGAAGAGACAATAGTGACAACGACAGAGGGTAGCCCAAGCTGTTGCTGTAGTTGTGGAGGCATAATGACTGAAACGCAGAGATGTGATGATTGTGGTCGACTCAATCGTCTTGCAATCTTCAGGTCGATTATCAACCCTTGATCTTAGAAATCAGTAGAGGCGATTCACATAATAATTATAGATGAGACAGTAGCGACAATGACAGAGGATAGCAAACCCAGAACTTCAAAATATTGCAAGTACTGAGGGGACCGTTTAGTCAAATGCAAACATTGCGAGTTTTTGTAAACATAGCTGCATATGAACTGGAGTGCACTGGATTCAGATCGAAATGCCACTGAAATTCATGTTGTGGTGGTGGTGAGTGAGGAGGGAGTGCAAATGTGGAAAAGGGCGAAGGATTTGAGAACTCAAACCCGAATGGCAGTTGCAGATGAAGTCTCTTTGTCTGCCCAATTCGGTTCCCTTCTCGACCACTTATCCAAATAAAGAAAAAGATCCATTGGCTAGAAATCCTAATTCCACGCCATCACTTAGCCCCTTTTCTGAATTCCACAGTGACTTTGAAGGTTTTGATTTACATTTTCTTACTTGATTTGGAAAATGATTAGCATATTATGTAAACTTTATTTTAGTTTATTGTATTATCTTAAGTATGAGTGATGACAAAGAGAGTCTCATGATTGGAATATTTTACTTCACTCTTAAAATCTATTTTATAGGGTAAGATATGCATATTTAAATTGGCCTAGTGATTAGATAATTTATGTTCTTCAAAGAGATCATTAGTTTGAATTTTATAGAGATTAAAGTATTTATGTCTTGTTTGTAGTACATTTGTGTGTTTAAGATCAATACAAATTTTTCATGCACTTTCAAAGTTGTTTATAGTTGATCTCTTAAAATAGGAAAAAGATTCTAATTTTTTTTCATAATGAGAAGGTATTAGCTTAAAATAGGAAAAAGATTCTAATTTTTTTTCATAATGAGAAGGTATTAGCCAGGCTTCCCAAAATTGTAGTTTGTAGGACAAAAACACATATCTTATTTTTCTTATATACATGTATTTTTATCAATTTCTTATAAAAATCATTGTACTTTATCTTTAAGTACTAATATATTTGTAGATACTTTACTACAGTCTATGATATATAATGCATTTGTTTTCTTTAAGTTAAATCAAACTTTGTAGTTTCAATTCATATCACTCATACAACCATGGAAAAAAAAAGAGGAGATAAAAATTATAGAATTATTATTATTTTTAATTTAGGTAAAATTAAGTTATGAAAAGAAGCCAAATACTCAAAACTAAGCAAGAAACACCCTCATATAGTTTGAGATTGAACTCTCTATACATGATATTTTAGTTATATTAAAAATCATATATTTCTAAATAAACATTAATTATCATACAACATGCAATGTCTCATATAAAAAAATGTGTCAAACTTGATGCCAAAGTTATGTGTGATATACTCATGAGAGAAAGTAGACCTCATGATAGTGGAAGAAATGAAGGATGAAGGGATTGTAAGTTAAAATCAAATTCGATAGAGCTACTAAGGGTATCCTGGAAAAAATGGGAGGTGGTGGGATCCTCAAAAATTCAATAGGTAGATCTCTATTAATTTATAATGCGGACTTTGATATTGAAAATAATATAACTCAGCTAAAGTGAGACCTATGCTTTGCGGCTTGATGATCACTAGAGAAAAAGGGTGGAGTAAGCTTTGAATTGAGGGTTATTCAATGTTTTCTATTAGTGTCCTAAAAGGAAGTAACACCAACAATTAGAGAATGGAAATAATTTTTGATGCAATAAAATATTTGATTGATAATTTGGACATTGTCATGATAGCACATTTTGGAAGAACTAGTAACAAGGTTGCTAATTGGGCATAAAATGTAGGTGTTGGCCTCATAGATTTTTGTGATGGGGGGGGGGGGGGGGGAGGGCGTCTAAGGAAAGGGATTTTATACTTCTTGTCAATGTGAAGTAGTTATTTCTAGTGACAAAATGGATTAAAATCTCTATGTTTGATGCTATATTTGTCGGGCACTTCCTCCACTCTTGTTGTTGTTGTTCACGCCTCTATGGCATGACCTTTTTCCTTACTACACTTACTTTATGGTTTCTTTAACTCTTTTCTGGTTGGTGGTCCCTTAAAATCAAGTTTCTTATTTTAAAAGAAATGAAGGATGAAGCAATCAAAGAAATAAGAGGTGAAAAAAGTGGGAAGAATTGAATGAATGAGTTGGTTCAAGAATCAAGGAATTAAATGAATATGACTTGATTTAATTTCTAACTGAGGGTAGAAAAAGTTCTTATGTTGTATATTAAGGAAAAAATAGGTTTTACAGGGACCCAAAACCATAGAGTTTACAAGCTATATAAAAATATTCAAGTAGAGTTCACATATAAAGGAAAGTTGCATAATGGAAAAAGAAAAAAAGGACAACAACTACGATCCAAAAGCTAGCAAAAACTAGCACTAGACATAGAAAATGCTAACCTAAGGTCTTTAAAGTATCAATAGCCTCAGCTTAGAGATTGCACATCTCCTGGGTCACCCTCTTCAATTTCTGGATCTCCAGAGGTGAAGAATCCACTTTTCTCTTCAAGTTGGCTCTAGTCCTCCCCGAGGGGCTAGACTCCTCTTTCTTGCTTTTGTCTTTGTCATCTTCTAGGACCATGAATCCCATGCTGGTCTTTTTCCAGCTTCTCTACCATGGTGCCCATAGGAGTAGCATTTTTCTTCACAACTCTATAACTATGCTTCATGATGGTGTTCATAGTCTCCTAGATTTTGGCAATTTTCCTTTACATATACTTAATATTTTTCCCATTTTCCTTCTTCATCTTGTCCATGAGATCAACTATTCTTTGTAGGCACTCGACAATAAACAAATTCTCTTCCTCTATCCACAAAACCCCAGTAACATTCTGAGGTGCCCCTTTAGCTTCCATCTTATCTAGCTTACTAGTGACAACCTTATTCTTTACGTTGAGGTCCTTTGTCTCATGAAAAACCCACTTAATAATATTGAAATTGTCAAGAACACCATTTCTAGAAATTGCAAGTGTGTCATCAAGAGATTCCCATTTAGGCTTGAAATAGTGGTCTTTAGGTTTAAGATCTCTAGGGAATCTGGGCCTATTCTCTCTATTAGGGGGAGGGTAAGAGGTATAAGATCCATCAATGGCTTCTGGGGTATCAAAGTTATCCTCTGGAGAATCCTCATAATAAGAAACTATTTTTTTTCTTTGGGGGCTCCTCCTTGTTTATAGGTTTTTGAGAAGTACTAGTGGGGGTTTTAACATAAATGTCTTTTTTATGCGAGGGCTTTCTCTGTGGAGTTTTATTAGACACATTATTAGAGGAGGGAGACTCTTTCTCTTCCAACTCAGTGTCCCATTCATCTTTATCCTTAGGTATAATAATATCAATATTCTATCCTTTTGAGGTCAAAGCCGAAATGGGATTAGGTGGGGCCAACAATTTTTTAAAATGCTCATGGATTAACATAATAAGGAAAACATGCAGAACATGTTCTTCATAGATATTTTTCTATGTTCCTTAGTACTATGTTTCAAAGAGAAAATTAAGTAGTAAGGAAAGGAAACCCTCACGTTGTGTCAACAATGATTGAGGAGGGCAAAATGGCAGCCATAGAAGTTGGTAAATTTGTCCTCCATCGTAATGTAATGATAACTCTGAGAACCTCATTCCATATCTTCTTATGTTACCTATTCCATGATAACTCCTAGAAACTCCCTCTAAAATTCTTATGTTACCTATTCAACTTTCAAGCTTTTGTTTTACATTCTCTTTCTTGATTTGGAAAATGGTTAGCACATTTATATAAAATTTTATTTACTTAATAATATTAAGTATGAATGATGATAAATAGGTTTTTTGGGATCAAAATATTTTACTTTATTATTAAAAGTCATCTTATTGGTAAGGTATATGAATTGTCTTAGTCGTGGTGAATGTGTGTTCTTGGAAGAGAAGTCACAAGTTTAAATTTCAAAATAGATAAGGATTTTAAATCTTGTTTATAACACAATTTTTTATAGAATCACTCTAGTCAAATTGAAGGAAAGGACATAATTAGGAAAACATGGGGGTTATTTTTATGGGCCTTCATTTCATTTGTTACAATTATAGAAGGTATTGACTATATTTCCCGAAATTGTAGCTTGGAGAGAGAAGTGAATGAATACAGACCTAAAGGAAATATAAATATGTTATGAGTATCAATAAGATGTAAAATACCTAGTAAATATCAACATGGAGGAGGGAAGTGAAAGAATATAGACCTAAAGGAAATATAAAGATGGTATGAGTATCAATAAGATGTAACATGCCTAATTATGAGACAAGGTATGATAAGTTTCATTCAAAATACACATAATATGACAAATATTTAAGAAATTGAGATAATTATAAAAGACAAACAAAACAAGGTAGAGCAATAAAGAAATATAGGAAAACATAATAACTACAAATAAAACTCAATGAATCATAAAATGAATAGAAGTGAAGGTTCCCCAAATAAAGAAATAAAATATAAATCATAAGATAGAAGGTAAAATGAGAGTAAAAAGGCAATAGAAACATGAATAAATAATTAAATAAATAAATAAATAAATAATATAAGAATCAAAATAAAAGCTAATATAAGTATATAGATCAGTAATGCTTAGTAATGTTTAATGTCTCATGGAACATTAGAACCTCGACCTCCCTCCTAAATAGGATGTTTACCCAAAAATATATCGTTCACATCTTCCTCTTTGATGATATTGAGTTCCTTTTCATTAACTCAAGTATTTTTTTAACTCTACCTCATATGAATCTTGTGTAATTTTTAAAACTCTACCTTATAAAATATTAGTCTAATTAAGGTCTATCAAGTGTTACAATTTTTTTTTTTAGCTCAAGAATAATATGTTTGTGTGTGTGTGTGTGCCAAACTTAAGTAGTCATGCTCACTTTAGTTTAGGGATAATATTTTTACTTAAAGAATTATTGTATTGTAATTTTATTACACATGTCTTTAGTAGTTTGGAAACTTTTGTATTTTATTTAAAAGGTCTAATGAATATAGAACCAATATCTAATCAACAACTCATTTTCCCTCCTTGTAAATACATATAATTTGAAAATAAATTTATTGCACAATAAGAATTCAAAGACAAAGACAATATCTTGTTTAAAGAAAAAAAATAGAAAGAATGTTTATTTTGTAATCATGTATATATAGATCTATAAATAGCTCATGTACTAATATAGATTACCATGTGCATCTTACAAAGAGCACCTAAATATACTATAAATATACACATACATAATAAATGAATTAGACAAAAAATTACTAAATATCAACATAAACTAAAACTAGAAAAGTCTTGGTTCAAAAGGGCCATGCATGGCTCTCCCACCTTAAGAGTCAATCCTTAGAGTGACTACATAATATAAATAACTAGCAATCACATCTTAGTGTGCAATGAGTATGCCACAGAGTTGTGGAAAGGTCATTTAAGAATTTGTCCCTTTTTTTTTCACTCCCTCTCATCCTCTCTAGATCTCCTTATCTTTGTATGGATATATCTCACCATCTATGTGTCTTTATATCTATTTCTGTCTATCTCTCCCTCTCTATGTCTTCCTTTGTATCTCCCTAGATCTTTTTTTATCTTTACCTCTTGATTTCTCTCTTCTCTCTCTTCTCCCATCCTCCCACTCTATATTTATCTACATATCTATCCATCCATCTCTCTCCATCACCCTCTTCCTATACTTTTTAATCTCTACATCTCCATATTTCTTCTCCCATCTCTCCCTCTATATCTATCTCTATCTTGTCATCTCTCTATCACTCTCTATCCCTATATATTGTTAGAATAACTGGGGGGGGGGGGGGGGGTGAATCAGTTAGATCAGTTATCCTATAGTCCCAAATACAAAGATGTAATACTTAAAATAACTGGGGGGGGGGGTGAATCAGTTAGATCAGTTATTCTATAGTCCCAAATACAAAGATGTAATACTTAAAACAATTCCAATAAATTCTGCAACTCGATAACATAAACTATTAAAATGTAAACTGTCTGTGCCTTTTACCGATTACTAGTTAATTAACTCACTGTGATTACCGACCAAATCAAAAATGCAGTATGTAAAGTATGAAAATAAAACAATCATCATAGAAACACATAACATAATGATTTAACATGGAAACCCTACTAAGGGAAAAACCACCTGGGATCGGTAACCCAAAATAATTTTCACTCTTTTGAAGTGAGCTCAGTGAAGAGCCAACCCTGTTAAAGGTTACAAACACACTGTTAGGTGTGACCTTGTTAGAGGATTTAAGACTAACAGTTATATATTGACCAGCATTCACTATGGGGTCAATTAGATAACAATGTACATTCCTTGAATGACATAGGGGCGTAACATAAGACGGTTAAGTCCACTCGGTTAGGAGATTTTCTGTATCAATGGTTAAACTAAAATAGTAGTTGATCTGATTACAATACAACTTATCTTGCAGATGTTCAGATCTATTGTAAGCTCATACAAATCCTCTGATCAATATTTCAATTCACTTCCTCAACTTACTTTTACTCGGTAATAGATCTTTGATGCTCGGTTCTCTTCTACATTTCAGTTCTCCTTCAACCAGTCTGATCAGGCATGCATGAAACTGTATTCATGCAAAATCTCCGTAGTGTTCCTTCTTTCAGCATGTTTCAATAAAGAAACTCATATCTCTTATATAGACAGATAAACTATTTTCATATAAACCATCAGATTTTACCGCTTATCCTTCTTCGTTGATTTTGCCTCTTAAACCTTCCTCAGAAATTATTTCCATAACATGTTTCAATTTCATCCTTAGATCTTCTTAAAAAATTTTCAGCCGTGGATCTCATAACAAACTTTATCCTCAATCTAGAAATCATAACAATTTCCAGCTCATTAAATTCTATTGGCTGAACTAAGCATTTAATACTTTCATCCATACTTGGTTAACAAAGAAATGCATTGGCGAACACAAGCTCGGTTAATATTGTCTCTTGGTATACACTACACTAGCTCGGTGTATACCGAAGTACTTCATTTACCGACCACATTGCCTTGTACAATTTTTCTTCTTTCTTCATAATAGATTAATGCAACATAATCAAGTCAACAATATGAGATCATAGACTCATCAATAAGTTACCCAAAGTATTCCTTATCCTCATCTGTCATATCCATCTTTCTCCATGTAGATATCTCAGTTCTTCATCTTTTCTCTCCTTTTTATAGATGTTTAGATGTTTGTAAGTAACATGATAAGTACTATCAAAACTAGTTGACATCAATGACAACATAATGACTCATTTAATTATCTTATATATCAATTTAGTAACTTGGTAATCTCTAATCACTGATCTTCAAGTCATTCAGGTATTCAATCACTTGTAGTTCATCAATATCTCCCTTTAGCATTGATGGCAACAAAAACAAAAAATGAAATATGCCATGCACATACCAAACATGTATTCTATAACTATTTAAGTAAATGCTGAAGCCCGGTAAGCTCTCCCTAGCTTGATCTTTAATATGTTTAATCACTATGTTACATAACAACATTACAAGTGCAGACTCTCCTCTGTGGATTTGATCTTTTTAGCTCTCAGATTCCTTCTGTTCTTAGCAACAAATCTTCAAATCTCTCCCTGACTTTCTCAGATTATCTCTCCCTTAGATAGATATTTCATTGATCTTTCTATTTATCTCTCCACTATTTATCTCTCCCTCTGACAACAATGCCAAAGAAAAACATAAAACATACAACTCTGATTAGCCAAGTAACTCTCTGTTGTTCTTTGCAGATAATGTATCTCTATATATTGATATGCAAATATCTATTCTAGCTCCTCAAATCTTTTACAACCGTAGACATAATCCAAAGTGTGAGATATGTTGCATCAACATGGATGATCTTTTGATAAGATTAGGTTGATGCAACCTCCAGATCACATTAGTGACTGGTAGATAGGCGACGGACCCCAAGTCTAGTCCTAAAGTATTCAAAGGTGTCCTTCGGTAGAGGCTTGGTAAAAATATTAGCAAGTTGCTCCTTTGATGTAAAATATTCTAGTCTTACTTTCTTCTCTTGTACTTGTTCTCTTAAATAGTGATACTTAGAAATATACTTGGTCTTTGAATGCATTACATGATTCTTAGAAATATTTATTGCACTAGTGTTGTCACAATATATAATCACCGGCTCCGTGGTTACCTCATTCATCCCTTCCAACACTTGTTTGATATAAGAAATGTTTGAATAGTTTGTAGCAGTAGCAACATATTCTGCTTCAGTAGTAGACTGAGAAATACAAGGTTGTTTCTTACTTGTCCAAGTTACAAGTCTTTCACCAAAGAAAAATGCTCCTCTAGTTGTGCTCTTTCTGTCATCTATATTTCCAGCCCAATCTGCGTCGGTGTAAACTCTTAGTTCAAAAGTACCTTCCTTGGGATACCATAAACCATAATCCTCTATTTTCTTTAGATATCTCAAGATTATTTTCACACAACCATATGTGAATCC
Organism: Chamaecyparis obtusa; assembly: GCA_027943335.1. NCBI lineage: Eukaryota > Viridiplantae > Streptophyta > Pinopsida > Cupressales > Cupressaceae > Chamaecyparis > Chamaecyparis obtusa. The sequence continues at coordinate 106,587 of BSBK01004419.1, forward strand.
TTTGGATTGGCAGAGAATCTAGCAACAATCCCTACTGCATGTGCAATATTAGGCCTACTGTGTACTACATACATCAGTTTACCAATCATAGATCAGTACAATGTTTGATTTACCTCTGTAGATTCATCATCTTTTATTAATTTTCAGCCCGTGACCATTGGTGTTCCAACTAGTTTAGCATCTTCCATGCCAAATGTTCTTAATACTTCCTTTATGTATTTTGATTGTATGATAAAAATTCCATCATTCTATTGAATAACCTGCAAGCCTAGAGAGAACTTAATCTCTCCAAACATAGACATTTCAAATTCCTTTTTCATCTCATCAGAAAATGACTTACAAATATGACCTTGTCCTCCAAAGATTATATCATCCACAAATATTTTAGCAATCAAAATAGTATCATCTAATCCTCCTTTCATGTACAAATTGTCATTTTCACTAGTTATTAAAAAACCAATACTTAAAAGATAAGTATGTAACCTTTCATACCATGCTCTTGGTGCTTGCTTTAATCCATATAAAGCCTTGTGTAGTCTACATACTGTATGCACCCTAAAATGGTCACCTAGACTTTGGGCCGCCATTCAACAATTTATCAAATCCCTGAATCAATATTTTCAAAAATTAAAATTTTATCAATTATATCAATTTCCTTGATCAAATCCTATTTTATCATTTTTGATTATTTACCTTGGGCTAACCATTTTATCCTAAAGTCTTTGTTTATTTAAAAGGAATTTCCTCCCCTTTTATTAAATAAAAAGCCCCCACTTTATTCTTGCAGATTAAATAATAAGTCTAGGTGACTTTGGAGCTTTGGAGATTTGGAGCATTCTTAGCTTTTACATTTACATTCTATCTTAGCTTCATTCTTGCATTTTAGTTTCATTATCATGGCATTCATAGCTTAGTTTCCTTTATGCTTTAGATTAGCTCACCTAGTTTAATTAGGAGGTTTTGTAATATTTGTACTTTTATTTCCATAGCTTAGCTTGTACTTTCTTCATAGCATAGCATAGCATTGCATTTCATATTGGTTCTTGAGGATATTGGCATTCTTTCCCTTGTCTTCCTTGAATCTCCCATTGTGTGGTTGACTAGAAAGGTCATAAGCTTTATAGCTCTAGCTGAGAGCAATCTTAAAATCCTTGCAACTCCATTCATAGGGAGCTCTAGGTCACTTTCTAAGGTTTCCCATTCATGGATTCCCTTGGATGTAATGATTTAGAGAAGTGCACTATTTAGTGTGTACATTTTTGGCTGCCCAAAGCATAAAAACAAATCAAGTTCTTGTTTAATTGCTTTCTTTTGAGTGTGGCATATACTAGTTGTTTCATTTAGTAGGCACTTAATATCTTGTTGTAGGAATCTTTGGGTGGTAGGAGAAGTATGCTCTTCACCCTTGTGGTGAACTAGAAAATCTTGACCCATCTTTAGATTTTGAAAGAAAAAGGGTAATTGAACCTTTGCTTGGTGTGTTTGGGAGATATTTTTGAGCTAGGAGATTATGCTCTTCATCCTTGAGGTGAAATAGAAATCCTGACACTCAAAGGTTGATCCACTCTTTGTTTAGCTTTTATAATCTTTTAGCAGGCCTGCTCTTGAGCAATCAAGAGGAATGACCCAAGTGGGGACAAGCTTTTCACCAGCTATTCCAACCCACTATAAACTCAAGGCTATCAAGGACACAAAACCTTGGTAGACATAGTACTTGTATTCACTTAATGTGAGTACTTGTGGGATTGTGATCATGAGGAAAATGTTGAGCAAGAATGCTTAAGGTACTCTTGTGGCCGCGAGGTCCCAGTCCCTTTGGGGACCAAGAGGGGTATTATGAACGAAAGCCCTTATTAAGAACCATAGATAGAAGCCACCCTATTTTTTCACTTAGCTTCTTGGTGCAAGGATTGATCCAAGTGAAATAACCCAGATCACCCCAAGATTACTCACCATATGTGTTCCTTTGGTTGTCATTGGCACTTCCACGATAAAGCCAATATCTATTGTGGGCAACTACTTTGTGTGAGGTGATGGGACATCAAGTGTGGGCCAAGTTGTCAAGTATTGAGCCTTTATCTTTTTAGGCTAGTAAGTGCTTGAAGTGTTCTTGCTGTGATCTACCCATGTAAATGTTTTCAAATATCAAACATCATAGTAGCATTCATCAGATTTTATTGCTTTAATTTCACAATTGCTTGTCTTGGCAAGGTTGCTTTTTCCCTTGTGAAAGTGTTTTATGACATGTTTGATCACCTACTATTTGCAAACCTGTCTATTTACTGCTGTCATTGTGCTTGAAATTAAAAAATTCAACCTTCAAACTGAAATTTTGACCAAATTGCCCTTAAAATTGAGATTTTTTAGCACTCATTGGTCAAGAGTCGTACGATCCTAAAATTGTGTCGCACACTGTACTGAGATTTATCGTGTGATAATTCATTCCTACAAAACTGTCGCACTGCTTGCCTAGAAAAAATTGCACAAGCTGCCTGGAAACTGTCGCACCGCTGTGTACAAAACATCATCCGGCTACATTGTATCATCTTGTTGTTCTACAAAACATCATCCTGCTACATTGTATCATCTTGTTGTTCTGAGAACTATCGCACAGGTCATTTTTTTGTCTCATTGTTGTCTATCATTCGAAACTGATTTGTGTCATCTTCCAGTCTTTCTTGGTCAGTCTAGGTCAGATCTTAGGTACTGTGACATGTTGCTCAATATCCAGATGAACTCAAATGGTATCAATTTGCACAAAATGACTCTTGGTCTTCTTTCTTCCACATCTCCCATGTCTTCCTAGTCTCTCATTTTCTTCTTCCTTCATGCTTCTTCCTCTTCTTCATAAACTCCTCATGTCTTCTTGATTCTTTTCCTCTTATTATATAGTCTACTTTATTCTATTCATCTATTCATTTCTTTCATGCTTGATTCCTCCTCTTCTAGAACCATGAATTTAAACTATCTTGTTATGGAACCTCTCTTGAAAACAGATGATCTTGAACTCATTTCTCAATTTAAAGAATTTTATTCCTCCAATAGTCCTTCTATATATCTCATGGGTGACAAATTTAAGGCAAAAATAAAAGAAAAATTGATTGAATCAGATGCCTTTGCTAGGATCATAGACATGATCATGTCACGACCTCTTTCTTCCAAACATTCTTCATCATCTAAGTCCTCTCATTCTTCTTCACCTTCCAAGTCTTACCATGACTCTTCTAGACATTATTCACATTCTTCATTATCCAAGTCTTTCTCCTCCATAGGATCTTCAATTTCCTCTTCTTCACAATCTTGTTCCTCTTCTACTTCTCCCAAGAGTCTTACTTCTCTTCTCAAGACATACCATGATGAGAAACATGATAATCCTTATGATACCTCTTTCATGAAGAGTGACACGCCCATCTTTGATGACTATGATGGCTATGATGATGAACCATATAGTGATATGTATTAAACCTCTATTCCTAAGAGTCCTCCTAGTCGTGTGCTTGTGCTTACTGGAAATGGGTCATCACATTGGATAGATCGTGATGGGGATCCATATGAATCTGATTTTGAAAGAGACTATGATGCTTGTTGTGAACAATATGATGGGTATGTGCAAGATCATGAGGGGCCAAAAAGTGGTGATGTGAAAAACATTCACTTTTCACTAGTCCAAAAGCGCATGAAAGTGCTTGTTGGCTTTTTAGTAGGCTTGGGTGTCTGTACACCTGGGAAAACCTACCACCAAAGCATAGGCCTAATCGAGTACCTGATAATATCAGGTACCTGATAATTGTGGCATAAATCCAAAACCCGCGAGCACTTTTCCTCATTTCCTTGCATGATTTTCTTAAGTTCTTTCCGTGATTTTTAGATACCTGATATATTTTCGGATACCTGATATTAGAAATAACAAATTCAACTCCAAGCATATTCAGTAAGTAGTTATTTATATGATTTTTATTAATTTATTTCATTTTCATGCTAAATGTAGCATTTTTTTAAAAATAGGGTTTTGTATTTATATTTGTAATAATATATGAAATTAGATTGAAATTTAGATTTTTTTAAATTTAATCAGGCATGGCTAACAACAATGAAGAAAATAACCCTCCCGCACCAAATAACGATCCCGAAAACAATCCCCCGCTTCAAAACCCTCCATCTTCACAAGATTTGATAGAAGAAAATTTGAACACAATACGGGGTTTCCAAAACACGTATCAAAATATACCTACATTAGGTCCCATGCTTGCCGCACTAAATACAATTGTTGGAAACATTGACACACTCACATAGCAACATAATGTTGCTCTTCATTGGCGTGATGATATGCATGCCCAATTTGATGACGGGCTTGACCATGATGGGATTGCGGCCCTTAATATAAGTAAGGAATATATAGCCGCCCTTTTTGTCAATCCTAAAATAGGAATACCAGTTGACCCCAAAAAGTCCAAATTATCAATAAAATGGTGCACAAATGAAGCAATGCGCACAAACTTTTGGGATTGCTGGTGGATGGTTTTTGATAAACCACCCCATAGCAATTTGGAGGTCCCATTTTATTTCCTTAAAAAATTGTATGCTGAGTTTGTGCTTGGTCACCATGAGGCCCAACATGGGCGTAGGCAGAGGAGCTCCTCAGACTAGGCCATCTTCCCAACACCAAAAGGCCACTACCTTTGTCCCCCCCACTGATGTCGCACCCCCTCCTCCAGTGCAACATCCTAATATCATTGCAGAGGCTGCCTCACAGACTATTAGGGCCATTCATTTATTGAGTGATCTGTTGATCACTCAAACCAGGTCAGTGTTGCCTCCTTTGGATGCTGCTGGTGCATCGACAGCTTGTCGGAGTTCACATGTATGCGAGCCCCATATGTGCATTATGTGCAAGCATATGTGCCTCAGACCGCTTACTGATTCTGATATATATCAGTTTCATTATATTGATGAGGGGGATACAAGAGACATAGCTGCAGAGGCTGCAACACCTCATGGAGCATCTACATCTCATGAGAGTGCTCAGGAGGTGCAGGTAGAGCTATTGACTCCTGTTGATACAGTAAGAGTAAACATTATAAATAAATTTGTCACATGACTTATTTAATTTAAAAATAATTTATTTATTTAGATTAGTTTTAATGATTGCATGCACTTATGTATATATATTTTTTCCATTTATGTTCAGTCGATGACACAGGAGGAGGTGAGACAGGTGGATGAGTCCACACTTTCAGCTATTTCATTTGGCCTTGATGACTATACGATATATTATAAATTATGTAACCATTAGTTTTTTTTATATCATTTGGTGTACATGCTTAAATCTCTATCAATTGGAGCAATAAAATTCATACATTTACTAATATATATTGTCATCTTATTGTGTTCTTGTAGGCTACAACCGATGTCAGTGGGGGGCATGAGAGGGTTCCTTCATCAAGTGTTGACAAAGGAAAGGTAGTTAATTGTTTAAGATTAATTATGCATGCATATGTATGCCACTTGTGTGTAGTAATAAATATTTTACTTGCACTTTATTGTATAGGGTGTGGCTATTGATGATGTCCTGACACCGGTTCGATAGCGTAGGGTTACAGGCATCTTGATTCGGAGTGATAGCCCTATTGTACGTAGACTTTTACATATTGTTATTTGTATTTTGTAACTAGGTTTGCTATGATGAAGTACATTGATATATAATTGACAATCTTTTTACTCTCATAGGTTACTCCGACTGTGAGGGAGGGCCCATGAGAATCCTTCATTTCTTTGTTGACCCATCCCACTATTCCAGAGGAGGGATCACCAAATGTAAGTTTTAATTTTAGTTCAATCAATTTGTAATTATATTATGCTATCATCCTATTTTGTAGATTTGTTACTCTATGTTGCACCACTCTAATAATCTCATTATTGCAAATATATATTTATAGGTCAGAGTTGGTATTGCTGGCATGGTCCCTTCGCTACCCAAGACTTATGCTAGGACACCTACTCATGGTAGGTAGGTACAAATATTTGTATTCAGTTATAATTTTAATTAAATTAGTGTTTGAAAATTATGAATTATATATATATATATATATATGTATATATGTACAAATCATATAAAATAAGCAATCTAACTTTGGTTTGAACTCATTTTTTATGCAGGATCAATCAGAGCCCAACACTTCTTCAAAGAGGCTACATTTTGATGATCCCCCTACAACATAGGATGCAATTTTAGTTTTGTGGTCATTTAGAGATGACACTTGACACATTTTGAGATGGCATATATGCCACATTGTACACCTTAAAACATTGATTTTGTAGACATTTTGAAATGGCATGTGCCATATTTGTATATGGACATACTTTTGATACATTTGATACATATATAGAACATGTTCATTTATATGTTATATTTGCGTCATCTTTTGTATATACATATTTATTATTCATGTTTATGGAATTGAATGGTGAAGTTATATCTTGACTATGATTATCATTATGATTTAAATTATATCTTGTTGAAGTTACATTTGTTTTTCTTTACTTTGGAATACCCTGTTCATGGAGCTTATTATGTTTGAGGTTTAACTTCTTGTTGGTGAATAGATTTGCCTTCCAAAGAAATGCATACAAAATGACCCTTAAAGCCTAAATAAAAAGACTCAACCAACACCAACAGTTGGGTCACTTCGCTATTGAGAAGCGTAAGCACCCTCTGAATTATCCAGGTATAGCTCCCCGTGTAGGATTTACAATGAATCAACTAAACTATAAATGATAATGCTTTTAACCTAAAAGCAATAAAGGATTACAAACATCTATTCATAAACATGAGATAGACGCGAAGGGACTAATTTACTGAAAAGAAAAGGACAGTAAATGCTACAAATTTCATTTGCCTAAACAATGCATTACAGAAAGAAACTAAGAGAGAAAGATGAATGGTTCTTTCCAAATACATGAAAAACTATAGCACAAAGTCCACAGATGATTGTGCTGATGATCAGACATAACAGATACACATTCAAAAGAAACCAATATCATTCAAAGATGAATATCAATCAGAAAGTGAGCATCTAAAATCAAAGTTTTAATATGCTGACATATCCTTCTTTGAACATAGAAAAACAACAAAGATTCTGCTATTCCTGTACATTAATCATTATCTAAAAATAAAATCCCTCTTTCCTTGCATTACAATAAAAATCCTAATCTATCCCTCCCTTGGCACAAAGTCTCTCAGGTCAGGCAGAATCCGGAACCCCCAAAATCTCCTCTATGAGCCTTATTTATTTTCCTCTTTCGGTTAGTTTCTTTCCTGTTATAATAACTAATTATTGAGGATTTGTCTATCCACATCTTCTTTCTTGAATACATTAAAGTCTCCCTTTGTGAGTGCCTTAGTAATATTTTGTTATGAAAGTCCATGTTACTTGGCACTCTACTTCTTTCAAAATGGATCTATTCCTATAGAATAGTGCCATCTGGATCTTATTGCAACACAAGTGTTAATGCCTCTGTGTTTTGATTGGATGCTTGGTGCTATAACTAGAGCGTGTCATTTATGGCTTTCCACACACATACCACTTCATGCAAGTGACACCAAGAAACATTTTGTCGAAGCCATCATACATACATATATTAGAATTCAATTGTGAGCACGTCCTCCTCAATTTTCCCACCCTGTAAACCTGAAATCAACATCTATGAATCATGACTGATGTCAACACAAAGAACTGCATTATCATGCATCATGAAGGCATCATCAGCTTGGTATTGAAAATCACTCTTAAGTTTCCCACTGATATAGTCCCAGACCTCTATGAATCCAACAACCGAGCATGAAACAAGGTTCTATCCATTAGGGAAGATGTCGGGTCCTCCTTGACATTCGGTGTTGGGGCATTCTCAGGAAATGATAATGTCTTAATATTGAAATTGCATTATAGATTATCATGTTCTCGAATGCCAATACTGTCGATGTGCAAAACCAATTCTCATTGTCATCGACCAGTCTAACCTAACAAAGATTTGGAAACTTCATTTTTGGATACCTTTTACTAGTTCTACTGCTCCTATCTATAAGTCCATATGCTGTGCTCTACTTGCAGGCATTCTATCGAACAATTTACATATATGAGCCCCTAATGCAGAGGTTACATCAAGAAAGTGGAGTGCCCTTCTACTACCTCCCACAACTCACCAACCAACCACAAAGGCTTAAGGGTAATCCCAAACTCTTTTGATGGTATAACACAACCAAACAAATTTATTTCTATCCCAATAAACTCCCTTTGCAAAGTTACACACTCAATCAAACTTCAATGCCTTTTTGGCTTTAGGGACACTAGGCCTAAAACTAACTTATTGATAGAACTCTTCACCAGTGGACTTCTTGACCACTCCCAAGCATTTAGATGGTCCTCATATGACCTAAGGCCTCTGAAATAACACTTGGTTTATTCCCACCAAAATTGTACCATGGCAAACTAGACTTGCACGCGAATTTCCTTGTAGCCTTCTCAATAGAGGTTTTTTACTCTAACTTTTGCACAATTGAGTATCTTGATACAATCAGGGAATTTTTAGATACCCATTTGGAAGTTATTTAAGATCCCAAAGCCTTGCCTTCCAAATCCACTCCAGCACCACCTAACACCCACCTTGGACACAAACCTAATTGGCCTAATTAAGCTTGGTTTACAAAGCAAGTATGAGGTATAGGGTTCATGGAACTGGTACAATGCTTTATATATTCTTCTCCAACCCCAAATGAATCAAAACCACCTTTACTTCACTCACTTATCTATTCTATGCACTTCTTTACAACTTTCTTCTACTTTCTAGACTGAATCCTCTCAAAAATTCAGACTAGGGCCTGATGCATGAAGGCCTTTCCCTTTGATCCACTACATGAGCCTTTAGAATCCATTGATACATAGACCTAACTTGAATTTTCAAAATTCTTAGGTTAAACCCATGGCTAGAATGCAAGTTAGGCCTCCATTAGTGTTTAGGGCCCTAGAAAAGCTTGCTTCCTGGACTGTTTTGAAAAGAATTGAAATAACTTTAACAAATGAAACTAAAAATTCTTCAAATCAATGAAAATGTTCACTAACATGAAATATAGTATTCCCACATTCAAGTCATGACCCTGTAAGTCCGTACACGCTCGTACAACTCTGAGAAATGGCTCAAAAATGGTTTGTATTCCTCCTTTATGGCATCAGTTTACACAAATCAACTTCTTACCATTATGGTTTGAAGTGATGAGCATATATAACCTTCAAAATGAAGGTATATCAATTGTATAACCCATTTGACTCTTGGGTTTCCAATTCCAATCTCTCGAGAAATTTTAGAAAGTTGCAACAACAACTTTTATTGCATTTTTGCAATTTTGCAAAATATGCCATTTTATGAACTCGATAGAGTTTATGATTTATTTTTGAGATCAAAACCTATCAACATGATTTTTCAATTGAAAATAATCTAAAATCAACCTTTAAGACTCCATAAGCCTAACCTAGCAAATTATCACTAATTAGGTGAGCCCCATGACCTAAGGTATCTTAGGCTTATAACATTGCCAAAAGATCCTTGATCACACATTAGGGATTCCAAACCAAAATTAGGATGATCTATTTAGATCCATCCTATTTATTACAAACATAAAAATTCAATTCAAATTCCTACTAGTGGAGGGTGCCCTGCACCAGCCTCAGAAGATCGCTGCCCAATCGTGCTTAGTGCACCTTGGGGTCACTTGGGTCGAGCGTGGTCGCGAGCATTCCGGTGACTTGTGGGAAGAATGGGATTGTCACTGGCATTTACCTAGCTGACTAGAGCCAATGGAGTAGATGGTTCGATGCCAGGTCAGATGGTTTGAAAGATACGCTGCTGAGCCACTTTCAACTGACCCTCACTGTAAGTTTTGGCAGCGATTGAGATCACCTTGCCAAATGCAAATGAAGTCGAATTGCCCAAAATTGAGAGAGGTTATTGTAGAATTCAAAAACATGATCTTGTAGCACCTAATGGTTTGTCAATACCTCTCATGAAGTTTGAGATACGAGCCCTGAAAGATCGTAGCCCAATCATGCTTAGTGCACCTTGGGGTCACTTGGGTCGAGCGTGGTCGCGAGCATTCCGGTGACTTTGTGGGTAGAATGGGGTTGTCACTGGTATTTACCTGGCCAACTAGAGCTGATGAAGTAGATGGTTCGATGCCAGGTCAGATGGTTTGAAAGATACATTGCTGAGCCACTTTTAACTGACCCTCACTACAAGTTTTGGTATCGACTGAGATCGGCTTGCCAAATGCAAACAAAGTCAAATCGCCCAAAATCGAGAGAGATTATTGTAGACCTTGAAAACATGATCCTATATCACTTAAAATTTTTTTGATACCTCCCACGAAGTCTGAGATACAAGCCCCGAAAGATCACTGCCCAATCGTGCTTAGTGCACCTTAGGGTCACTTGGGTCGAGTGTGGTCGCGAGCGTTCCAGTGACTCTGTGGGAAGAATGGGGTTGTCACTAGTGTTTACCTAGCCAACCGGAGTCAATGGAGCAGATGGTTTGATGCCAAGTCAGACAGTTTGAAAGATACGCTACTGAGCCACTTTCAACTGACCCTCACTGCAAGTTTTGGCATCGATTGAGATCGCCTTGCCAAATGCAAACGAAGTCAAATCGCCAAAAACTGAGAGAGGTTATTGTAGACCTCAAAAACATGATCCCATATCACCTGATGATTTGTCAATACCTCTCACGAAGTCTGAGATACAAACCTTGGAAGATCACTGCCCAATCATGCTTAGTGCACCTTAGGGTCACTTGGGTCGAGCGTGGTCGCGAGTGTTTCGGTGACTCTGTGGGTAGAATGAGGTTGTCACTAGTGTTTACCCAGCCAATTGGAGCTAATGGAGTAGACGGTTTGATGCCAGGTCAGACAGTTTGAAAGATACACTGCTGAGCCACTTTCAACTGACCCTCACTGCAAGTTTTGGCATCAATTGAGATCACCTTGCCAAATGCAAACAAAGTCGAATCACCAAAAACTGAGAGAGGTTATTGTAGACCTCAAAAAAATGATCCCGTAGCACCTGATGATTTGTTGATACCTCTCACGAAGTCCAAGATATGAGCCTCAAAATATTGCTACCCAATCATGCTTAGTGCACCTTGGGGTCACTTGGGTTGAGCGTGGTTGCGAGCGTTCCGATGACTTTGTGGGAAGAATGAGGTTGTCACTGGTGTTTACCCAGCCAACCAAAGCCAATGGAGCAGACGGTTTGATGCCAGGTCTGACGGTTTGAAAGATACACTGCTGAGCCACTTTCAACTAACCCTCACTACAAGTTTTGGCATTGATTGAGATCACCTTGCCAAATGAAAATGAAGTTGAATCACCCAAAACTGAGAGAGGTTATTATAGACCTAAAAAACATGATCTCGTAGCACTTGACAATTTGTCAATACCTCTCATGAAGTTTGAGATACGAGCCCTGGAAGATCACTGCCCAATCGTGCTTAGTGCACCTTGGGGTCACTTGGGTTGAGCGTGGTCGTGAGCGTTTCAGTGACTCTGTGGGTAGAATGGGGTTGTCACTAGCATTTACCCAGCCAATCAGAGCCAATGGAGTAGACAATTCGATGCCAAGTCAGACGGTTTGAAAGATACCTTGCCAAATGCAAATGAAGTGGAATCACCCAAAACTAAGAGAGGTTATTGTAGACCTTGAAAACATGATCTTGGAGCACCTGATGATTTGTCGATACCTCTCATGAAGTCTAAGATACAAGCCCTAGAAGATCACTACCGGTTTGAAAGATACGTTGCTGAGCCACTTTCAACTGACTGTTAGTGGTATGTTTGAAATTTGAACTATGAAATTAATCATGATTAAGCTTGTGAAATTTGAACTGTGGAGCTTATTATGTTTGAGGTTTAACTTTTATAGATTGTTTGAAATGTTAAAAAATAATATCCTTAAAGAATTCGAAACAACAATCAAACATGTAAGAATTCAAACCATGCAAATGACATAAGTATATGACATGTAAGATCCCTTCTTGGCACTATTGGCCACCCATACATGATTTTGGTCATAAGTCCTTATGAATATTTTTAGGACATTTAACTTTTAAATCAAATTGATTGTTACAAATTGCCATTATAGGCTTCAAAAGATCTCAATTAACCATTAAGGATCCTTTTGTCCTTCTATCTTTGATTGGATCCATGGTGACCATAGGCATCTTCATAGGTGCTCCTGCATAAGTTACAATCCACATATAAAACCAAGTTTATTTACTCAAAATACAATCTAAGAAAGGTCAAATTAATGTATTGAAATTAAGCTTAACGAACTTAGAAAACAATGCACTAAGTTAGATTATTCCCTAGTCAAGTGTTCCTGAAGGGTCATCTCTTTGCTTCAGGGTCTCCAATAGTGCTTCATGATCTACAGTAGTAATAGTCCAAAGTTCTTTTGTCTTTGGTCTTCCTTGATGCTTTGAAAACTTGACATTTGTTGCTATAACAAGGTGTGAATACATGAGAATAGTTTTGTGCTTCTCAAAGTCTTCAAATGCGGGAAATCCATTCTTTCTAATCATGTATGTTCGCAGCCATGTTCCCACAACAACAACTAAACGAGTAGGATATGTGAACCCATCACCATCTATAATCAGGTTGTACAAGCTTTTGTTTACCTCGTACATAATGTGCTAACCAATAATTTGACCTCTCATCATTCCCCTATAGTGCAACCAATGCAAAAACATCTCCTAGCTTTAGAAGATTTGAAAGATGGTCATAGTCAACTGAAGTGTCCATGTCATCATTTCTTATAGAGAGTGTCATAGATAAACGAGTTAGATACTATGGAACCCATGTATCCACCCACTCACTTGACTCGCAATGATCCCAATCATACTGAAAACACATGGGGCAAAAACAAGCCAACTCTCGTGTCCAAATGGTCCATGTACTACTATTGGAGCTTCGGAATGAATGCATTTTTGAAGAGTCTTTCACTATTTGACAATCCAATCTATCTCCTATAGTTCCCTCCTCAACCAACCAAAAGAATCTATGCACTGTAGAATCAAGAGTCCCCCCTTGTGACAATGCTAAAGTACACCAATCAACAATAGAACGAGCATCAAGAAGTACATCACCTGAAATCCTCAATTGCTCCTTAACTAGAGCTCTCTTCACACACGCACTTGCTCTGTCATGCTCCCCTTTCCCATGCCCTGACTCAAAAAAACTCCAAATATGAGGTACACCTCTCTCCACATGCATTCTACACAACCAATAAAACATTCTGGCATTCTTAAATTGACCGGTGTAATTATTTGACCAAATGAGATGCCTATCCATAGCAATACCATTTTCCTGCAAGAAGTCAAAATAGTTCTGGAAACAATGTTGAACAAACTCATGAGAGTGAGACCTGTCATCGCTCATATAAAAATGGTACTCTGTGATTATCTTTCGCTCATCTTTTGTGCTTTCAGGGGAATATCTATATGTGACGTGTATAAAAATAGCAACCTGAATGGAATTGTAATATTGAGCTTGAGTCTCATTTTGGGGCTGCAATGTATAGTTCTCCGCAAAGTCTACAACGGATATAATAGTTCCAATGGGGAAAGTGTCCTTACATGTCCTGAATTGTTGATCCAACCATTGAGACCTGTGACTATGCCTTGCATACTTGTAAAAAAGATTTGTCTTGAAATCTGAGATAAAATCAGCAACATTGTATTCTTTTGCAACTAACTCACATCTAGAGCCTTCACCTCCACTCTTCAATGTATATTTCACTATTTCATATACCTTTTTTTAGATGAGTGTCTTTCCAAAATTGTGTTCCAAACCCTCATGAAAACATGTTCTAAACTTGGACAAGCCACCACATTCTGAGCATTTGGCATTTAAGCAATCTTTTTTATAAAATAAACAACCATCATCTCTATGACATAAAAATTGATCTAGCAAGTCTCTTGATGATTTGGGAAGACCACTTGCACCACAATCCTCTAGCATTTCATTAGTATGCAAAGTAGAACAAATGGACCATAATAATTCATGATGCATTGAAAACTCAACATGATATTTGCAACAACATGTATTTCGAATCTTAAGGGGTACACAATAAAATGGTTTCACGGATTCAAAAGACATTTGTGATATTTTCAATGTTGGATGTGTCTCAGAAATTTTTTTATACAACATTGTTTGACTTACCTCCACATAATGTTTAGGATGTGGAGTGCGGTCTCCATTGCCAACTCTCAACTTCAAGACATCCTTCACATTTGGTGACACTCTTGAGTTAGCATCCCAAAATTGTTGAATTTCATCCTTGACAACATCTGTTAGCTTCTTATCGAAATGTGGAAGTCTCCCACCATAAGCCCATGTATCAATTTGAAGCGGATCATGAAGTCTTTCTCTTCTTGCAAGTGCTCTACCCAAAGTTTTAAGGTCTATATTGAAGTCAACACAAGTTTGTCTCATCAAATGATCCTTTCTCAACTGATGACTTACTAAGGAGGTTGTAATAACCCTCTGAGCAACTCTCTTGTCTTTTTCTTTGCTAGTCTTCCCAATGCTATTGAGAGCATTGAAAAGATTATTCACAACAATGGCATTTATCTCCATTTTCTTGTTCACATGAATCTTCAATTTCACAAGCACAGGTCTCATATTTTGCATCTTTAACAACTGCACAAAAATTTGACATTGCTCAACCAATGTCTTGTTTCGAAAAAATTGATCATAAAGTCTTGAAGCCCACAACCTAACAGTTCTATGTGACCTCTTTCCTTCCCAATTATTCATAATGTTCTCATCAATTTCAATTAACCATTTAGGTGTTCTTGAAAGCCCCGAATTTGAAGATTGATTATCTTTATTGCAAGGGACTTCATTTCGCATATAATTTGGAGATGTATAACAATCATGTGGTTCTTGTGCAACATTTTCGTTCCCAAAGTCTACATTTTCAATCTCCATCTGTGCATTTTCAAATTGAACATCCTCTTCACTTACAACTACATTTACGGGGTCACCTTGATTAATGTTTAACATACCTTCTCTCATTCTTCGGTGATTTTCCTTATCTTTTTCCCTATATGCTTGAATTTTATCATCAGTTAACTTCCTCTTGTGTTTAGCCTTTCGATGACTGCTGCTTCCCATGGTGAGACCACAAGTCAACAAAAATCAAACAGTGGGCCCCAAATCACATTTTTTTTTCGCAACGCGTGAAAAAAGTATCAAATCCCATGATTGTCTGGTCTGTGGGGACAAGGAATATTTTGGTAAAATATTACCTGGCAAAAATAGGGTATCTGATTTCATATCGGGTACCCGATATTCTCAGGCTGATGAAAAAAAGGCGGGAGCAAATGGAAAAATTTTAACTTCTACATATATTGATGTATATAATAAATATAAATAAAAGATGCATATGATATATATAATGTATATTATATATATACTAATGTATTATAATATACTAATGTATTATATGTACTAATGTATTAAAATATACTAATGTATTATAATATACTAATGTATTATATATACTAACATGTATATAATATATATATATATATATATATATATATATATATATATATATACATATATACATACATACATATATACATATACATATATATATATATATATATATATATATATATATATATATATATATATATATATATATATGTATGTATGTATGTATATATGTATATATATATATACGTATGTATGTATATATGTATATATATATACGTATGTATGTATATATGTATATATAATACATATACTATTGTATACTAATATATTATATATAATATTACAAATTTTGGAGAATCTCTTGCAGAAATATGGAAATTATAATTTTCCTCCTAGAGCATACATTAATGAAGTTCTTCGCGCCTTAGTAGAGGAAGCCGACTGGATTGTTGAAGCTTACAGTACTACATACATAAATGTGGTATGTATTTTTGGCCTAAATTTTTTTCTCATTTCTTTTAGGTCTTTAAAGGTGGTCAGATAAATCTTTGTATTAAATGTGCCTTTTACAGGCATCGTAAACCCTAGCTACGCAGAAATGGAGGCTTTGAAGAATAGTTCACTAGAGGCAGAGAGAGAGACTTCCTAGGGGTCATGAGGACACCCTAGGGGTGCTAACACATGATAAGGTGTATTAGGACCCCTAGGGAGTCCCCGTGACCCCTTTTGACACATTAAAATGCTAATGTGTGTCTTAAGGGGTCTTAGGACCCCTTAAGACACACTTGAGCATTCCAATATGTCAAAAGGGGTCACAGGGACTCTCTAGGGGTCGTAGTATGCCTTATCATGTGTTAGGACCCCTAGGGAGTCCCCATGACCCCTTTTGACACATTGGAATGCTCAAGTGTGTCTTAAGGGGTCTTAGGACCCCTTAAGACACACTTGAGCATTCCAATGTGTCAAAAGGGGTCATGGGGACTCCCTAGGGGTCCTAGTACACCTTATCACATGTTAGGACCCCTAGGGAGTCCCCGTGACCCCTTTTGACACATTGGAACACTCAAGTGTATCTTAAGGGGTCCTAAGACACCATAAGACACACTTAAGCATTCCAATATGTCAAAAGGGGTCTCGAGGACTCCCTAGGGGTCCTAGTACACCTTATAACACGTTAGGAACCCTAAGGAGTCCCCGTGACCCCTTTTGACAAATTGGGATGCTCAAGTGTGTCTTAAGGGGTCCTAAGACACCTTTCGACACACTTGATCATTCCAATGTGTCAAAAGGGGTCATGGGGACTCCCTAGGGGTCCTAGTACACCTTATCATGTGCTAGGAACCCTAGGGAGTCCCCATGACCCCTTTTGACACATTAAAATGCTCAAGTGTGTCTTAAGGGGTCCTAAGACACCTTCAGACACACTTGATCATTCCAATGTGTCAAAAGGGGTCATGAGGACTCCCTAGGGGTCCTAGGACACCTTGTCACATGTTAGGAACCCTAGGGAGTCCCCATGACCCCTTTTGACACATTAGAATGCTCAAGTGTGTCCAAAGGGGTCTTATGACCCCTTAAGACACACTCGAGCATTCCAATGTGTCAAAAGAGGTCATGCAGACTCCCTAGGGGTCCTAATGTGTGATAAGGCATACTAGGACCCCAAGGGAGTCCCTGTGACCCCTTTTGACACATTGGAATGCTCAAGTGTGTCTTAAGGGGTCCTAAGACCCCTTAAGACACACATAAGTGTTCCAATGTGTCAAAAGGGGTCATAGGGACTCCCTTGGGGTCCTAGTATGCTTTATCACATGTTAGGACCCCTAGGGAGTCCCCGTGACCCCTTTCGACACATTGGAACACTCAAGTGTGTCTTAAGGGGTCCTAAGACACCATAAGACAAACTTAAGCATTCCAATGTGTCAAAAGGGGTCTCAGGGACTCTCTAGGGGTCCTAGTACACCTTATAATGCGTTAGGACCTCTAGGGAGTCCCCGTGACCCCTTTTGACACATTGGAATGCTCAAGTGTGTCTTAAGGGGTCCTAAGATGCCTTTGGACACACTTGATCATTCCAATGTGTCAAAAGGGGTAATGGGGACTCCCTAGGGGTCCTAGTACACCTTATCATGCATTAGGAACCCTAGGGAGTCCCCATGACCCCTTTTGACACATTAGAATGCTCAAGTGTGTCTTAAGGGGTCCTAAGACACCTTCAGACACACTTGATCATTCCAATGTGTCAAAAGGGGTCATGAGGACTCCCTAGGGGTCCTAGGACACCTTATCACATGTTAGGAACCCTAGGGAGTCCCCATGACCCCTTTTGACACATTAGAATGCTCAAGTGTGTCCGAAGGGGTCTTATGACCCCTTAAGACACACTCAAGCATTCCAATGTGTCAAAAGGGGTCAGGCAGACTCCCTAGGGGTCCTAATGTGTGATAAGGCATACTAGGACCCCAAGCGAGTCCCCGTGACCCCTTTTGACACATTGGAATGCTCAAGTGTGTCTTAAGGGGTCCTAAGACCCCTTAAGACACATATAAGTGTTCCAATGTGTCAAAAGGGGTCACAGGGACTCCCTTGGGGTCCTAGTATGCCTTATCACATGTTAGGACCCCTAGGGAGTCCCCGTGATCCATTTTGACACATTAGAATGGTCAAGTGTGTCTTAAGGGGTCTTAGGACCCCTTAAGACACACTTGAGCATTCCAATGTGTCAAAAGGGGTCACAGGGACTCCCTAGGGGTCCTAGTATGCCTTATCACATGTTAGGTCCCCTAGGGAGTCCCCGTGACCCCTTTTGACACATTGGAACACTCAAGTGTGTTTTAAGGGGTCCTAAGACCCCTTAGGACACACTTGAGCATTCAAATGTGGCAAAAGGGGTCATGGGGACTCCCTAGGGGTCCTAGTATGCCTTATCATGCATTAGGACCCCTAGGGAGTCCCCATGACCACTTTTGACAAATTGAAATGCCCAAGTGTGTTCGAAGGGATCGTAGGACACGTTAAGACACACTTGAGAATTCCAATGTGTCGAAAGGGGTCATTAGGAATTCCTAAGGGTCCTAACATGTGATAAGGTGTACTAGGACCCCTAGGGAGTCCCCCTCACCCCTTTTGACACATTGGAATGCTCAAGTGTGTCCGAAGGGGTACTAGGACCCCTTAAGACACACTTGAGCATTCCAATGTGTCAAAAGGGGTCATGGGGACTTTCTAGGGGTCCTAATGTGTGATAAGCATACTAGGACCCCTAGGGAGTCCCCATGACCCCTTTTGACACATTGGAATGCTCAAGTGTGTCTTAAGGGGTCTTAGGATGCCTTAAGACACACTTGAGCATTCCAATGTGTCAAAAGGGGTCATGGGGACTCCCTTGGGGTCCTAGTATGCCTTATCACGTGTTAGGACCCCTAGGGAGTCCTCATGACCCTTTTTGACACATTAGAATGCTCAAGTGTGTCTTAAGGGGTCATCAAACCCCTTCGGACACACTTGAGCATTTTAATGTGTCAAAAGGGGTCATGGGGACTCCCTAGGGGTCCTAACACGTGATAAGGTGTACTAGGACCCCTAGGGATCCCCCATGACCCCTTTTGACACATTGAAATGCTCAAGTGTGTCTTAAGGGGTCTTAGGACCCCTTCAAACACACTTGAGCATTACAAAGTTTCAAAAGGGGTCATGGGGACTTCCTAGGGGTCCTAACACATGATAAGGCATACTATGACCCTTAGGGAGTCCCGATGACCCCTTTTGACACATTGGAATTCTCAAGTATGTTTTAAGGTGTCCTAGTACACCTTCAGATACACTTGAGCATTCCAAGGTGTCAAAAGGGGTCATGGGGACTCCCTAGGGGTCCTAACACATGATAAGTGTGTGCTATAATTGTGTCACACTTCTATGAATCATTACAGTCAAGAACACTCAAGAATGAGGTCTCAAAAATTGATCCATAGCTCCCTAGGCATGGAGTGCAAGGGTTTTTAAGAATGCTCTGAGTTAGAGCTATTTAGCCTATAACCTTGCTAGTAAACCAGGCAATAGGAGATTCAATGAAGACAAGGGCAAGAATGCCAATATCCTCAAGAATCAAGAATGGAAATGCAATGCAATGCTATGCTAGAAATGGAAATGCAAGCTAAGCTATGAAATTGAAAGATGCAAGTATTACAAAGCCTCCTAGTTAAGCTAGATGAATTAATCTAAAGCATAAAGGAAACTAAGTTAAGTATGAAGCTATGAATGCCATGAAAATGCAAGAAATGAAGCTATGATAACATGTAGATGCAAAAAGCCAAGAATGCTCCAAATCTTCAAAAGCTCCAAAGTGTACCTAGAAAACCTACATCATAACATTAGCATAAAAAGTTGAGGATCTAGAATGAAGAAGAGAGCTCTCCTTTTAAAGGAAATGAGAAGGAATGGACCATGGAGATTAAGAGGCAAAAGATTTAATCAACGGTGGAGCTTGAAGAGGGAGCAATCCATGTGCACAAGTATCCTCCAATAGGAAAATAGGAGTTGAATTTTGTGTCCATATGAGACAAAAAGTGCTTTTTCCCTTTTTATAAAATAAGAATAATGCTTTATTTGTGCAACTTAGGATAAGAGGAAAAGTGGGGGCTTTTTATTTATTAAAAGGGGAGGAAATATTCCTTTTAAATAAATAAAAACTTAGGATAAGATGGTTAGCCCATAGAAAATAATTGAATAAATGATAGAGCTAAGATTTGGTCAAGAGCAAGCAATTTATGATTTTAGCAAATAATGCTAGCAAGGGGCTAATAGTCTAGGTGACCATTTTTAGGTGTATACATTTGCCCCTCTTTGACTAATGTGTGATCGATTTGGGAACACATGTAGTCAAAGAATGAAGTTGAAATGTGAGATTGATTTGGGATCACAAAGCAACTCAGATCAGCCAAGATAGTAAGAGATAGCCAAGAAGGCAAGCAATAGCATTCTGAATCCAAAGAATGAAGTGCAGAAAAATAGAAAATCCTGCATGGTCAGCGTAGTAGCGATAGTACTAAACACTTAGGAAAGAGATAGCCAATAAGATATGATGTGTCTACCCCCTCAGGATCAAAAGAAAAATTCGGGTAGAGGGAATGTAGAAGCAAGAGAGACATGATCAAATCACTAGAAATCATAATCAAAGATGAAAGAATAGAACAACCATCAAGTAGTGAAGGTATGCCCCACACATGGGACCTGGGGCATGAACCAAGTGGTCCCTCAACCTGAAAACACCACGGAGGGGAAGAATTTGAACTTGGGATTGAAAGTGAATGAAAGACTAGAAGTTTGAAAGAGATGGAGATGAAGAGGTGAAGAATGCCCCAGTGAAGATCAAAGGATTAGGCATCAAAAGGTCAGCCAACTACGTGAAAGAGGGGGAAAAGGTGATTTGGATGATCAAGGTGAACTCGAATTTTAGTTTCGATCCTGAAATGAATAGAAAATGATGTGATATGAAAGACAAGAAGTGAAAGACATGATCAAGAAGAAGTGAAAGGCAAGTGCAGTTGATTAACAAGTCCACATAAGATGAAAAGGAGAGCTCTCTCCATATGCAAGATGCAAAACTAAACTAACATGAACCTAAGAATGCAAGCTACATGAAAAGTGGTTTACTTGCAAGGTTACGAAGCCAATAGACATCTAATTATCATTATCGAGCATTATTGGTAGCATCGCAAGATCATACAATGCACACTAGTATAACTATGTGGATCTGAATATGATCTATATCAGATAGGAGTGTGGAAATCCCACCTAGGCATCAAAGACATGTAGGTCCAGATGAATAATGCAATGAGATCAGCTAAATTTTGATATGGTGAGATTATGCTTGTATCAAGACACATGAAAGTCAGGATAACTAGAAGCATGCACTTGCAAAACAGTCAAGGATAATACCTTGTAGATCCCAATGTCAAGTGGAACAAGCATAAATGCTTAAGTAGGACCAAAAAAATATATCCACAAGTAGATAAAGAAATAAAACATGTTCTCATACCCTTAGTCTTCTAGCTATGCATCATTGAAAACTTCTTAGGGAGAAAACACTCATCAAAGAAATCATCATAGACAACACACAAAGAAAAAATAAAGTCAACAAATCTTAGCAAGTGTGTGTGTGTAGGTCAGAGAGTCAAACTTTGAGTATCGCATCTGCAAGTGAGAAATATCATATCATACTAGACTATAGGGTAGGACATCTGATAAGTGTTGAGAAACACTCGATGCAAGGGGAGTGTTGAAAAACACTATTTGAACCAAGTTGCCCAAGAAACCGTGACGCATAAAGAGACCCAAGATAAGCTTAAAACAACGTATGCCCCCTAGACTAAGACAAGAGTGAATTCCAAGCTAGGAGAGGCAAAGTGAGAAGTGGAGCAAATGAGCGCCATGCAAGACTGATAGACATAGGTGTAGAGGGTCTCAAGCAATGCCTGTTTCCAGGTTTTCACCAAGGCACTTTTTCAACAATTTTTTTTGATTTTTTCAGCATCATATATGAATTTTTTTGGATTTTTTTTAGGATCATAAAGTATGTACAAAGAATGCCCCAGACAAAAATGGGCATCAAGAATCTACTTCCTTTGATGTAGAGAACTGATAGGCCCTAGGCCCAAATGCTGCAGCTGTGATGATAGGAGGTCTCAACCAGTTCGACCAATAATAACTAGCCCTAAGCAATGTCTGAGCTAGCGAAGGATCGTTAAAATGTGATCCACATATGCCATCATGGATTTCAGCTAGCACTTTTTCTGACTCCTCTATTTCTAGACACTTAAGGAGAGTTCTATCTAGACCCTTCCTATACAAGTCACCAGAGACAAAGGCAAAGTGTAAGGGATGGCAGAAAGAATGGCGTGGTGGAGTTTCAGGAGGAATATGAGGTGGAAGACATGAAAAGATGGTAGGATGGTAGGACTTGTAAGCAGGATAGCATAATTTTTCCACCAGGAACTTGAAGCAAAATTTATGCCTTTTCATTCGTAAGATGGATGTCGAAGTGACCAAGGCATTAACAACTTTGTTCTCAGCTTTAGGAATGGGCTGAAGTATAACAGATATGAGATCATGCTTGAAGTAGTGCACCATTTTGTTGTAGAGAATCAGCTTGTCATCTTTTATTTGAGAATCATTATTTTTGAGCAAATTTTTATTTTTACTTTTCTTAGGTTCGGATACTGCCACAATGTGGTTTTTTCCATCTGACAATTTCTCTTTTCTTTTGACATGATGACTGTGATACTTGATTGCTGATTCAATCTTTTTTGTTGCTAGTTTGCTGGTGGAAGAAGTAATAGGTGTTGATGCGAGATGAAATGAAGTTATTGGTTCAACAAAATTTATGCAAGGGGTGTCATCTCTAGTGACAAGAGAAGTTGAGCCTATAGGGTAAGCTCCAAAAGTAGCTAGATCTAGATTTGTCATAGAAGGACCAACATAGTCTACTAAGGAAATACGGGGAACAAACTCATCAGACCCTACAGGAGACTCATCAACTATGTTAGGTGGGTTACGAGAGGTATGAACTACATTAACATCCATATCTATCATGGAAGAATCTTTTGGAAGAGGCTTAAGATGTCGAGAAGTAGAGATACTCATGTCATTATGTGAGAGATCACCTCTTTGTAGCAGTCATGCAATGTTGCGACGTTGTCTATCATAGTGCAATGATTCTTTAGGCACATAGGTTCTAGACCTAGAGGCCTCAGCCATATCATCAGTAGATATACATTCTTCTCCCCAAAGAAGTGAAGTAGAAGGAAGATCATCTCCCATTTGAGCCATAGTGTGTAGTGGTGACTCATCTGTATCTATGTCTGAATTACTGAGCATGGGAGTATTTCTAGAATCCTCTCTATAGATCCACTCTTGAATAGCTTGTTCTTCTCTTTCGACTTCTAAAGGAACAGATGAAGGAACAAAAGTATCAAAGATCATCATAGCAGAAGTGGAAGGCTTCATCTGATCAGAAAGTCTCCCATATGACCTAGGAGAAACAGGTATAGAAGCAAAGAAATCCAGTGTATATTCACCCATACCAAGGCTCATCATCTTAAGTGTTTTCTCAGCAGCAACTAGAGATGTACTAGGATCAATAGAGGGTTCATTGTGAGGAACAAATTTTTTAGTAGCAGCAAGAGCATTAATAGCAATAGTATGGTCTCCAGGAATCACAACTTCAGTGCCATTGTACAAAAAATTGATGCACTGATGATAAGTGGAAGGAACATCTTGCATGTCATGGATCCAAGGACGACCCAAAAGAATGTTATATGCGAGTGGTATGTCCAATACTTGGAAGTTAATATCTTTCATGATAGGGCCCACTTGGATAGGCAACATGACAAGACCTTTGGAAGATCTTTCCACTTCATCATAAGCTTTTATAGTAATCTTCTTCTTAGAATCCACAACAAATTCTGACAAACCCAACTGTTGTATGACATTGAAAGAAACAATATTTAACCCTGCACCATTGTCTATCAAGACTCAGCGGACTCGGGTATTGTAGACTAGAACTTCAATGTGTAAAGCTAGATTATGTGGGTGAGCAATAGATATGTCATCTTCTATGGAAAAGGAGAGAGATAGAGGAGATGAAATGTGGTTGACCATAGCCTGAAATCGATCTAGATCAATGTTATTGGGAACACGTGTTGTACATAGAGCCTCATCAAGAATCTCTCTATGTGAAGGGGATAACCAAAGCAACTCAAGGATAGATATCTGGGCTGGTGTCTTTTGTAAATGTTGGACAAGATCATAGCTAGGGGTGGCTGAAGGAGCCACTTGTATGGAAGGAAAAGCTTGCTTGGGATCTTGCACAATTTTAAGGACAATCTTGGCTTGCCCCCTAGTAATAGCATTTAGTGTCTCACTTCGAGAAGATGAACTACCACGTGTTTGCAAGACCAACTTTGGCTTACCATGATTGGCTTTATTATCCTCTTGAGACCTCATCATTAAAACACTCTCAACAGGCTCTACCATGTTGATCATAGGTGTATTAGAAGGATACGTGTAATTGATCTTAGCATCATGATTCTTCTTATGTGCTTGAGAGGTTTCCCCCTTATCATGCTTAGGTAGAGCATCTTTGAAAGCTGTGTGATCAAAATTTTTAGTTAAGCCATCAGTGGAGATTGTGCCATTCTCAATAAGATCCTGAATATCATCCTTAAGCTTAAAACAGTTGTCTGTCAGATGTCCCTTGTTTCTGCAATAATGACAATAATGATCCTCTTGCCACCAATCAGGCTTATTTAGCGGATCCCAGTTACCAGGTTTATCAGGAAGTGTAAGATATCCATTGTCAACCAAAGTCTTAAGGATCACATCATAAGGTTCTGCCAACTTGGTATAGACTCATTTTCAAAATGACTTCTTAGGCTTATCTGCATATTGAGGTTTAGGAGCATTGTGAGCATTGGCAGCTTCTTGTTGTTTTACTACATAGATAGTATTGGAGAGATTGAAAGTAGGCTCTTTAGCTTTAGGGGCATCTACAACCCCATCGGTAACAACATACTTGTTCTTATTCCAAGGTTTGTTCTTGTCTTTGCCATTGCCTTTAGCATCTTTATTAATAACAATATCCCCTTTTCTTATAGCTACATCCTTAATTCGATATGCACTTTCAACCATGTCATGGAAGGAGGAGAAGAGTTGTTTCCTTAGATCATAATACAACTTAGGCACAAGAGTGTTGACAAAAATATCAATCTTTTCTCTTTCAGGCAACGGATGAGGATACCTAGAATACAATGATCTCCAACATTGTAAGTAAGTTGCAAATGGCTCACCTTGATGTTGTCTTAGATTACTAAGATCTATCATGGTGACAGGTTGTTGGATGTTGTAAGAATAATGCTAGGTAAATTGCTAAGCCAACTCATCAAAAGTCTTAAGAGGTGGTGTCAATTTCGCAAACAATTCTAAAGCTTGGCCTCTTAAGCTTTGAGGGAATAATCATAGAAGAAATGTGTCTTCATGAAGAAAGTCCATACTAAGAGCATAAAAGTGATGCACATGGTCATGGGGATCTCCATTTCCATCATACTTGTCATATTTGGGAACATTAATATCCCTAGGAAATGGGACCATGTATAGACTCCTATCAAAAGAAAGAGCACAAATTGATTCTACAAAAGAGACCTTTGGAGGCTCTCTTTCTATTGCCATTTGGGTAAGGCGTTGATTTGTTCGACGCAGTTCTTCTTGAAGGACTTCCAATTCAGTTGGTACTCTTTGTTGGACAATTTGTCTAACATCATAGCCAGGAGGAAGCTTGTATCCTCTAGAAGTCATATATTGAAAATATTGATCGCCATTACGCTCTAAAAGCTTATGCATCATTTGTTGGGAGACCACATCTTGTTCAAATCTCATAAGATCCTCACTAGAAATCTCATCATCAGCCTCTGCCTCATGTTGAGAGGGAGGAGGTCTAGGAGGTGAAGAAGGCATACCAAAAGTGGGTCTTGGAGGAGATCTTGGTGGTGTGTTGTTGCCATTGTTGCCATTGATAAAAAGAGATCTATGCTCATGGTTACTAGTCTCAGGTTGCTCATGAGACATTCCTCTATAAGCCATGTGCCTAGCAGCATCCATCCTTTGTTGATTGCATTCTTTGTCTAAGCGCGCTTGGTTATCTTTATGCTCAAAGTGTTCTTGCAAGCGTGGAAATTTTTCTTGTTCAGTCAAAGTGAGTGAGACACTGTCTATGTTTTTGGGGGTCTTGAATGCGAAAAAGAGGAAACCTCCTTTGTACCATCGGGTAGCCTTAGAATTCTCAGATTGGTCAGAACTAGAACTGTTGTTGCTAGGGGGTGCTCCTGAGCATCTAGTTGGAGAAGGCAACTATGTATAATTGAACGGAGGATGACTCTCCTGCTCAAATTGAGACCGAGTTGTAACCGGCATGAAAAGATATGTTGGTTGACTAATAGAATGAGACAAAGTTTCTCAGATTTGAGATAAGAAACGCTAATAAAGATCACTTGTCAAAGTAGAACAATAGAGAGATGGCTCGTAAAAAGTGCTCAAGCACTTACAGCAATCAATTGACTAAAGCCGAGCAGTGAGCAAGAAGCTCAATAAGCAAGTAGCTAGAGAGGCAACCGTGATGCGACAAGTGATCAAGAGTAGCATTCGTTAAACTCAAATCCAATAGTTTTAGCTCATTTTTTCAGTCTAGAACAAGTCTAAGCATGCAGATAACAGTCCAGCTTCAGATAAGAATAGAAAAAGATACTCTACGACAGGTTAAAATGCAAGTTTAGCAACTTCAGATTGCAGGATCGATAGGACAACAGAAAGATTCTGGGTGATACTTTCCAGGCAGACAAGGCGATACTTCTCAGTCGGGCGATACTTCACCTTATACCAGGCGACAAAGCTTAATATACCAGAGCAACAGACTTCAGGCAAAGCAAGTGATAGACAGCAGGCGCGAACTATCACGTGATATTTCTCAGTAAGGCGCACGATAGTGTTGCAGATTTGGGTGATTCTTTGACCAGTGAACATAAAAATCTCAGTTTTGAAGCATTTTGATCAAGTTTGAAGGTTGGATAGTGCAATTTCTCAATTTGACAAGCAGTAACAGCAGATAAAAGATAAGTTTGCAAAGAGTATAGGATTAAACATGTCATAGAACACTTGAAACAAGGGCAAAAGCAACCTTGCCAAGACAAGCACTTGTGATATCAAAATAGAAAAATTCTATGAGTGCTACCATTTTGTTTGAATGTTGAGAACGTTTACATTGGTATAGCACAATCGAAGACAATTCAAGCAATTACTACCTAGAAGGACAAGGCTCGTTACTTAGCAACGTGTCCCACAACTTGATGCTCCCTTGCCTCACACCAAGTGGTTTCCCACAAGAGATATTGGCATTGTCATGGAAGTGTCAAAAACACAACCAAAGGAACACATATGGTGAGTGTCTTGGGGTGATCCGGGTAAGTCCACTTGGATCAATCCTTGCACCAAGAAGCTAAGCGGCTAAAATAAGGTGGCCTCTATCTAAAGGTTCGTAGTAAGGGCTTCCGTTCATAGCACCCCTCTTACTCCTCATAAAAGACTAAGACCTCACGGCCTCAAGAGTACCTTAAGCATTCTTTCTTAATGCTTTCCTCATGGTCACAATCCCACAAGTTACTCACATCAAGCGAAGATAAGTACTATGTCTACCAAGGTTTTGTGTCCTCGATAGCCTTGAGATTATAGTGGGTTGGAAGAGCCGGCAAAAAGCTTGTCCCCACTTGGGTCGTTCCTCTTGATTGCTCAAGAGCAGGCCCGCTAAAAGATTCTAAATCTAAACAAAAAGTGGATCAATTCTTGAGGTTCAAAATTTTTGGTTCACCACAAGGGTGAAGAGCATACTCCCCTATCTCAAAAACTTCACCCAAACACAAGCAAAGATTTAGTTACCCCCTTGCTTTCAAAATCCCAAGATGGGTCAAGATTTCTGTTTCACCACAAGGGTGAAGAGCATACTCTCCTACCACCTCAAAATTCTTACAACAAGGTATTAAGTGCCTAATAAATGAAACAACTAGTATATGTCGCACTCAATAAAGAAAGCAATTAAACAAGCACTTGATTTAATTTTTATGCTTAGGGTAGCCCTACAAAAACTATTAGTAGCCCTCTTTGACATGCATTCTTTTGGAAAAATATCTCAAGCAAGCGCACCTACAACCACAACTTATTAAACCCACAAGGGTTAGGAAAATCTAAAATCTAACAATGGTTAGCACATGAAAAATCAGATAATCTGCTAAAAAAAACTGATCAAATGAAAAAATCTGAAAATGAAACTATCATGGTTGGATTAGGCATGGAAAGACCTTTCCAACGATATATCACACTTTGATTTTTGATACCATTTGCAAAAATTTCTCAAAAATGGGTAGCGGATTTGAAAACGCTAAAATTTTCAAAAAGTTTCAAAAAGTTAGCAGCGAACCCAAAACTTGCAAGATAGATAAAATAACTCAAAAATAGCTCACTGCCAGGTACAAGCGATAGTTATAGACACCAGAATTATCGCGGGATACTTCTCAGTATACTGGGGCGATAATATTAGTCTGTGTGATACTTCGCTCGACACCAGGCAATACTTCACCCGAGACCAGACGATATTCTCTGCAATAGCCAGGCAATACTTCTGAGAGGTGAAGTATTGCATGCACATACAGAGAACTATTGCATGATACTTCTGGAAAGTATCGTACGATAGTTTGAGACAGAAAAATAGAGACCAAAAATTAAGCTAAAAACTTGCTGAAAAATTGACAGAAAATGATGAAAATGCAGAAAAAGAAGGGACAAAGCTAGTCTACTCTGCCCCACGGTGGGTGCCAAAAATGTGTGCTATAATTGTGTCACACTTCTATGAATCATTACATTCAAGAACACTCAAGAATGAGGTCTCAAAAATCGATCCATAGCTCCCTAGGCATGGAGTGCAAGGGTTTTTAAGAATGCTCTGAGCTAGAGCTATTTAGCCTATAACCTTGCTAGTAAACCATACAATGGGAGATTCAATGAAGACAAGGGCAAGAATGCCAATATCCTCAAGAATCAAGAATGGAAATGCAATGCAATGTTATGCTAGAAATGGAAATGCTAAGCTATGAAATTGAAAGATGCAAGTATTACAAAGCCTCCTAGTTAAGCTAGATGAATTAATCTAAAGCATAAAGGAAACTAAGTTAAGTATGAAGCTATGAATGCCATGATAATGAAAGAAATGAACTATGATAGCATGTAGATGCAAAAAGCCAAGAATGCTCCAAATCTTCAAAAGCTCCAAAGTGTACCTAGAAAACCTGCAGCATAACATTAGCATAAAAAGTTGAGGATCTAGAATGAAGAAGAGAGCTCTCCTTTTAAAGGAAATGAGAAGGAATGGACCATGGAGATTAAGAGGAAAAAGATTTAATCAATGGTGGAGCTTGAAGAGGGAGAAATCCATGTGCACAAGTATCCTCCAATAGGAAAATAGGAGTTGACTTTTGTGTCCATATGAGATAAAAGTTGCTTTTTCCCTTTTTATAAAATAAGAATAATGCTTTATTTGTGCAATTTAGGATAAGAGGAAAAGTGGGGGCTTTGTATTTATTAAAAGGAGAGGAAATATTCCTTTTAAATAAATAAAAACTTAGGATAAGATGGTTAGCCCATAGAAAAATAATCGAATAAATGATAGAGCTAGGATTTAATCAAGAGCAAGCAATTTATGATTTTAGCAAATAATGCTAGCAAGGGGCTAATAGTCAAGGTGACCATTTTTAGGTGTATACAATAAGGTGTACTAAGACCCCAAGGGAGTCCCCATGACCCGTTTTGACACATTGGAATGCTCAAGTGTGTCTTAAGGGGTCCTATGCTCAAGTGTGTTTTAAGGGGTCATAGGACCCCTTAAGACACACTTGAGTGATCCAATGTGTCAAAATAGGTCATGGGGACTCCCTTGGGGTCCTAGTATGCCTTGTAACATGTTAGGACCCCTGGGGAGTCCCCATGACCCCTTTTGACACATTGGAATGCTCAAGTGTGTCTTAAGGGGCCCTAAGACCCCTTCGGACACACTTGAGCATTCCAATGTGTCAAAAGGGGTCATGGGGAGTCCATAGGGGTCCTAGTATGTCTTATCATGTGTTAGGACCCCTAGGGAGTCCCCATGACCCAAATGAGATTTTAGTGAATGACTTCTTGCTAATACTACTCTTCCACTAGATCTAGATTTCAACCCTTTTGTGGATCTATAGGCTCAATGGCGAGCCCACAAAATTGGCCAAAAGAAAAATGTAATTGTATATCAACTGATTACAAAATGTTCAGTGGAGGAGAAAATATTGCAATGATCAAGAAGAAAATTGGCTATGGAAAATCTATTTATGAATTCTTTTAAGAATGAAACTATTAAGGAATTGCATGAATCACAAACCATGAAATTAACCTTCTACAACAAAGAACATTCAAGCTATAGAATTTATTAACTCTAAATTTAAACATCTTATCAACATTCATGGAAGAGATTTCATTAGCATCCATGGAAGAAATTTCATTAAAACTTCAGACAAAATCATGTAAAAAAATTCATTAACTTCAGGCGAAATCATTTAAGACGGACAAAAACAAAATTGTATTACTTAGAAATGGCAAAGAAAGAAAATGAGATAAACCAAATTTATCAAATTCTTGCAATTCGTAGCTTCTCTCCGAGCACAAAATGATAATCCATGGATCCAAAATTAAGGTAAAAATTAAATTCTTTGAGTAAGTCATTCAGAAATGCGCAGAATACTAGAACGCATGATGATTTATAGAGAATTTATGATGGACTATGCTGTGCAAGAGCCCACAATCCCTGCCATATCTCAGAGTACTGATGAGAAGCAATGGTGAAAGTCTGAGACAGAGGCGGCGCTGGCATTGAAGCGGCAAGACATTCTTCATAATATCGGGGTAGCACCATCGAAACGACAAGGCTTTCCTCATAATGTCGCACCGCCACTGATCTCTTCTTTAAATTTATTAATGCGGCCAGTTCTACGGCGCCTGCATAATTTCTAGTACAACTGCACATTTTACCAAACCCTTCCCCGCTCTCCATAATCTTCGACCGGTTCAAAGGTCCGTTCGGTTGTTCTTGTTTAACCTCCCAATGACTTTGTTGAGCTACCAAATTATCAACAGGCATGGTACAATTGTCCGGTGACCAGAATCTATTTCGAGAACCTTTGCAATTTAGCGTTCCGGTTGAAAAAGCAAGGAAAGATACCATTTCACAGCCACAGGCGGTGGAAACAGAGTGATTCTCTTGCCCTCTGGTTCTATAATCCGTCTCCAGTGAACTATTCTTCAAAGCCTCCATTTTTGCGTAGTTAGGGTTTTCGGCACCTGTAAAAGGCACAACTATTCCCCTGTAGGGACTCATGCTCGTGCTCAGAATCATATTAAATAATATTTAAAATGTAAAATGTATATTATATAATATTTAATATATAATATATAATCTAATATATAGTTTTTGATATTAATATATAATTAAATAATATTTAATGTAACATGTATATTATATAATATTTAATATATATAATATATAATCTAATATATAGTTTTTAATATTAATATATATTAAATAATATTTAATGTAAAATATATATTATATAACATTTAATATATATTTGATATTATATAATATTTAATATATCTAATATATATGTTTATGAAGGATGGAGAAATGGGAGGGAGAAAGTGGAGGCAAAGTGAAAATTCAAAATTGTACGTCATGTTCGGGTAAATATCGGGTACCTGAAAATATCGGGTACCCGATTAGGCTTGGTATTGTTTTGTGCACCAAACCTACATGGTCAACTATTGGAATGTCTCAAATACGTGTTTTTCCCCTATTTCTCTGAGTTCCAGACTTTGACAGTGTAGCTAACGACTTTTTTTTCACCCAAATTTGATAAAATGAAAAGGGTATCTCAAGGAAATTATTAGCTTTCTATCGATATAATTGCTGTCAAATTTTGAATTCGGTAAGTAATTATTAGTTATTTTTCAATTGAGCTACCTCTAAAGTGTTGATTTATATACTGATTGAAAAATGACTATAACTTTCAAACGGTATAACATTTTTGAAATCCGAAAAATGCGTCACATTCTATGCTTCACCTACTATAAGGAAATTTTTTTTTTTTGAATTTTGTAAAGTTTTGAATGAGTTAAGGTGGTCAGACATACACCTACTTCTTATTTTTTTCCTAAAATTTTTGTACTGCTGCATTGAAATCTATACTTTTCACCAATCATACTAACTTTTTCTCAAAAAAGGCCTAGTAGTTTAGAAACTACCTTCAATTTTCTACAGATTCTATTCCTACAACTTTTTGATATTAGGTTCATAGCTAGTTGAAATTTTCACATCAAGTTGACTAACCCTGATTTGCTGATTTTTCATTGCCACTTAAGGGCATAGTTTGGCCCCTCATGATCTTGCACATACCCTGATATATCTACTTCTATTGAGGAAGAGAAAGCTTTTCATGCTGATTATAAACGTAGATAGTATGAGCATTTCTCCTCTAAGAACTCTCATGCTGAAAATAAAGATTACACTCTTGAGAAAGATCATGTTGATGATAGACCTTTGTCTTGTGATGGTTCCCTTCCATCCCCTACTTCCTCCAATAACCATACATTTCCTAAAGCTTCCAATTATTTCAAACCTTTCACAAATATTTCATCCAACAAAGATCCTAATGCTTTTCATGCAGTTCCCTATAGTTACCCTCAAGCGCTACCTCCTAAAGACGCGCAAGCTAACCTTCACCTGGCTGCAAATACTTTCAATAATGCTAAACCTAAAGAGCCTAAGCTTTTATATGCCATAATGCCTACTTCATCTAGTCCTTTACCATCTCTTCCAAAGTCTTGCATACAATTCCAACATGCTTCCTTGTCCTTAGAAGTGGCTCCATGTCAAGAGGACTCTAAAAATGATAAAGAAAAGAACATAAAGAAAGATCAAGATCAAGAACCCTTCATGGCATCCAATCCTTTTCATGATGTCTCTTATCTGCTTCAAGGTTCTTGTGATCCTCTACACCCTTTCCCATTCATTCCACCATGTCTTAAGTCTTCTCCTAAGCAAGATCAAGCTACTACTTACGCTCTTGAGCTTATTGATAATCAAAATAACCTTACTACACTTGCGCTTTCCAAAGATGATACTTCCATTAAGGTTATTAAAAATAGTGTTGTTACTTCCAATTTTAAGCCTATCGAAGATCAAGAAGCTCCTTGTCAAGATCAAAGCCTTCCATCTTCTTGTCCTACCACTCAATCTTTGCTTCCACTTTCTACTCTTCCTAAGTCTTTGCAAGCTTTGAACAATTCTATTAAAGAAGTTACTCCTATTCAAGATGTTCATGATCCTATTGCAAATTCTAATGCTCATCTGAAAGATGCTGATGTCCTTGGTTGTCATATGGATGCTGATGAACTTATTGATTATCCTTTTGCGTCTTCCACATCCATCCTTGGACCTCCTCCACCAATACTAAGGGCTTCACATCTTCCTTCCATCTTGGGCCCTTATGTCCCTCCACTTTCCCCTCCTAACTCTCCTAATTCATCATCCATCTTGGGTCCTTATGTCCCTCCATCTCATATCTTTCCTCAAGATCAACATAGATGCATACCCTTGAATCCTTTTCATCCACCCACCCATCTAAACCAGTCATATCGTCCTTCTTCTTCCACAAGTCCTAAGTCTTTTGGAAGTAACTTGAATGTTCAATACAAGAAAAAGAAGCAATACAAGAATCCATAAAAAAAAGAAGATCACCATGTCTCCTCTAATCGACATGGAGGCATAAAGTCAAAAGAGATATCTAAGAAGAAAACTACAAGACAAGTATGGGTTCCAAAATCCATCACTGAAGATATTCTCTCTAAATCATCAAAAAGAAATGAAAAGCCTAAGGCTATATGGATTCCAAAGTCTCTCTTGAAAGAGTCTAATATTGAACAATAAGTGAAGTTGACATTCAAGCTTCCAAAAGCTTCCACCTCATTTTTTTCCAAAAACATTCTTCCATTCCATGCGCCTGAATGACAACCTCTACTAAACATTCACCATATTCCTTCATTCACATTTCCTCCACCCTCTTGCCACCCTTCAAGGTGTGTGTTGATGTTGATCTTGCCTTCCTTTCCATCTACCCTTTCAAAATCCTTTCATTCATTATCCTTCTACCTTCTATCATTTTTCCTCATTTGCCTATTGCTCCTATCTTCCAGCCTCACTTGCTTTACATAAAATCTTATCCTCCATTTTTTTCTTCCATCTTCCTTTCCCTATTAGCATCTTTGAGCATATCATTTTGAATCCTTGGCATATCATGGTTTATCCTTTCAAGGAGCATTATCTAAAAAGCTTGCCTTCTTCCAAAAAATAAAAAGAATTCAAAAAAATAGAAAAATTCAAAAAGAAAAAGAAAAAAAAATAAATTTTTTTTTGAAAATGTGCCTTGGTGGAAACCTGGAAATAGGCACCTTGGTAGCAAAATTAAAGAGAAATAAATTCTTCCTATGGTGAAAACCACTCCCTTGTGGCACCTTGGATAAGTACCATGATGAAAACCTGGCAATCAGGCATCATGCATAGTTCTTCTACATGTTTCATCCATTCCGCCTTCTCTCTTTGATCTTGACAATATTGAACTATCCACAAACATTTGGCTATCTTGTGAGCTATCTTATGATGATCTTTCTTTTATTCCATTCATGTTTAGCCTTCATATTTATTTTCCTCCATTCATTCTAGCCCTTCGCTATCATTTTCTCCTTGGTCTTGATCTAATAAAAAAGAATAAAAACACGATGCTATGAAGCCTCTTGATATGTCTACTCCTTTAGACTGCATCCTTTCCCTCTTTTGCATTACACCTTTGTGACTTATCCTATGCTGGCCTTTCATTGCTTGTCCAAATGTGCTTTGCATGACACAATTTTTCCCTAGCTTGGGTACTCTTGAGAATTTTTTTTTTGAGGATTTCTTCCCTTCATTCTCCTTCATTCTCTTGTCTTTCATCTCTTCCACTAGCTTGCTATTCCCTCTTGTCCTCCACCTTGCTAGAAATTGAGACTACACGATGTGATCTTGCTTAGAAGTTTGAGACAATCCTGAAATTTTTTTTAAAAAATAAAAAAAATGCAATAACTTAAAAAAAATAAAAAAAGTGCCTTGGTGAAAACCTGGAAACAGACGCCTTGGTAGCAAAAATACAAAAAAAATTTAAAAAAAAATAAAAAATCTCCAAGTGGTGAAAACCTAGAAATAGGCGCTACTTGAGGCCTTTGCACCCTTATTTCTTAGCATGCGTTCTCGACACTTAGCCTTTCTCCATCATGCCTTGACCTTGTTGCCTTGGTTTGGAATTGATCTATGTCTTTGTCTAGGGGGCATAACTTTGTTAGCTTTGGTCTCTAGGATGTGTTAGTCTTTAGGACATTTTGCAAATGGTATTTTTCAACACCACCCCAACTGTGTTTTTCAACACTACCCTAACGTTGAGTGTTTTTCAACACTTATCAGATATCTTACCCGCAGTCTAGCATGATATGGTATTTCTCATTCGCAGATGTGATACTCAAAGTTTGACTCTATCACCTACACACACGAGTTTGACTCTATGTCCTACACACACGCACTTAAACACTCGACTCGCTGAGACTTGTTTGAATTTATTTCTTTGTGTGTTGTCTATGATGATTTCTTTGATGAGTGTTCTCTCCCTAAGAAGTTTTCAATGATGCATAGCTAGAGGAGTGAGGGCATGAGGACATGTTTTATTGCTTTCTCTGCTTGTGGGTATATTTCTTTGGTCTGAACTGTCATTAGCATTTATGCTTGTTCGACTTGACATTGGGGTCTACAAGGTATTATCCTTGATTGTTATCGCAAGTGCATACTTCTAGCCATCTTGACTTTCCTTGTGTCTCAATGCAAGTATAATCTTGCTATATTAAACTTAGGTAATCTCACTGCACTAGTCATCTTGACTTATATGTCTTTGATGCCTAGGTGGGATTCCCCCATATCTATCTGATATAGATCATATTCAGATTCACATAGTCATACTAGTGTGAATTGTATGATCTTGAGACACTACCAATAATGCTCGATGATGAATATTAGAGTCTAAAAACTTTGTGACCTTGCAACTAAACCACCTTTCCATTGTAGCTTTTGTTTTCAAGTTCATGTTAGATTAGTTTTGCATTTGGCATATGGAGAGAGCTCTCCTTTTTCATCTTTCGTGGACCTATCAGTCAACTGCGCTCACCCTTTTCTTTTTCTTGATCATGTATTTTGCTCCTTATCTTTCACATCACATCCTTTTCCTATCATCACAATGGGTTAATCTTATCATCATATATAAAATGACCTTTTTCCCCCCTTTTATAGCATTTTGACTTTTTGACCTAATTTTCAAAACATTTCAGAATTGCGCAAAAATTGCACCCCTAGCTAATTTCAATGTCTTGGATCTATTTTCAGGATTGAAATTGAAATTTGAGTTCATCTTGATAGTCAAAATCACATTTTAAAATTTCTCCCTCTTCTGTACAGTTGGCTGATCATTTGAGGCCTGATCCTTCGATCTTTGTTGGGGCACCTTCATTTCTTCATCCCCATCTCTTTCAAACTTCTAGTCTTTCATTCATTTTCATTCGCTTCATCTCTCTAGGGTTTGACTTCATCTTTATCCTATATCTTTCTTAGTCAAACTTAGCCAAACTGGGGCATGTCTTCACTGCTTGATGGTTATCCTATCATCTTTCACCTTCGATTATGATTTCTAGTGACTTGATCAAGTTTATCAATTTACTGTTTCTCCTCTACCTGATTTCAATTTTGATTCCAAGGGGGAAATACCTATCTACTTTAATCCTTGATTCAGCTTTATCAATCAAACCTCTCTTGAGATTCTTATCTCTTATTTGAGACTTGACAATTTCCTATTTACAGGTGTGTTGGTCTTGTCTTTCAGCTTATCTTTGTCAGCTTATGCTTATGCTTTTCCTGATATGTTCCCATCCGTTGAACACATGTCTGGATTGTTTTGTGATCCCAAATCGATCTCACATTTCAATTCCATTCTTTGACTACATGTGATCCCAAATCGATCTCACATTAGTCAAAGAGGGGCAAATGTATGCACCCTAAAGTGGTTGCCTAGACTTTGGGCCCTCATTCAACAATTTATCAAATCCCTGAATCAATATTTTCAAAAATCAACATTTTATCAATTATATCAATTTCCTTGATCAAATCCTATTTTATCATTTTCGATTATTTGCCTTGGGCTAACCATTTTATCCTAAAGTCTTTATTTATTTAAAAGGAATTTCCTCCCCTTTTATTAAATAAAAAGCCCCCACTTTTCCTCTTATCCTAAGTTGCACAAATAAAATATTATTCTTATTTTAGAAAAAGAAGAAAAGTACTTTTTGTCTCATATGGACACAAAAGTCAACTCTTATTTTCTCATTGGAGGATATTTGTGCACATGGATTGCTCCTCTTTCAAGCTCCACCCTTGATTAAATCTTTTGCCTCTTAATCTCCATGGTCCATTCTTTCTCATTTCTTATAAAAGGAGAGTTCTCTTCTCATTTTAGGATCCATCTTTTGAATACTAATGTTATGCTGTAGGTTTTCTAGGTGACTTTGGAGCTTTGGAAATTTGGAGCATTCTTAGCTTTTACATTTACATTTTATCTTAGCTTCATTCTTGCATTTTAGTTTTATTATCATGGCATTCATAGCTTAGTTTCCTTTATGCTTTAGATTAGCTCACCTAGTTTAATTAGGAGGCTTTGTAATATTTGTGCTTTCATTTCCATAGCTTAGCTTGCACTTTCTTCATAGCATAGCATTGCATTTCATTTCATATTGGTTCTTGAGGATATTGGCATTCTTTCCCTTGTCTTCCTTGAATCTCCCATTGTGTGGTTGACTAGCAAGGTCATCAGCTTTATAGCTCTAGCTGAGAGCAATCTCAAAATTCTTGCAACTCCATTCATAGGGAGCTCTAGGTCACTTTCTAAGGTTTCCCATTCATGGATTCCCTTGGATGTAATGATTTAGAGAAGTGCACTATTTAGTGTTTACACATACCATGTCTTTCTAATTCGGATCAAAAAATTCTTCTGGTTATTCTATGTAGACCTCCTCTTCTAGTATTCCATTCATAAAAGCTAACTTAACATCCATTTGATAGACTTTAAATTTCTTATGTGCAACATATGCAAGTAACATGTGGACTCTTTCTAGTCTAGCAACAGGTGCAAAAGTTTTACCATAATCAATACCTTCTTCTTGTGCATATCCTTTGCAGAAAAGTCTAGCTTTGTTCCTTGTAACTTCTCTATTCTCATTCAGCTTATTTCTGAAAAATCCATTTAGTATCGATCACATTTTTATCTTGTGGTATAGGTACTAAAGTCCATGTCTTATTTTTCTCAATTTATTATATCTCTTCATTCATAGCATTTATCCATTCATCATTCTCAACTGCAACCTTAACATTCTTCGATTCAAACTCACATACTAAGCATGCATTTTGTCTTAACTTACTTCTTTTCAGCATCCTGGCTTGCTTGTCTCCAATGATTTGGTTCTCAAGATGATGCCTTCTGACAAATATCGCTAGCACTTGATATCTTCTTTTTTATTCATTCTGTTCAAGTTCATTTCCTTGCTCGACAGCTTCTTCTTGATCCTCAGTTTCCCTTTGTTGTTCCTCAGTGTTATTTTCCTGATGCTCAATCAACTCATCCTGTGGCTTCGGTAGGTACTCTGGATGTTCAACATAAAAAAATCTACCATAGTCTTCCGGCTCCTTAGTGCTTTCTTCATCATTTTTTTCAGCAAATTCATCAACTCTGACATTAGCACTTTCAATCATCTTACTAGTAAATTTATTCAGACACTTGTAAGATTTATTTTTAGTAGAATATCCAAAAAATATTCCCTCATCCCCTTTTGAGTCAAATTTCCTATTCCTATCATCTTTTGGAATAAAACATTTTCTACCAAAAAATTTGAAGTAACTTACACTCCGTGTGTAACCAAACCATAACTCGTAGGGTGTCTTGTTTGTGTCTTTCTTCAATTATATTTGGTTTAGGACATATACAGCTGTGCTGACTACTTCTCTCCAATACATCTGTGCAACATTTTTCTTTATCATCAGTGTTCTTGCACAATCAACAGTGGATCTATTTCTCGTTTCAACAATCCCATTCTACTGCGGTGTTCTAGGTGCAAAAATATGTCTTTTGATGCCATGCTCATTACAATAGTTAGTGAATTCATCAAAAATAAACTCACCACCTCTATCAGACCTTAAGCATTTCAGTTATTTTCTTGTTTCTTTCTCTACTTTAGCTTTGTACCTTTTAAACATCTAAATGCCTCAGATTTCTCTTTTAAAAACATAACAATCATCAATCTAGTATAATCATCAACAAATAGAATAAAGTATCTATCTCTATAGTAGCTCTAAGTTCTCATGGGACCACATAGGTCGGTGTGAACTAACTCCAAAATTATTTTTGTTGAATGGTCTTTATTTTTGAAACTAGATTTTGTCATCTTCCCCTTTTGACATTGATGACACATAACACGATCTAGTTTATTTAGGCTAGGCATTCCTCTAACTTTTCTCTTTCTACTGATCTTAATCATGTTATCAAAATTTAAATGACATAACCTTTTATGCCATAACCATGCATCCTCATTTTTTACTAGTAAACAAGAAGTCTCAGCATTGCCAAGATAGAATAGGTTACCTTTTGATTGTCCTCCTATTCCAACAAGCTTTCCACTATCATCATATATCTTCACCTTCTTGCTTTCAAATGCCACACGACATCCTAAGTTGTTAAGTTGTGCTACACTTAGCAAATTATAATTCAGTCCTTCTACCCAAAAAGAATTATCACATCTGATTTTATCATTTATCAATAAAGATCCTTTTCCTCTAACCATGCAAGGCGTATCATTACCCATTTTTACTGAACCTCCATTATAGTGCTCAAGATGATCAAACTTATCTTCATCACCAGTCATGTGATGTGTAAAACCATTATCTATGATCCAAGTATCATTTTTACTAACTTTAGAAATGAGTGTTGTTTCTACATACCTTTCCTCTTTGTCAGAATAATCTTTCATCGCAACAAATACTACCTCAACATCATCATTGGTGTCGGTGTCTGTATCATTATCCTCAACAAAGTAAAATATTTTTTTACCCTTATCTTTGTGATCTCGGTTATCTTTGTTGTACTGTTGGTTGTCTCTGTTATTCCTTTTTCCATAGCTTCCACCTCTAGATCTGTCTTTGTTATTCTCATCTTCTTTCTTGTTCGGGCATCTAGCAGCAATATGACCAACTTCTTTGCAGTTAAAACAAGCTAAAGGTAATTTACCCTTATATCTACCTTTACCTTTAGGCAGTCTCTGGGCCATTAGTGCTTCGAGTTCATCAAGGTCATCATCGGTATTGCTATCAATTTCATTCCTCATATTGTGCTTACTACTAGATTTACCAATCTTAAGTGAAGACATAAAATCAGACTAAATAGTTGGTACAACATTGTTATCATAATTGTTTAGCTAAAAACTGGTTAACTTACCAATCAGACTATCAAGAGTAAGTGTGCTATTAGGTGCAGACCTCATTTCATGAATTGTAGATATTATGATTACATAGACAGGCAAAAGTGTTCTCAATATTTTACTTACCACAGTATCCTCATCAATAGTACCACCCACTCCATGAATAGCATTGACAACCTCTTTAATTCAGTTTGAATATTGTACTATGTTTTCTCCTTCATTTTCATATCATCAAATCTGCCTCTCAAGCTTTTAGCTCTAGCTCTCATCACATTTGCATCACCACCATGTACTAGGGCAAGTTTCTCCCACATTTCCTTTGAAGTAATGTAGTCCTTGATGTCTTGAAATTCAGCATTAGTAAGAGCAACCACTATCTCTATCATAGTGATGTTGTGTTCATATCGGTCTCTTAACTCATTAAGAGTCAAAGGACTAGGTGGTTGTAAGTATCCATTCTTGAGTAGAGGTATAACAGATTCTCCAATTCCAGATAGATGAAGTTTCATCCGACTTTGCCATGTACTAAAGTTGTCCTTGTTCAGCTTTGGCACTTCCCTCTTATACATCTTGTAATCTTTCTGCTGAAGTCCTTAAAACTTTTTTCCTAGAAACCAGTGCTCTGATACCAATTGTTAGAATAACTAAGAGGGGGGGGTGAATCAGTTAGATCAGTTATCCTACAGTCCCAAATACAAAGATGTAACACTTAAAACAATTCCAATAAATTCTGCAGCTTGGTAACATAAACTATTAAACTGTCTGTGCCTTTTACTGATTACCAGTTAATTAACTCACTATGATTACCCACCAAATCAAATATGCAGTATGTAAAGTATGACAATAAAACAATCATCACAAAAACACATAACACAATGATTTAACGTGGAAACCCTGCCAAGGAAAAAACCACCTAGGACTGATAACCCAAAATAATTTTCACTCTTCTGAAGTGAGCTCGGTGAAGAGCTAACCCTGTTAAAGGTTACAAACACATTGTTAGGTGTGACCTTGTTAGAGGATTTAAGACTAATAGTTATCTTTTGACCAACATTCACTATGGGGTCAATTAGATAACAATGTACATTCCTTGAATGACACAGGGGAATAACATAAGACGGTTAAGTCCACTCGGTTAGGAGATTTTCAGTATCAATGGTTGAACTAAAATAGTAGTTGATTTGATTACAATACAACTTATCTTGTAGATGTTTAGATCTATTGTAATCCTTACAAATCCTTTGATCAATATTTCAATTCACTTTCTGAACTTACTTTTACTTAGTAATAGCTCTCTGACGCTCAGTTCAGTTCTGTAGTTCGGTTCTCCTTCAACCAGTTTGATCAAGCATGCATGAAACTATATTCATGCAAAAGCTCTGTAGTGTTCCTTCTTCCGACATGTTTCAATAAAGAAACTCAAATCTCTTATATAGATAGATAAACCATTTTCATATCAACCATCAAATTTTGTTGCTTATCCTTCTTCATTGATTTTGCCTCTTAAACCTTCCTTGGAAGTTGTGTCCATAACACGTTTCAATTTCATCCTTTAGATCTTCAAATTTTGTCAGTCGTGGATCTCATAACAAACTTTATCCTCAATCTCAAAATCATAACAATTTCTAGCTCATCAAATTCTATTGGCTGAACTAAGCATTTAATACTTTCATCCATACTCAGTTAACAAAGAAATGCGTCGGTGAACACAAGCTCGGTTAATACTCTCACTCGGTAGACACTGCATTAGCTTAGTGTATACTGAAGTGCTTCATTCACCGACCACATTGCCTTGTACAATTTTTCTTCTTTCTTCATAATAGATTAATGCGATATAATCAAGTCAACAATATGAGATCATAGATTCATTAATAAGTTACCCAAAGTATTCCTTATCCTCATCTGTCATATCTATCTTTTTCCATGTAGATATCTCAGATCTTCATCTTTTCTCTCATTTTTACAGATGTTTAGATGTTTGTAACTAACATGATAAGTACTATCAAAACTAGTTGACATCAATGACAATATAATGTCCTATTTAATTATCTTACATATCAATTCAGTAACTCGGTGATCTCTAATCACTGATCTTCAAGTCATTCAGGTATTCAATCAGTTGTAGTTCATCATATATCTCCCCCTTACTACCTCTCTCTCTATCACTTTCTACCTCTATCTTTATCTTTATATCTCCCCCTCTTTCATTCTCTAGATTCTTTATATATTTACATCTTCCATCCCCACTCTCCCTCTCTCCTCTCTCTCTCTGTCCTCTCCATATCCCTATTCTTTTCAATCTCCATCTCCACATCTCTCTCTCTCTCTCTCTCACACACACACACACACACACACACACAAAACCTCTCCATCTTTTCCTATCCCTATAACCCTCCATCTCTCTATCTCTCTTTATATATCACTTCCTATCTCTATCTTCACAATAAACATGAAAATATCTAAATAGTATATTAAAATGCTAACCTTACCAAGGGGACACTTTGCTTATTTCTTTTAATTCCCTTTCATATCATATGGTTTAGCTTGCTGAATAGCCACAGAAAAGGGGAGTTATGCCCTTTTGATAGCGTGGGTGCACACACACATATTTCATCTAGTTAGGCATTTAGTTTCTTTCCCATTTCTTTTATAATCTTTACTTAATAATATTTTATAATATGATAAGAAGAAATAAATAATTTAAATAGATTTAAATCATAATTTTAAAATAAAAATAATAATAAACTAAATCTAAAATCAAAATATAATAAAATCTAAGAAAGATATTAATTTTAAAATATATATAAATAATAAAATAATAATATTATAAAAATTGTATATATATTATAATATAAATATTGTTAAAGTAATATATATAATATATATTTTACTATTTATATATTATATTTTAATATAATAATTATTGTAAAAACAAAAAAATAAATTGTAAATTATAAAACTATATCAAAATTTTATTTATTATTTATATATATTATAATTAATTTAATTTAAAAAATAAAAATAAAAAAGTTTGAGATAGAAAAGAAATACATTAAATAAAAGTTATGCACAAAAAGATGAAATGGAGAGTTAACAACTAATTTTATTTTTCATTATTAAAATTGAAACTATCCAGCAAAACAGTATTCCAGAAAATAAATAAAATACTATTGGCTTTATCACTTTGTCAGGGATTTTTTTTTTTGTCTGATGGAATTTCTGGGTGAACATTGGATGGAAAT
The DNA here is from genome assembly GCA_027943335.1 of Chamaecyparis obtusa. Taxonomy (NCBI): domain Eukaryota; kingdom Viridiplantae; phylum Streptophyta; class Pinopsida; order Cupressales; family Cupressaceae; genus Chamaecyparis; species Chamaecyparis obtusa. The sequence goes on from BSBK01004419.1 coordinate 150,636, forward strand.
GAAGCAATTGCAGTACACATCACCTTTGATTGTCCTCAAAATCTATGGTCAGGATGCTTGGAATGGTCATGCATCTCCTATCAAATTGTCTGCACCGTTCGATGCTTCAAATAAACTCGTTTCTTTCAGATAAAAATGTCCCATAAAGAGAAAAGGTCATATTGTCCCTATCACATTATGGATGACAAAGATTGTCTCAATGACAATCATTTCCTATTCAACTAGTTGAAAAACTAGGAAATAGAGGAGAAACTCATAAAATGAACTCTGGGGAATTCAAGCTCAATCTATTAATTTATAGACTGAGATACATTGAATGCTAGAATTACTGTAGCATAGAGTAGTTGCAAACATTAATTCTAGGTAGGTGAGAGAGCATGTTAATAAACACGTGAATGACATGGTTACTGGACGATGCTTGCACGGTGCTTGGTCTGTGCCGACTATGTTTGACTGATAATTAATTTACTTTGCTAACTTTCCCCCATAAATTGATTATCAAATTGTCTTATATATCCCCCCATAATCTAGAAACGATGGGTCCTGGCCTAAAGCCTTGTTAGGTACCCATTTATAATATCAAATTTAATCTTTCATATTAATTCCCCTCATCATAATCACTTTGGGTCTTCACGGTTTACCCCTAACCGATGCAATTTTGAAGTGGTTTCAAACTCACCACGAACTCCACAAACATCACACAAGTGGTTTCAAAAACATCACAAACTTTTCACTGAAGTGGTTTTGGCTTACCACAAACCTCACTCACAAATGGTTTCAAGATCACCATAAACTTTGCACTCAAGTGGTTTTGGATTACCATAAACCGAGCACACACTAGTTCTAATGACCTCAAATCATCATCATGGAAAAAACCATCATCACTTTGGGCTTTTCTCCTTCTATACTTGCATCAAATTTGATTATTGAGTCCATATAAAAAGAAATCCATCTACCGAGATACATGGGTACCCAGTCGCTGTACTCGCCAGTTCTATAAGAATCCTTTTTAGATACATGGTTCATCAATATGTTAAACCAAAAAATCTCTAGGGTGTCGGGCACAACCGATAATGCACCCCTTACAACAAATCAAGTGTGATACATACTTTTGCTCTTCCTTTTAACAAAAGTGACTCGCACTTAGAAATTTGCCCAGAATACATAGCCCACTAACAATAATTTTCTCAACTTTATCATGGGAGATATCATCTGACAATTTTCTTCAATCCAAATAACCAATGAAGCAAGCACATTCTACCACTTCAGCACTAGTACTCTCTTCTTGATAAACTTCAGCTAACTGAACATCCAACAAATTTGAGCATACCATCTCACCTCCAATCCAATCTATTTTCACTTAATGTAATCACAGCTAACTTTTGCAACTAATATTGAAAACACTAGACACACATGATTTGTTCACAAACCAAGCCTATATGCTTTACCCAGCACATAAAATCTTTATGCCTCATTTAGCACATAGATACAATATTAAAACATGAATCATTAATCTTATCAAAACACTTCAAACACAAACACGTAGCAGAACACTTATAACAAGAGCAAAATAGACTTTCACCTTCGACTTTGGCTTCATTCTTTTCACAACTTAACCTTTCTCTGCATCAAATCTGATTAGCAGCTCCCTCAGTCTAATGTGCTTTGCAATAGGCGCATTCTTTGGCATAGCTTTGCAGTCTTTTCTTTTTTCTGCATTGGGCTAACAATTTTACAAAAACATCCATGAATTTATAGCAGCTTGAAATACTTCAGCAACTTTCAACATCTTCTGGCAGCTACATCTTCTACAGCTATCGATGCCCTTTCATTGTTGCAATCTGCAGGTTTTATTTGGAGATCAGCACTCCCTTCGATTCATCTCTGTTTCTACATGCTCTTAAGGATCTTGAATGGCATTCTTCACAGGTGGCTCTAATAAACAGCTTGTATACTACACTCAACATAGACACAATAGCACAAAAACAAAGCAAACTGGAGGACACTGCAAACTAGAGGATACTATATTATCACCATAGCTTCTGATACCAAGTTGAAAAACCAGGAAACAGAGGAGAAACTCATAAAATGAGCTTTGAGGAATTCACGCTCAATCTATTAATTTATAGACTGATATACATTGAATGCTAGAATTACTGTAGCACAGAGTACTTACAAACATTAATTCTAGGCAGGTGAGAGAGCATGTTAATAAACACGTGAATGACATGGTTACTGGACGGTGCTTGAACGGTGCTTGGTCTGTGCCGACTATGTTTGACTGATAATTAATTTACTTTGCTAACAAGCTGCAACCGTTAGATGGAACAAACAGGCCGGGGCTTTCCAGAATGGAAACGCGAAAATATATTCCCCGTTTTACAGAGCAAAAAAGAAAATGCAACATAAAATAACTTAAAAATGTCGGTCAGAACAACAAATACAGAATTCAGAAAAAGGGGCTAAGCAATGGCGTAGAAATGGGATCGCTAGCTGATGGACTTTCTCCTTTGTTGGGAGAAGTGGTTAATAAGGGAATCGAATTGCTCGGACGAAGAGCCTCCATCACCAACCGCCATCCGTGTTTGAGCTCTCAAATCCTGCGCCCTGTGCCGCATCTGCACTCCCTCCTCACTCACCATCAATCGTTTCACAGCCACTTCAACCTCCTCTGCACTCACCATCTCATACTCCTCTGTGTTACCCCATTCCTTCACCTCCACACCGATCTTCAACTCACAAGTTAAAAGCTTCGCGTTAGCGAACTGATCGGAATGCAGAGGCCAGGCAACAACAGGCACTCCCGCGCAAATGCTCTCCACCGTCGAATTCCACCCACAGTGCGTTAAAAATCCGCCAGTAGACTTGTGAAACAGTATCTGCAGCTGAGGCGCCCAGTTCGTCACAATAAGCCCGCGTCTTTGTAATCGACTCTCGTACCCTTCTGGCAGAAACTCACATATCCCATTCGAAACCGCTTCCGAGGAAAAACGGGACGTGTCGGAGGCCCTGAGTACCCACAGGAAAGGCTGTCCACTGCGCTCCAATCCTACTGCCACCTCCCGGATTTGTGCTGCGGGCAAAGAAGAAACGCTGCCAAAAGAGACGTACAAAACGGACGCTGGAGAATGACTATCTAACCATCTCGTGCACTCATAATCCGTCTTTGCCTCCTCTATCAAGAATTGTTGGTGAAGGAGAGGACCCACAGTCCACACAGGCTTGTGCCCGAAAATTTTCATCTCCTCTGCCATGTCAATGAATGGAGCTTCAATTTCTCGGAAGGTGTTGAAGATTGTTCCTTCAGCAGGCTCGATGAACGCTTCCTGGCGGGCTATGAATCTCAGATGTTGTTCGGATACAGTCCGCAATAGCGGCACTTTAAGACTGGAGAGCCCTAACCTGGCGAATTCAGTGCCGGTCCGTTTATGGTTAAACCAGAGCGCGGGGTAAATGCCCACAGGTATGAATTTATAGGCTGGAATTTCGTACCTGTCGGCCAATGGCTGAACCCACCCCATATTTATATCGTACACCATCACGACTTTCTTGTTATTGGAGGAACTCATGAGTTTGCATAGAAAGCTGTCCATTTGAGGGCGTAGGAGGTCCGCGCAATCAAATAGAGAAGCCAGATGTGTGGGAAACATATGTGTGCTTTCAACGCTGGGCTCTCCATCTGATAGTTCTGGCATGGGGAATTCCTCAAAACGAATGTTGAAGCTGTGAAGGTCGCATCCTTGGAAACGAGTGCGGACCTGGTGAATGTGGGTGGATGTGGCCACGAACGATACGCTCAGTCCTCGTCCGGCTATGGCTGTGCAGAAATGCAGGAGCTGGTTCAGGTGACTCTGTGCGAGGAGAGGCACCACCACAACATGAATTTCTGCAGCACTTTCATCTGAATCCATTAAGCCCCAATTCACATAGGGTTCTTGGGTTAGATAGGATGGTCATGTTATTGGAAACTTTCAGATCCTGCCAAATCCAGCCAAATAATTATTTTTCGGCCTTTCAAAAAAGATTCGAATGATAGAAATCACTTATTCGTATTTGAATTATTGGTGCATGTCGGTTTCGAAGCCGAAAAAGATAAGGGTGGAAGTGTTACGTCATTACAAGGATGGGAAAGGATGTAATTCTTGTTAGCCCCTAAAAATGTAGGGCTGAAATCTTCCTTATCTTTCGGATGGTCATGTTATTGGAAACTTTCAGATCCTGCCAAATCCTGCCAAATAATTATTTTTCGGCCTTTCAAAAAAGATTCGAATAATAGAAATCACTTATTCGTATTTGAATTATTGGTGCATGTCGGGCCGAAAAAGATAAGGGTGGAAGTGTTACGTCATTACAAGGATGGGAAAGGATGTAATTCTTGTTAGCCCCTAAAAATGTAGGGCTGAAATCTTCCTTATCTTGTCATCCCTCAAATTATATGTTAATTCTTTTCTAACTTTTGTCATCTTTGTCACTTCCAGCTTTATCATTATTAAATATTATAGATAATATTTATATTTAATACATATAAACATAATTTTGAAGTTGCATCTAAAAAAATTATTGTATCAAATCTAAGACATGTTAAGTCTATATGAACATAATAACTCTCAACTATAAAATTATTTTTCCTTAATACAAAATTTGAAAAAATTTGATCTATTCATTGTATCTCTTAGAAAGATCTAAAAGTTTGAGTCTTTATTAGTGAATGAAATTCTTTGACGAATTCAAAATATATTAGCTTAAATAATATCTTTAATTTACATTATTGTGTGAAAATTATAAGTGATTTTAAAAAGATGGTTAGTGATGAGAAAAAAAAAGATTGTGACATGGAGTTGGATGAGTAGTTTTCTCAAAGTTTCTCAAGGTTTTCTTATGCTAAGTTTAGTCCTATTACAAAAAAATAACAATGTTCAAATGTTGCTTGTGTGTTTCTAGATTGGATTGTGTGTAATTTTTTTATATCATCAATTTTTTGGATCACACTCCATGATCCATCATCATGGTGAAAAAGTTCAAGGATGAGAAATATTGGATTCTCTCATCCTAATTGTGTATGATTTTTTTATATCATCAAGTTTCTCATTAGTGAATTCTCTCATCCTAATGATAGATTGTGGAGTGCGATCCAAAATGTTGATGATAAAAAAATTCACACACAATCAAATCTAGAAACACACAAGAAACATTGTCATGGATTATGAAAATCTATTATCATTAGTGTTGAAATGACTAGTCAATGAGGATTTATGAGGGTTACATTTATGATGTTAGATCAAGGATATACCTTCTTTGATTATGTCAATCTTGTGTATACGAATCGAGGATTTTTTTGATAGTTTTCCTCATGGTTAACTATTGAAATTAAGCTTTCTATTAAAAAAAGAATTCATATTAATGCTTTTAAAAAACTACAAAAAGTTGCTATGAGTTAATTATAATGTTGTAGGTTATATTGATATTAATAATCAATAGTTTCCATTAGTAATAGTAAAGAAATTAAATATATGCTAATAAGAGAGTCAAAATGTTACCTTAAGTTGGCCCTAACCTAGGTTGCTACTCTCTTTTACTTTACAAAATTATAAATCAATCATTTTATCATTCATTCATTGACATCAATATAAAAATAAACTAACAAAGAACTATATTATATTTTCTATTTAGAAAACAATATAAATTTAATAAAAATATCCTCTCTCATTTACAAAAACCTTTATATATAGAATAGTTAATTGACTAATCCTAACTATCAATGATTGATTGGACTTTAGATAACCTATATTATAATCACTAATTCACTCCTATAAAATATGAAGAAGACTATTTTCTTTTAGAAACATAAACAAGAAACTTCAAAAAAATTAAATCTTTAGGAAATATATGTTAGAGAAAGTATTTATGTTTCATTAGGTAGACTTGCGTATGTTGTCTTAATTAATTGCACAGATGCTCAAGATTATTCTCATGCATATTATTATGCATAATTGAGCACATGTTTGCACATTCACGCTCTAGCTTAAGTTCAATTAGTTGAGCCTAAATTTAGGCTAGTCTAGTATAGTCTAGTTAGACTCCAGTTTGCATATTGTACATGCACTTTTAGTTTGCATATCTTAGCTCTAGTTTACTACTTTTCGTAATAGTTAGCATTTCTATACTTTTAACACTTGCTTTCTATATTTAGTATGTCATTCATTCATTATATTATATCCCAATCCGATTCATTATTGTATAACCAATACCAAATTCTAGGGTTGTTGTAGACCATATTATCTTTGATTGGTTTCTTTTGTGTGATAGGCATTTTCCTTGCAAATGATTCATGAGTCTTGTATTTGTTTCATCAAATCCTACATGGTATTGGAGAAAAATATTTTCATTTTCTTGGTATCAAAGCACGAGATCTATCAAGTTCCTATTTGCATGCTTAAGGGATCCAACCTTGGATAATTTCTCTATGCATATTGGGGTCAAACAAAGGTCACCATTGAATTCAAAGTGGCCAAAAACATATAGATCAATGATCAATTTACCAAATTCTAAGAAGTTGAGAAATAATATTTTTTTGGTATTAGGGTCTTTTTCTTGGGATCTGTACCATATTTTCTAAAATTTCTTGATCTATGTCTAGGTACAATAATTTTTATTATTGATTTTTCAAAAAAAATTCTAGATTTTTCCTCAAAATAAAAAAAATTAGACCCCCATTAATGTTTACAATGACTAAAATAATAAGAAAACCTTTCTTCTTTTTCAATAATTATTTAGAAATTATTATTTTCACAATATTATCTTTTTTCCAAAAGTCCTCCTACAAAACTCTCAAAAATTAAAAAATTAAAAGAAACCATTGAAAAGGGGTCAAACATTTAAAATGGTGACATTTAAAAATAAAATAAAATAAAATAATAAAAAAGCTCTTAAAAGGAGGAGGGGCACACTATCCAAGCTTTCCTTCACATGTTGTATAGTTTTTTCTTGGGTGGAGATTTTTAATTTTATAGGAGGTCCTTGCTCTATGTTCTAAGCAAAAGGCTTTCACTCCACATTGTACAAACCTCTTGAGGCCCACTTTGAGTTGACTTTGGCTGACTACATCATTCCTTAATAATTTTTTGAATTTTTTAAATTTTTTATGTAAGGTATTTTTTAATTTGGAGACAAAGAATATTCCAGCATCCAAAAGGAATATTTCAGCAAGGGTGATATCTTTCAATGATAAAAAAGTTCCAATTTTTTTTTCTAGGGTGACATCAATAGCTGACCAATTTGACCCAGTTTGCCTTTTGTTAGGCCGATTTTTTGTCATAGAAAAATCCTTGAAAATGGCCTATTGCCTTGCAAGTTTTCTTGATATACCCTTTGCCCTATGTTCCTTGTGTTGTCACCAGGCCCTAGTTCAATCTGCGTCTCCTGAATCGCCAAATCCAAAAAGATATTCAAATTCTGAGCCTGCTGGAAACAATTCTTTGAAAATCTACCTCAGTGTTGAAAACCCACAATGTTTTCAAAAAGTGCATGATGTTTTCGGTTTGTGTGTTTTTGACCTGCGTTGTTTTCGACCCTGTGCTTCCTGCTTTGTGTGTTTATCCTTTGATGTCAAAAACTCTGTGTGTTTTTGGTCTTTCGTTGTGTCAAAAACATTGTGTGTTTTTAGCCCCACACTAGTTCCCTATTTGCTGGTGTTTTCTCTAACTGCGCAGGTGCGATGGGTGGTGGGCCCAGTTTTCAATGGCTCTTCTCAGATTGGCTGCTGCATGGCCACATGTCAGACTTTTCTGACATGCGATCATGCGACCGCCTGCCAGCTGTCTATGTGGTCCTAGTTCTTCCCGTTGTTCATCTTGGCTGGTAGTTTGCTTTCCTTCTGGCGACCTGGCGACCTGCAGTTACCGCTTGGTCTCCTGATTCTGGCGGTTAAGCGGCTAGCATCCAGTGACTTGGTGACTGTGTTGTCACGTGATCTCTAAATATCTGGCGGTTACTTGCTAGCATCTCATGATCATGTGGGTGGTTTGTCGCGTAGTCACTGAATGCCTGGCAGTCTTCTTTGCTTCAGTGTGCATGGGGCCCGATGGTGGTGCTGGTTGCGGTTTGGTGACATGTGGTAGCTTGTGATTGGCTATTGCATGGTCGCATAGCCCAGTTTTTGGCTATGCGATCATGCGACCGCTTGCCACATGTCCATGGTGGTGATATAGCTTGTCAGGTGGGCCCATTGGCTTTTGTTGCGGAGGTATGCATTTTGTGCGGTGGGTCCTATTTGCCAGGTAGTTCTTATGTGCCACGGTGTTCTAAGCTAGCGAGTTTTCATTTGTTCACGGTGCTGAGGTGGATTTATTTTGAGGCAGGTCCGCGTTGATGCTAGATCTAATGGTCAGCGTATGATCTCAAGGAATATTCCCAGCCCTTGCGATCATGCGCCATCCGTTGATCTAGCATCATCTCTGTGCGATGCAGGTGGGACTGTTTGCCATGTGGTGCTTAGTTGCTATGTTTCGATTGGTGCTAGGTGGCCAAGGGTTTGCATGGGTCCGATGCTGGTGACAGGGCGGTATTCAACAAATGACATGGTGACGGGTGGCATCACGGTTGCAGAGTTAGGAGTGGGGTCCGATGCAGTTTGGCAGTCCTGATATGAGTTTGGCGGCCCGACAAATTTCTTTCTTGTCGTTGGTTCGCAAGATGATTTGGCGGTTTGCTAATTGGTCTGGTGACTTGGTGAATGAGTGGTCGCGAGGTCGCTAGAGTTTTTAGCTAAGGCAGGAAATATTCTATGAATTGGTGAAAGTTCCTTTGTCGCCAATTCACCAGATGACTTAAGTGGGCAAGTTTCATCACGTGCAGTCATGTGTTCGCAGAGTCTAACTGCGGTTAGGCTTTTCATTCCGTGACTGGGCTCTTCCTTTGTTGCCAGTTCGCGGAATGTTAACCCGAGGTGCTTGATGAGTTAAAGATCTAAAGCCCGGGAATGATGAAGAGATCTACGGTCAGGACTTAATTGCCGATCTCTGATCGAATCAGGACCGCTGATGTGCTGCTGGTACCCAGACTTAGCCATTGGTGTTCAAATTCAAATCTTTGAGATGTTTCCTGCGACCAGAAAGGACCAAAATTGATGACAAAGGGGGCTAGAGTTGGTGAATTTGAATTTCTCCACCATTCCAGTGTGGTCCAGGGTGTGATGATCATTTGTAGGGATCTGTACCATGTAAGGAGTGAACAGGGAATGGCTCGAGGTGTGTTGTAGGGTGGTTGATTTGATTTGCTCTCCTGATAGATCAGTGATCTTCTGTGCTCTGTTCTAAAAATTATGATGATTGGAGATCGTCTTTGATCTGTTCCTCTGAGATTTCTTGGTTTCTTGCCCATGTAATAAATTCTGATGTAATTTCTAGTTGGTTGGGTAGTTGAAACCCTGGCCCTAGCTGTCCGTAGCTTGTTGCATTCTCTCTGAGAATTCCAAGGAAGCTAGGGGTATATGTAGTCAAGTTTTTGACTATGTAAGGGTTCTAAATTTTGTCAGTTCCAGTGAAGGGTCTTCTTCCTATAGATTTCTCCTTCTCTCTGCATATAGGGTGTTCTTCTTTCTCTTGCTGGTTCTGAGAATACAATATGTGTTGTAATAGATTTGTCTTATGTATGAGAATTTAATACATTCTTACTGTTACCAAGCTATCTCCATTTGAATTTTGATCCATTAATCATACATCAAGGGTGTTTGATTTTTCTATTTGCATTGCCTAAGTGTTTGCAAGTGGAGTTGTCTTCACAGAGATAACTAGTTCAGAGTTAGTGTTTATGCATGTATGAGTTGAAATATCAAAGATAGGTCATGCTTGTCTTCCAGTGGATGCTGGTTAATGTATTATCTGATTCATAGGTCTCTTCTAAGGGGGGGGTTAAAATCCTTTGATAGATAATAGCATGCTTGAATGCACAGGTGGGTATTAAGTTGAGGTTTGGTCATGGTGTGTGATTGATGTTAGGCATCAACACATTGAATCTATTGTGTTCTTGTTTCATAGCTGTCTCTTGCAGTAGGGTATTTGACTCTGTGGCCCATTGGACAAGGCATTGGTCTATCAGAGACTTAGGGTATCTTAGGGGTCCCTTCAAATCCATTTAAAATCATTTCATTTTAGTCCCACCCTTTCCCTTTCTGTTGTTAGGATAGGTTTCTGGTTTTCAATCTGTTTCCATGCAAGTAGGGCTATTGCATGAGATTTTATGTCATTGGGGTATAGGATACCTATAGGAGATTGATTTCTATTCCACACTAATCTATCTGTAGGCCTTTGGTTTGTAATGAGGTGTCTTGGATGTGCAGATAAGGCAATACCCGCTTGAGTGAATGTGGAGCTCAAAGAAGAAGGAGGATTTCTCTTTGTCCTCATCAAGTGGTTTGTTTTTCTTGTCAAGCTTGAGTGCCTAATCTGTGAGTCTAAGCCCAACTATTTGATTCAAGCTTGGTCCTGCAAGGAAAAGAGCCAACACCTTCCAACCCATAAAAAAAATTAGTTGGCTTTTTGCTCATAACTTAGCCATGCAGAGTTAATTTTTGGTCACCATATATCATTGGAAAGTTGATTTTAGCACCAATATTTTCATGTTGGTTAGATTCTTCATCAATTTTTCATACTAGGCTTCCAAATTTAGCCTTTAATTTTACACTTTCAAGGTCATAAACTTGAGCAAATGGACTTTATTTTTTGACTTCAACACATTGTTGAAAACATCTTGGAGTCCAATATACAGATCTATTCTAAGTATATTTTATTCATATTTTTATGTTTTCACTATCTGCTCAATTACTTGGATGTTCAAGCACTTGGGATGGATAGATGCTTGTTGGAGAGGGTTGTATTTGATTTTCTCTACATGTGTTGAGATTATTTGAGTTTGATAATTTCATTTGAGGAAGTATCATGGGTTTTTTTGTTCAAAGGACAAAGAGAAACTCAAAATGATGGTTCAATTGTTGTCAGAGAGCTTGAAGTCCTTTCTATCCCCACTTTCTTCTCAATTGGCTTCTTCATCTTTTGATTCAAACCTTGATCCCACATTTGATCAAAATAAATGATTAATCAATCAATTTCAAGAGGATAGTTCTTTTGGAAAGATTACCAGGGAATGGGTCACAACTTTAAAGGCAAGGGGAATATCACTCATTGATAAACTCAGTGAGTCATCTACTACCTTATTTCAAGCCACAAATGTAGTATTGGTTGAGGGAAGAGTAGCTAAAGAGGAGGATGTCACTTACAATAATAATATAAAGTTGATCAAGGAAATAGTTTATTTGACCACTCAAACTGCAGTGAGCCATGAGATCTTGAAGTTAGAATATCAACCCATAAAGAAGTTGCTTTTCAACTTGTGATATAATCTTGAATGTATTACAACTGGTGTCAAGAATTTGAAAGAGCAGTTGAAAGAGGTGAAAGAAATAATAGATAAATGCCAAACTTATTTCCAAGATATTGGGTGTGATCTTCAACAAAAAGATCAATCTAGGGAAGTCACCACAGATACACTCAAAAGTCATTATTTACAAAATATTGACAATATCATTGCTCCTCAGACTTTCAATATGAAAGAGAATGACAAGTTGAGAAAAATAAATAATCATCTAATTTGGTGTGCCACTCATCATCAATACTTTCTTACTAAGGCTAAAGAAGTTAGAGAGCATATAGTCTATTAGGTTATCTGCAATACATATGTCAAAATACCTAAAATTGAAGATATTGATGAAGTTATAGACGCCATCCAAAATTTCCAACAAGAACAAGAAGCCCAACAGAAAGTGGTAGAAGAAACAACAACAATAGTTGGAGGGAATAAATTTCAACACCT
>BSBK01004419.1:165000-352500 GCA_027943335.1 Chamaecyparis obtusa
GAAAAGAAACATAGAATGATATGTTGCAAATTTGGCAAGCAATAAAAAGAAGAGGGAGAGAAGAAGAGGGGAGAGAGAAAACATCAGTGCATGTAGATCCACGATGACAAGACCCTACAACTGATGGCAATTATAGAAGGGGGGGGGACATACCATTCCCATTGAGATAACAAGAGAAATTATAAAAATATAAAAATATAAAAATTAAAGGGCAAGAATAAATAGACATAAAAGAGGGAAGAATTGTTTATATCTCTCTCTATACACACACACACACACACACAAGTAAGCACAAAGAAAATGAACATAATACATAAGCAAGACCCAAATTAAATTAACAAAAATAAAATTAAACATGAACAAAAACAAATAATAAATTAATTTATGTTTATGTTAATAAACATAAACATACTTAAAGAAGCAATAAACAATAACTAAAAACAATTATTAATATTTTATTTATGTGTATTGTAACACACATAATAGATATAAATAATAATAAACAAAAAGAAAATAACATAAACGCAATTAAATAAGCACAACCAAAAACAAATCAGAGCCTAAATAATATGTTTATGTTCATTAACATTTGTGTTAATGAACATAAATCAAACTAAGTAAACAAAGACAAGAGAAAATAAAAGACGAACAAGAAAGAAATAAGAAGAGAGGCAAAGCAAGCCTACAAATATATAAAAATATGTATATATACGATATATAATTATATATATAAATGTGTGTGTAAATATATATACATATTTGCATGTATATGTGTGTGTGAGACAACAACTATAACCAAACAAAAATAAATCTTAGTATATATAAGCACAACTAAATACCTAAATAGATAAGCAAGAACAAAAATAAACTAACAACGATGAAATTAAACCTAAAAAAAAACAAAAATAAATTTATTTACGTTTATTTCCCCTTGAACAAATAAACATGTCCATTAATACAGCCACCAGAAACAGGAAAAATAAACTTCCCATAAGTATTTCCTTCTATATACAGAGTAAATATATCCAAATTCTAAATATACTTCTAATCTGTATATCCCCATATATGTATAATGTATATATACATGTATGTATATATATATATATACATACATGTATGTATATATATATATATATATATATATATATATACACATGTATGTATGTATGTATAATATTAATATAATGTATGTATGTATATATGTATATATATACATGTATGTATGTATATATGTATATATATACATGTATGTATGTATATATGTATATATATACATGTATGTATGTATATATATATATACATGTATGTATGTATATATATATATATATACATGTATGTATGTAATATATGTATGAGTATGTATATATAATATATATATATATATATATATGTATGTATGTTTATAAATACATATATGGCTATACACACACACACACACACACATATATGTATATATATGTGTGTGTGTGTGTGAGTATAAATACATATATATAGATATACACATATATGTACATATATATATATGTATATATGTATATACATATATACATATATACACATATATATATGTTTATATATATATGTATATATGTATATATGTATATACATATATATATATATAGATCTACACACACACACATATATATATACATACATATGTACATAATATACATACTACATATACATATACATATACATATAATACATATATACATACATACATACATTAATCATACATACATACATATATAATACATACATACATATATATATATTATATATATGTATATATATATATATATATACATAGATATATATGTATGTATATATATATGTATGTATGTATATGTGTATATATATATATATACATCTATATACATATACATACATATATATATATACATACATATATATCTATGTATATATATATACATACATATATATATATACATATATATCTATGTATATATATACATACATATACTATATATATATACATATATATTACATATATATATACATATATATACATATACTATATATATACATACATATACTATATATACTACATCATATATATATATACATATATATATATATATTTATATAATATACACACATATATATATCTACATATACACATATATATATCTACATATACACATATATATATCTACACACACACACACACATATATATTTTTCCCTCTATGTGTGTGTATGTGTGTATAGACAAAGTCACATAAAAAAATTCACTGTACAATGTTAGGGATCAACCCTTCCGAATGATTATTTTATGAGCCTTGAGCAGAGAATGCCATTAAAGAGAAGAAACAAAAACCATAAATAATGTTATACAGTGTTATACCTTAATCTATAGTATCCTGATATGTTTTCCATACATACTTCTAACACTACTTAAAACATTACTGTAAAGTTTTTCGGTTAAAAGAAGGCTACTAGCATTACATTAACAATTCAAGCCTTTCATTCAAAAAGTATATCCTATCTACTATTCATATATGCTAATCACCCATTAATCCTGATACATTCTCGTAGGTCCTCTTAATATTTTTCCATGTTAAGGTCCTCACCTAGTCCTTCTACTGCTACATACTCCTCAAGCTAGTTTTGATGGGTGGATTTCCTTATCTGGAAAAAGTGCATAAAAAATTCCATATTTCTCTGAGAAATTGGTCTTGCCATCTAGAACCCATTAAGATCCTCTAAATAGAGAATCAGGTAGCTTGTCATTGGCTAATTCCTAATCATGAGCATATCGTAATTCCCTGGGCGTGAGATAGTGAGATCATTTCTAATTGTAAGAATTTAGTTAAGCCAATGAATGTAATGCCAAGATCTAGAAGCTCAAGAGATAGCACAAATAAGAGAGTCAAGATAATATGATCAAATGGATAATTCAATAATGATCAAATGATAATAGGTAATAGATATCTACAATGTAGACATGCTTGAATATATAGGCAAGCATGATAACTAAAAGATATGTAAGTGATAAGCTATCAACTAGACATGGTGGAATCACATGTCCACCAAAGGTGGATTTGATGAACTACAACTGATTTAGAACCTGATTGAAGAATCTGTGATTAGAGATCACTGATTTGATTGATTAGATATGTAAGATGATTAAATCAGTATTATGTTGTCATTGATGTCAACTAGTTTGACAACACTTATCTTGTAAGTTACTATACCGAAACATCTGTAGAAAAGGAGTGAAAGAGATGAAGAACAGAAATATCTACATGAGGAAGATGGATATGAAAGATGAGGATAAGGAATACATTGAGTAACTTGTTGATGAGTCTACGACCTTATGATATTGACTTGATTATGTTGCATTCATCTATGATGAGGAAAAGATCTGAAAGACACAAAGCAGTGTTGTCTGTTAATGAAGCATTTCATTATACACCAACAGAGTGTAGTATATACTGAGCACAGTGTAAATCGAGCTTGTGTTCATTGACACATTTCTTTGTTAACTGAGAAGAACAGAATGAACTAAATGATTAGTTTAGCTAATAAGAATTGATGAGCTGGAAAGTGTATGATTTCAAGGTAACAGATAAAGTTTGTTATGATGATCGATGGCTAACAAAATTCAGGAAAGATCTAATGGATTGGAATCAAATGCGTTATTGACACAAGTGTCAAGGTATGTTTAAGAGGCAAAATCAATGAAGATGATTAAGCAGCAAAATTTGATGGAGAAGAAGAAAATGGTTTACATGTCTATATAAGAGACTGGAGATTTCATAAGTGAGTGTGATGCTGGAAGAAAGGAAATTGCAGAATCATCGCGTGAACAAGTTTTCATGCATTTTGATCATACTGGTTAAGGAGAACCCTATTGCAGAGCATTATCGAGTGACAGAGAGTAATTACCGATGGACAGTGAGTTGATATATTGTTGAATAAAAAATGTTACATTGATCAGAAAGATTTGTAAGAGCTGAATATTGATCTGTATATCTGCAATTGAAGTTGTAATAGATCAGATCACCTACTGTTACATATTTAACCATTGTACATGGTCAAATCTCTTAACTGAGTGGACTAAGAAAGTCTTATTATGTATCCTTCATAGAATGAAAATTGTTATCCTATCAACCCTAGAGTGACTGCTGGTTGGACGATAATGGTTGGTCTTAAATCCTGTAACAAGGTCACACCTAACAGTGTGTTTGTAACCTTTAACAGGGTTGGGTCTTCACTGACCTCACTTTAGAAGAGTGAATATTTTTGGTTGCCGGTCCCAGGTGGTTTTTCCCTTCACAGGGTTTCCACGTTAAATATCTTGTGTTATGTGTTGATTGTGATATTTGTTTGATGTCATATTTGCATGTTTCATATTTGATTTGATCGGTAACTACTATATGTTTTAGACTGGTAATCGGTAAATGCACATATAGTAAAGTATTTTAAGTTACTGAGTAAAAAAATTTGAAGTATTTGTTTTTGGATTATACATTTTGTATTGGGACAGTGATTAACTGATTCACCCCCCTCTTAGTTATTCTAACAATTGGTATTAGAGCATTGGTTGCTTAGAATAGAGTTTTAAGGACTTTAGTACAAAGATCTCAAAATGTATAAGATGGAAGTGCCAAGACTGAACAAAGAGAACTTCACAGTATGGCAAAGCCGGATGAAGTTGCACATATCTAAAATTGGGAATTCTACACTAGAACTGTTGGAGAATGGCTATATAGAACCGACCACTGGTCCCTTGACCATTGATCAACTGAAAGATAGGCATGAACATAATGTTACTATGATGGAGATTTTTTTCTGCCTGTACCGATGCCGAATTTGAAGATATTAAGAGCTGCACTATTGAAAAAGCCATGTGGGATAAACTTTCTCAAGTTTACAGTGGAGATGTGCATGTCAAAAGAGCCAGAGCAGAAAGATTAAGGGGCAGATTTGATGATATGAAGATGAAGGAAGGTGAGAATATTGTGCAATACACAAATAGACTGAAAGAGGTAGTACATGATATTAGAGCATCTAATGGAGTTATTAGTGAAGAGACAGTTGTAAGCAAAGTACTCAGAACCTTATTGCCAGTTTACGCAATCAGTATATCTGCTATTCATGAAACAAGGTTTGCATCTAGTAATGTACTTACACTTGACAATCTGATTGGTAAGCTCACAACCTTTTAATTGAACAAATTTGATAATAGTGTTGTAACATCTGTTGAGTCTACTTTCATGTCTTCTTTGAAGATTGGTAAGTCTAGCAAGAACAATAAGAATAATGATAGTGATAGCAATACCGATGAAGAGCTTGATGAACTTGAAGCTCTTATGACTAGAAGACTACCCAAAGGTAAAGGAAGGTATAGATTAAGCTACCTTTGACATGCTTTAACTATAAAGAGGTTGGTCACATTGCTACTAGATGTCCACATAAGAAAGATGATGAAAGATCCAAAGACCAATTTGAAGGTGTTAGAGTTTTAGGTGACTCTACAATACCCCCAGGATCGAATGTAAGACCAAGATAACTTCCACAAGAGATTGACAAGACAATTGCATTAAGATGCAAGAATGATATTATTGATCATAGACATGATTAAAATGTACATAATAGGCCTCCTTATATAGGAAAGCAGATAAGAGACAATGATAAGGAGATGATAAGATATCACCTATGCTAGGTGTAATCACATGTCCACCAAATGTGGATCATCCTCCATTATGCAATGAAGTATGTGCATTGGATTAGGATGATAATGTGATAAGAGCACAAAAGGTGGATCTCACACACAATGAGGTATGTGATGACAACTATCACACCAAAAGTGAAATTTCTCCTACACCATGTGCTTATTAGATGTGCACACTCCTAGGTGTCTCAATCACAAATTACTATGCAATGCATTTAACCTAAGTAAGATTAAGTAAAGTGTAATTAGAAATAATTAATTACACCAACACCCCCCCTTAAGTGCAACTTAGGGGAATGCACTTAAACTCACAATGCAAGATGGGTCCTGGCTACTAGGCCATGTTAGGTACCCATGTACAAAATGCAATACATGAAATGCATAACTCTCATAAAGTGGAGAAAGAGGGAAAAACTCATGGGAAAAACCCTCCCCCAAAAAGAGAGAAGAAAACAAGATGCATGGATGGATGGAGTGCTCAAGACCCCTCAAGAACTACATACATCATGTATATACAAATAATTATCCCCCCATAAGAAGGATAGTTGGAGACATGGTATCCCCCCAATAATGAAGAATCTCCTGCAAAAATGGTGAGTGCTTGAAGAAAAATTATATTCCAATGACTACAAACAACATTTCTCCCCTTGGGAAGAAGATATACCAAGTACAAATGTAGGAATGCTTCCCATTGTGGATAGGAAGTAGGAAGTGGAATCCAAATGAAGTATGATGATGATGCCATGAACCAATCCATATCCAAATGAAAGAAGGAAGAAGGTCTCCAAATATGCATCTTTGAAGACTGAATAGGCCTCTCCAATCTCAAAGAATCTATCACATCATGTGACAAACCAAGTGAAGAAGAAGAATCAAGAATGCCAATCTCCAAAGAATGTGAAGTATCTCCAATTGTGATGAAACTGTCATCAAAGAGAAGAGAAACCCCCTCAAGTATGTCTCCCAAATCTGAAATATGAGACTCCACAAATAATGAACCAATATCTAGAAAGTAAGAATCCCAATTAGGAAGACAAATAGATATCTCTTGCAATGAATCACTGGAATCACCAACAAGAGATGATTGTGTGATCTCAACTAGAGAAGTAGGAGCTATAGGAGGAGCCACTGGGTCATCCTCACTCTCAATTGCTACAAATTCTTTAATTGCATCTAAAGTATAATCATCATAGGGAATATTATTTGCATCATCAAGAGGAATGAGGCAATCTAAAGCAAGATCATTTGGGAATGGAGGAACATGTGGATCACCAAAAATCTCCCAAATGATTGTCCAAATTATGTGTGGACATTGAACACCTCTAAATCTGGGGTAGATGTCATAGAAGAGACACAAACTGATGCTACTAATAATCAAATTTATAATATGAGCATTATTTTCTCCCCAAACATATTGCTTCCCCTATGACTTTGGCTCAAGAATGAGTCCATAAAGATGAGGAAAGAGATTAAGCCATCTACAATGTGTGATGATTCCTTTTGCCCATGACTCATAATTATCCTTAGTCAAAAGTACTACTGCAGGATGTGTTTCATAACCCATGATTACATTAATGATACACTTCTCTCATTACAAATTTAGATCAACAAATTATTACACTCCAAAATTAGGCTATAATAGACTTAGATCATTATGCAAAAGACCAAGCTAAGGCTTATGCATTACAAATGAAAAAACTAAGCCAATTTTTGAAAGTATAGTTTCTAGTCACAGTCACTAAAATTTGATTCTAGATTTTGAAAATACAGAAAAAATTATGCACTTTAAAAAAAAATTGCACCTAAAAAGGAGTTCATATGAGCTCAAATGAGGCCTTGGAAGTTGCAAAAACTGAGATTTGTGATTTTTAGAAAAATTTAGGAATAGAGATCAAAAACCACCTGAACCATTGTGTAGGTCATGAAATTCTACCTCAAAACAAAAAAAAATGCTTGAAAAAAGGAGTCCAAATGACTAAGATATCGCTATTTGAAAATCGCCTTTAAAATTATTATTTTTGAATCGCCACCGCCGCACTTCCAAAATTCAAATAGCTCTAGATTTGGCCTCGGGTGTCCGATTTGGATGAAATAAAATTCAATTTAGGGGTTTTTGGACCTCCTTAATATGATGCCAACCTTTGATTTGCACCAGCAAGCACCAATATTGACCTGCAATAGAAAGCCACAAAATACAAAACCCCAAATTTTGTCCAAATAGACTATGCAATGGTGATGTCCAAATACGTTTATTCTACACCCACAATTAATCAAGACAAGATTGCTCTTCTTGAGATGAGGTCTTCACACCTTGAGAGCTCTGATACCATGTTAGAGTTTTAGGTGACTCTACAACACCCCCAGGATCGAATGTAAGTCCAAGATAACTTCCACAAGAGATTGGCAAGACAATTGCATTAAGATGCAAGAATGATATTATTGATCATGGACATGATTAAAATGTACATAATAGGCCTCCTTATATAGGAAAGGAGATAAGAGACAATGATAAGGAGATGATAAGATATCACCTATGCTAGGTGTAATCACATGTTCACCAAATGTGGATCATCCTCCATTATGCAATGAAGTATGTGCATTGGATTAGGATGATAATGTGATAAGAGCACAAAAGGTGGATCTCACACACAACGAGGTATGTGATGACAACTATCACACCAAAAGTGGAATTTCTCCTACACCATGTGCTTATTAGATGTGCACACTCCTAGGTGTCTCAATCACAAATTACTATGCAATGCATTTAACCTAAGTAAGATTAAGTAAAGTGTAATTAGGAATAATTAATTACACCAATAGAAGGAAGCTATGGCAGGAGATTCAACAAAGGCTATTGACACAACAGAGATAATCGAGACAATAATGAAAAAGGAAAAAAGGTATATTACATAGCTGAAGATAATGAATCTGAATCTGATTTTGATGATGATGTAGAAGTTGTATTTGTTGCTATGAAATATGACTCCAAGGAAGAAGAAAAACATGTTGAAACAACACTGATCTCTAGAGTTAAGAAACATAATACATGGATCATAGACAGTGGCTATACACATCACATGATTGGTGATGAAGAGAAATTTGATCAACTTGAAGAATAAGATGGAGGATCAGTTAAGATGGGTAATGACACACCCTATATGGTAAGAGGTAAAGGATCCCTGATGATAAATGATAGGATAAAATGTGATAATGCTTATTGGGTATATGGACTAAACTATAACTTGTTAAGTTTGGCACAGATGAATAATTCAGGTCATCGAGTTGCTTTTGAGAGCAAGAAAGTGAAAATATTTGATGATGGAGGAAGACTAGTTGGAACTGGAGCACATTTAAGAGGTAATCTATTTTATCTTGATATTGATGAGTCTTCTTGCCCGATGATGAAAATTGAAGATTCTTGGTTGTGGTGAAAAAGGTTATGCCATGTGAATTTTGATAACATGATTAAGATTAGTAAAAGGAAAAGAGTTAGAGGTTTGCCTAACTTGTCAAAACCTAATCATGTTATGTGTCATGAATGTCAAAAAGGGAAAATGACTAAATCTAGTTTCAAAATTAAGGATTATTCAACAAAGAAGATACTTGAGTTGGTTCATACCGACCTATGTAGTCCTATGAGAACTCAGAGTTATTATGGTGATAGATACTTTATTCTTTTTGTTGATGACTTTACTAGATTGATGACTATTATATTTCTAAAATAAAAATCTAAATCATTTAAGATGTTTAAGTGGTATAAAGCTAAGGTAGAAAAAGAGACTGGTAAGGAATTGAAATGATTAAGATCTGATAGAGGAGGTGAATTTATCTCTAATGAATTTACTAATTTCTGTAATGAGCATGGTATTAAAAGAGAGGTCTCTACACCGAGGACACCTCAACAAAATGACATTGCTGAAAGAAGGAATAGGTCAATAGTTGACTATGTTAGGACACTAATGTTGCAAAAAAATGTTGCCGAAACATATTGAAGAGAAGCTGTCAGCACTGCAATATATGTTCTTAATCGAGTTCAACTGAAGAAGGACAACAAAAAGACATCCTATGAGTTGTGGTTTGGACACAAACCTACTCTAAGTTATTTCAAGATTTTTGGAAGCAAATGCTTTATTTTGAAGGATGAGAGAAATGGTAAATATGACTCAAAAGGTGATGAAGGGATATTTTTGGGATATTCCACTAAACGTAAAGCATATAAATGTCTTAACAAGGTTATAAATAAAATGATTGAAAGTACTAACATCCGAGTTGATGAGTTTGATGAAAATAACACAGAGGAAAGTACAAAGGAACCAAAAGACTACAGTAGATTCACTTACATTGAAAAACTAGAGTATTTACCGAAGCCATAGCCTATGATAACAAGTCAGCAGGAAAATAATACCGAACAACAGGAAAGAGAAACCGATGAGTAGGATGGACCTGCCAAGCAAGCAAATGAACCTGCACAGAATGAACAAGAAAGAAGAGATAGAGTACTAGCAAGATTTTTTAGGAGACATCATCTTGAGACACAAATTATTGGAGACAAACAAGCTAGCATGCAAACAAGGAGCAAAGAAAGAAAAGGTACATGTCTAGTTTGTGATTATGAACCGAAAAATGTAAAAGTTGCATTAGAGAATGATGAATGGACTAATGCAATGAAAGAAGAAATAAAATAGATAGAGAAGAACAAAACTTGGAGCTTAGTACCCCGACCTAAAGATAAGAATGTTATCGGTACTAAGTGGATATTCAGGAACAAGCATAATGAGAATGGAGAAGTAACAAGAAATAAAGCTAGATTGGTATGCAAAGGATATGCACAAGAGGAAGGCATTGATTATGGTGAAACATTTGCACCTGTTGCTAGATTGGAAGGTGTTAGAATGCTACTTGCATATGCTGCACACAAGAAATTCAAAGTTTAAATCAAATGGATATTAAGTCAGCATTTCTGAATGGAATACTTGACGAAGAAGTCTACATAGAACAACCTAAAGGGTTTGTTGATCCAGAAAATAAAGATATGGTATGTAGATTACATAAAGCTTTATATGGTTTGAAGCAAGCACCAAGAGCCTAGTATGAAAGGTTGCATACTTATTTGTTAAGTATAGGATTTGTAAGAACAAGTGAGAACAACAATTTGTATATGAAAGGAGATACTGATGATACTATTCTTATTGCTGAGATATTTGTGGATGACATTATTTTTGGAGGTCAAGATCAAATCTATAAGTCACTTGCTGATGAAATGAGGGATGAATTTGAAATGTCTATGTTTGGAGAGATTAAGTTCTTTCTAGGACTACAAGTGATTCAACAGAGTGATGGGATATTCATCCCACAATC
Organism: Chamaecyparis obtusa; assembly: GCA_027943335.1. Classification (NCBI taxonomy): domain Eukaryota; kingdom Viridiplantae; phylum Streptophyta; class Pinopsida; order Cupressales; family Cupressaceae; genus Chamaecyparis; species Chamaecyparis obtusa. The sequence continues at coordinate 176,059 of BSBK01004419.1, forward strand.
TAAATACATAAAGGAAGTATTGAAAATTTTTGGCATGGAAGATGCTAAACCTGTGGGAACACCAATGGCTATTGGATGTAAACTAACTAAGGAAGATGAAACTATAGAGGTAAATCAAACACTGTACTGATCTATGATTGGTAAGTTGATGCATGTAGTACATAGTAGACCAGATATAGCACATGCTGTGGGAATAGTTGCTAGATGTTCTGCTAATCCTAGAGAATCACACATGATTTATACTAAATGAATCTTAAGATACCTGAAGAAAATAGAGGATTATGGATTATGGTATCCTAAGGAAGGCAAGTTTGAACTGGAGGTATACACTGATGCTAATTGGACTGGAAATGTGGATGACAGAAAAAGTACCACTGGAGGAGCATTTTTCTTTGGTGAAAGACTTGTTACATGGACAAGTAAGAAACACACTTGTATTTCTTAGTCTATAGCCAAAGCAGAGTATGTTGCTGCTGCTACAAACTATTCAAATATTACATATATTAAGAAAGTTCTGGAAGGTATGAATGAGATAATCACTGAGCCAATGATTATATACTATGATAACACCAGTGCAATAAACATTTCAAAGAATCTAGTGATGCACTCTAAGAAAAAGCATATATCAGTTAAGTATCACTACTTGAGAGAAGAAGTACAAGAGAAGCAAGTTAAGTTAGAGTTTGTTACATCAAAAGAATAACTTGGAGACATATTTACAAAGCCTCTAACAAAGGATACATTTGAGTACTTGAGGACTAGACTTGGGGTCCGTCCCTTGTCTACCGGTCACTAATGTGATCTAGATGTTGCATCAGCCTAATCTTATCAGAAGATCATACATGTTGATGCAGCATAGTTCACACTTTGGATCATGTCTAAAGCTGTGAAAATTACTAGAACGGATTGGCATATCAATATATAGAGATACAGAGAATGCATTGGACAATAGAGAGTTACTTGGATATTGAAGAGCTGTTTGTTTATTTGTTTCTTTTGCATTGTTGTCAAAGGGAGAGATAAACAATATGAAAGAATATGCACCGATGATAAATATCTAAGGAAGAGACAAATTGAAGAAAGGGAAGAGCACTAAAGATTAGTTACTGAGAACAAAAGAAGGAATCTAAAAGTTGAAAAGATCATATTTGTAGATTGACAAAGTTGTATTTTGTAATGCTGTTGAGTAACGTAGTGATTAAACATATTAAGCTAGGGAGAGATTGTACAACATTTGTTCACAGAGTTGTAGAATACATGTTTGGTATGTGTATGCTACATTTCATATTACTTGAGTTGCCATCAATGCCAAAGGGAGAGATTGATGAGCTACAACTGATTTAGAACCTGATTGAAGAATCTGCGATTAGAGATCACCGAGCTGATTGATTAGATATGTAAGATGAATAAATCATTATTATGTTGTCATTGATGTCAACTAGTTTGACAACACTTATCTTGTAATTTACTATACTGAAACATCTGTCAAAAAGGAGTGAAAGAGATGAAGAACAAAAATATCTACATGAGGAAGATGGATATGATAGATGAGGATAAAGAATACATTGAGTAAGTTGTTGATGATTCTATGACCTTATGATATTGACTTGATTATGTTGCATTCATCTATGATGAGAAAAAGTGTTGAAAGACACAAAGTAGTGTTGTCAGTTAATGAAGCATTTCAATATACACTGACATAGTGTAGTGTATACCGAGCACAATGTAAATTGAGCTTGTGTTCACCGATGCATTTATTTGTTAACTGAGAAGAACAGAATGAAATAAATGATTAGTTTAGCTAATAAGAATTGATGAGCTGGAAAGTGTATGATTTTGAGGTAACAAATAAAGTTTGTTATGATGATCAATGACTAACAAAATTCAGGAAAGATCTAAGGCCTTGTTTGTTTGCAGAATTGGAATTTGATTCAAAATTTGATTATTTCAAAATCAAGTTTTCAAATTTTGATTTTGTGTATTTGAAAGATAAAACTGGACCGTTTGGTTGACGGGGAAGATGGCTGAGACAATCCCAAAAATAGGCATAGATTGCATTGTATTCATCTGAATTTGATTCAACGCCCTGCCATTTTCATTTTTGATTCTCCCTTTTCATCAAATTGCAAACCCTCACAAGTATTTCTCATAGGTCTGCTGAGCAATTTGTCCAGTCTGCCATTTTTGAGATTCACCAATAGCGGCAGCCATACATTGTCTATTGCTTTCACGTCGGTAGCGGTGCAGAGCATGCTAGGGCTTACACTATGCCATTAATGTCATCAAAAATACCTTCGACGCGGCCTCCAAATTAGGGCTTCCAAAGCTTCAAATTGTTAACATTGGGGGTAGTTTTACTACCGATCCATGATTTATAGAGGCTTCGATCATGGTTCGAGCCGCGTTGAATGCCTATTTCCCTGGCCAATCCTTTGCAATTTCAATAATTGCTGAGCCGGGTCATTATTTTGTAGAGTCAACATTTTCTCTGGTGATGAACATCATCGGGTAAGTGAGTGAGAGGAGATCTAAGAGAGTACTAGATTAATGATTCCAATTCATAGTTTAAACTAAATCATAGTGCCCTGAGAAAAAGCTCTCATGTCTGTAAGTAACAAGCAACGAGAGAAAAGGCCACCACTCAATAATGTCTGAAGGGAAGTTTGTGGACCTGATGAAAATTCTTATGTGCTTCAATATCTTTCAAAACTTGGTTTTATTTTTGAATTCCACCTCTCCGGTGGGAAGATGGTGCTGCCCATTTTAGGGCCAAAACTCAATTTTGAACCCTAAACCTTGAATTGCATTTTACTCTCCCAAACATTGGATTTGCTGAAAATCAGGAAGTGTCGCCACCAATTCCGCTCCAATTCCCGCAAACAAATAGGGCCTAATGAATTGGAATCAAACGTGTTATTGACACAAGTGTCGAGGTATGTTTAAGAGGCAAAATCAACGAAGATAATTAAGCGGCAAAATCTGATGGAGTAGAAGAAAATGGTTTACATGTCTATATAAGAGACTGGAGATTTCATAAGTGAGTGTGATGCTAAAAGAAAAGGAAATTGCAGAATCATCGCATGAACAAGTTTTCATGCAATCTAATCATACTGGTTATGGAGAACCCTACTGCAGAGCATTACCGAGTGACAGAGAGTAATTACCGACATACAGTAAGTTGATATATTGTTGAATCAGAAATGTTACATTGATTAGAAAGATTTGTAAGAGCTGAATATCGATCTGTATACCTGCAATTGAAGTTTTAATAGATCATATCACCTACTGTTACATATTTAACCATTGTACATGGTCAAATCTCTTAATTGAGTGGACTAAGAAAGTCTTATTATGTATCATTCATAGAATGAACATTGTTATCCTGTAAACCCCAGAGTGACTACTGGTTGGATGATAATAGTTGGTCTTAAATCCTGTAACAAGGTCACACCTAACAGTGTGTTTGTAACCTTTAACAGGGTTGGGTCTTCATCGACCTCACTTCAGAAGAGTGAATATTTTGGGTTGCCGGTCCAAGGTGGTTTTTCCCTTCACAGGGTTTCCACGTTAAATCTCTTGTGTTATGTGTCGATTGTGATATTTTTTTGATGTCATATTTTCATATTGCATATTTAATTTGATCGGTAACTAATATATGTTTTAGACTGGTAATCGGTAAATGCACATACAGTAAAGTATTTTAAGTTACCGAGCAGCAGAAGTTGAAGTATTTGTGTTTGGATTATACATTTTGTATTGGGATAGTGATTAACTAATTCACCCCCCTCTCAATTATTCTAACAGGATCATCCTCCATTGCACATCAAAGTATGTGAAACATGTGCAACAATGAGAGGATGATAATGTGATAAGAGCACTAAAGGTGGATCTCACACACAAAGAGGTATGAGAAGACAACTATCACCACCTAAAGTGGAAATTCTCCTAACCATGTGCTAAAATGAAATGCAAACTCCTAGGTTTCTCAAAGACAACTAATATGAAAATGCATTATCCTAAGTAAACTTAAGTAAAGTGTAATTAGTAAATAATTAATTACACCTACACCCCACCTTAAGTGCAACTTAGGGGAATGCACTTAAGCTCACAATGATGTATGATAATACATGATGGGTCCTGACTACTTGGCCATGTTAGGTACCCATGTACAAACTACAAGTACAAAAGATATGCAATGCAATCTCTCAAAGAGGGAAAACCTCATGGGAAAAACCCTCCCCCAAAAAGAGAGATAAGTACAATAATAGAAAATGAGAGAGAAGACCTCATGTGAGGAAATTATCCCCCATATAAGAGATAATAGATAAGTCATATGACCCCCCCTGAAGGAATATCTCACACCCTCAAGAGAGCTTGCAACTAAAGAAACTTTCTCTTAGTGAAGGGTTTGGTGAAGATGTTTGCAACCTACTCTTCTGTAGGACAATACTGCATCTCAATGACCTGCTCATGTATCAACTCTCTGAGGAAGTGCATATGAACCTCAATGTGTTTGGTCCACTGATGTTGAACTGAATGTCTAGAGATCTCTATAGAACCCTGATTATCACAATGAATGACTGTAGGTCATGGAATATTAAAACCAAACTCCTTTAGGATATGATGAAGCCAAATAGCCTCTGTAGCTACAGTAACAACCCCTCGATGCACATTGGTCAACCAAATGACCATTATTTTTGTCAAACTTTCTTCACCACTAGCACCCATAAAATAGGTCTAATTCTATTCAAATAACAAAGAAACTCATAAGTATGTTCACTCCCCTACCTCTCAACCAAGAAACAGTCCTTCATAAGGTTTAAAAACACAAGATTTTCAAGTTTTGAAGACTTCACCATCTACCCATTCTTCTAGCCACAAAACCCTTGTTCCTAGGGTCACACAACTAGGGCTCATTTAAAATAACCCATACCACTATCTCCAAATCAATCTAATCACTCTAACATATCATTATGGATACAAATTTCATGTACATTCAAGTTCAAAACATAGAAAATTGCATTTCATATTGGCTCATTAAAAGTACCAGATGGGGTCCTGGAAGGCTAAAGCTCAGTAAGTTGGCACAGTAAGATACCATCACTATTAAATATCACCTAGAACCTCTTGAAAACTAATATGTTGAAAAATATGACATCCTCAACATAACAACAATGTTGACGTACCACTAAATGCGTAGGAAAATTGAATAAGTTGCATTTAATGAGGTGAATTTCTGGATTCGATTGTGTGAGTGTTTTTAGCATCAACGTTTTGGATCACACTCTGTGATCCATCATCAGGATAATGAAAGTGCCAAGAAGAAAAGTAAAAATGCCATCAAATGAACATTTAGATTTGACTTCACAAACTCATTAAATGAACATTTTATGATTTGAAATCTTGGGCATAGGTTCATTCAAATATAATAAATACAATAATACAACCAACTTGTTCTAATGTCATCTAGTTAATTGTTATTAGCCTGCAAAGTTGTCCTTTTAGTAACTTTTGGATTTCACAATCAGTAAAACTGAATAAATGGGATTTGGAATTGGTTGGGTAAACTGGTCAAATAAACTCACTATGGTCTAAAAATAAACACAATGTGTATTTGTCATGTTTATAATTAAGGTGAATAATTAGATTTCAATTTTCATCAACATGGTATGAAAACTAGGTCCATAAAGTAGGTCATTTCTAATTTTTTGATTAGGTGCACAATGCATAATTACGTAAGCCCCCTAAATGAGGTGCATGAAAAATATATCTAAACTAATTATGGAGGGATGGAAATTGAAATACATATTATTTTATATGCATTGAACACATCCTCAATACATCTTCCTATAAAACTCAATAGGCTTCAACTTATGCATTCTCAAAGTGAGCTTAGTATCAAGAAAATATCATGAGAGAGAACTTTGAAAACAAGAATAGTGGTAAAGTGTAACATATTTTTAACTACTTGGTAGGAAAATCCTTCAACTTGACTATTGTGATTAAAAGTCTTCTAAGGAATGCACAAGATAGCACTAAGGATGTTAAGCCAAAATTTCTTAGAGCACTCCTAGAAAACCATTTGCAAGCTAAACATGGTCTCAACACCCACAACAAGAAGAATGCATCAAAGAAAAATAAGTCTCATTTTGTTGAAGTATCATAACTCCATTTGTGAATGTTTTAATAAATTGGTTGAGTTAATTTGAAGGCATTTGTATTGAATTTGGTGTCTTCAAGTCTAATTGTCCCATGACAGTTTAGTATTTTTAGTGTTGCTTTGAATCATGAATTAAAATTCATCCCCATAATGTGTTGTCTATGATTAGGGGATGAATCCTAACATTGTATAATATTAATCTAACCTTCCCAATGCAAGAATAACCATTGGATTTCGGGGTGATCACTAAAACATGCAGGTTCCAGGGTTGAAGGTGAGTGAAAGTTGTGGCATGGGTACTGTAGTAGCCCAAATTCATTAAAAATGACCCTATTTTCTTTTGTAATCCATCTACATATGTCAAATACATGGTTTATTGACTACCAATTGGGTCACTAAAGGAGTTTTGGAGTGAGATTGATAAAACCCTAGGATTTGAGGGTTTGTGGAGGCCTAATTGGGGCTTTGATAATTGTAGAGGTCATAGGACTAAATAAACTTGATAATCCTCTAATTGGATGTATTTTATGAGACTATCCAAGGTTATAAACTCTGGGAGGTGTTTAGAGGTAGGTCTCTCTGTAAAAGTCACTTTTTGGGGGGCTAAAAACTAGGTACAAGGTTAGGACAGTAGGGTACTTTCCAAAAATCTCATGGAGTTTATCCTCTCGATACCTTGCATAATAAAATTTAGTTTTCTTCATTGCATTTTTTATTTCAACTCCCATACACATCATATAGAAATAATTTTGTATTCTATAGCAATCTTGTTTGTACCTTTGCGATATTATCTATTGAAATCTGCATTAACAAAGATATTTGGTAGTGTGAGATTTTCCATGTGAAGCACCCATCCATTCCTCATTGGAATCTTTGCATTCCTTGTTGTGTATTAGTATTCAAACAAGTTCCATCCCATTTTTGGCACTTTAGCATCTTTGACCCTAGCTAGGTTATCCATAACATATCATAAATGTCTTCTAGATCATGGATAGGAAATGAGAGCCTCTTTCCATCCAACTATTTTTTTAGGTCTTCATCAACATTATGGGAGCTTTCTTACTCATTTTTGCAACTAAAACTAGATTTAACATAATGTCCCAAATAAAACCAAGTCAAAATTTGACTTCCCAACAAAACTATACAAAATACAAAAGCTAAAAATTGAGAAGACTAAATGTAACAGAGTCAAAGTCAAAGTCATGAGAGAAGTCACATTTAAAACCACCATAACTAAGGATAATAATACAAATAAAAATAGAAAATGGGCACCTTATTCTTCCATTCTGACAAGAAAAAAAATGAGCCCACCTTCTCTTGTTACTTCATCTACGACATGATCATTAGGATTAGTGTTGAATTCTTCATTACTTCCCTACAAATTAACCACATTAAGGTCAGGGACCTCAATAAATCAATCACGATGACCCTCTAGAACCGCTGGATTGTGTTCATGTCCACAAAAATGAGAACATTTTACAAGGAGGCCCTACAGAATAAACCACCTACAAAACCATCTCCATTCCAAAGATTATAATTTTGGACTATAGGAAGTAAAGCATTGGCCCTCCGTCACCTCTTCTTCGTTGCCCTCCTTCAACTCTTCTTCGCTACTCTGCTATGTCGTTCAACATAATGAAATGAAATAAACCTTTTTTTAAAGTTGTGCCTGTGTTTGTCTAAATTTTGATGACCCGTCCTGGTCGTAGTTCAATTTTGATGAACACGTGCATGGATTAAAAAAAAATCAAAGTTTTCCTTCTACATTCCAACTAAGAAAAACCATTTGGCAAGTTCGTCAAAAATGTTGGTTGAAAACTAGGGTCAAATGTACTAGTGAAAAAATACAATTTCTACAAAATTGGTGATCCAAAACCATAAAATAACACCACCACTGAAAAGTTCAGGAAATTCTAGCTAAAATAAAAAAACATTGCACTCAATTTGGAGCCCGGATGAACAAGTTATGGCCTCCCAAAGTCGTAATGCAAAACTAAAACTGAAAATGGTGAGGGCTTCAAAATTTTCAAACCTCACTGATGTCAACAAAACACTAGGTTAAATTTGACGTCCAAACGGTCGTCATAGCAGTGCAAATACACCCAAAATTGATAGTCAAATGACCATCAATTTTAACCTTATAAAAAGATGATGCAAACACTATGTTAAATTTGACATCTTGGTGACCGTCAAAAGCATTGAAGAAACAACCTCAGTGATGGGTAAATGCCTATCAATTTTAACATAGTAAACACTACGAAAAATGCAATTTAAAAAAAAAAAAACTATTTTATCATCCTTGCCATGTGGCGGAGTTTTATTGGTTGTCACCCGGCTTACATGGCATTGACTGTGTGAAAGATGTGGTGACTGGGTTGCGGAGGTGTCCGATGGAGCGGAGGGAGGGGTCAGTTGAGAGATCCATTGCTTCAGCGGTGGGTATGTAGAGGAACTGTGGGGTTAGTCCCACATTCGATGTGGGGATGCCCTCTTCCTTATTTATATGCATTGGCCCACCCATTACAAACAAATGAGCTTGGGCTGCTGAGTCATTGTGGCAGATCTTGGGCTTGGGTTGCCAGTCAAGCTAAGGTGGTCGATCTTGTGCTCGGGTCATTTTTCCAATCTGAGCTGGCTAATCCGACCTCCGCTGGTGGAAATATGAATTTTATTCTTTGTCTGCACCTTTAGTCCCACATACGTGGGTTGGGGAAGTCTTTGGCCACTTATATTTTAACCTCTGCACTTGCAAAGCAAATAAGCTTATGGTGACCTTGCCAGATGTTGTGAGGAATAACTACGGTTTGAGCCCGTCTAACTGTTGACTTAGCCCAACTGTTAGAAAAATTTATGCGGCCAGGGGTGTGACTGCCTGGTTTGCAGTTCCATATTGTCCAAGTAATAGTTTTGGTAGCCTACAATAATCCTTCAAGGTTGAATAGGCCAATTGTTTTCCATAAAATATATCTCTGAAAATAGAAAAATAGCTAGATCCAAGAAAAAATAATTGACAATAAATGCATATTTGAGAAATAAATGATAGAAATACAAATAAATTTAGATCTAAAAATAAATTGCAAAAGAAATATTACCCAATTACAAATCGGGCCTTAGAGGTCTGATTTGCAAAAATCAAATATCTCAAATTTGACTTTTGCCCAAGGTAGGCAAATTTATAGTCAAACTTTATGGAAATAGCCACCCGGATGTAATGGTTAGGTCTGATATTGCTCAAAATTCTCCCACAAAATGCTGATCTCAGATCTAGTTCATGGCCCTCCAAATGTTGAAGCAACAATGGCTCTCCAATGACTATACAATGAAGACTCCTATGGCTCTAATACCATGAATGAATTTTTCTAAGACAATGAATGTAATGCCAAGATCTAGAAGTTCAAGAGATAGCACAAATAAGAGAGACACGATAATATGATCAAATGATAATGGATAATAGATATCTATAATGTAGATGTGCCTGAATATATAGTCAAGCATGATAAATAGAAGATATGCAAGGGATAAGCTATCAACTTGACATGGTGGAATCACATGTCTACCAAAGGTGGATCATCGTCCATTGTACATCAAAGTATGTGAAACATGTACAACAATGAGAGGATGATAATGTGATAAGAGCACTAAAGGTGGATCTCACATACACAGAGGTATGAGAAGCCAACTATCACCACCTACAGTGGAAATTCTCCTAACCATGTGCTAAAATGAAATGCAAACTCCTAGGTGTCTCCAAGACAACTAATATGAAAATGCATTGTCCTAAGTAAACTTAAGTAAAAGTGTAATTAGTAAATACTTTATTACACCAACACTAATGTTTACCATAACCCTATCCATGTCTATCAATATATTTTTAATAAATACCTATCTACATAGCTTCACCACTTGAGAATAGCCATTGAATATATGCATTGCAATAGCTATCAACATTGCTGGTATGTTAGGATTTTCTCTATAAATCTATCCTTTCTTTGAATGAATTGGTCACCTAAGCTCTGCAGGATAGCCCTCCATATCACTTTTTTCTTCACATTTGCTATTTTTCTTATCCTTTCCAAAGTGACTTCCGAGTCGAAGACCATCTTCCTGTTAGAACTCCCTAACTTGATAGGAGTCTCCATTGCTTACCGTCCGACTGTCTAATTTTGGAAATGGCTTCAAGAAGAATGATATTTTAGGAAAATCCTCCTAACAAAGCTATTAAAGGATATTTTTTCCAATCGAAGAGCCCTTTACTACTACAATTAATATCGTTGCCTACCAACTATTAAATGTGATAAATTAAAATATCTTCTCAATCTTTCCTATGAGTTTGAGTGATGATTTATTATTTTCTTTCCATTATATGGAAGCCTCTGTATAGGCTATCTTCTCATACTATGGCATTCCTTGATTTTTAAAGATTTTATTTCTAGGATTACCTTTGTTTCCTATGTGCGAAACCTCCTCTCCATTAAATCAATTAAGATTTTCTTTCCTTTTGATAATATGATACTTCTCAGCTTATTAAATCCTCATAAAATAAGTAGGTTGTCAATTCATGAAGACATCCAACTTTCTATATGTTTACTCGAAGACTAGACCTGCTTAGTCATCCCTCATCAACTTTAGCCTGATAACTTATTATCCTTTCTCAAAAAAATTAATCTATCTTGGGTATCGAGCTTGATCTATTACTATATAGATGATAGGATTAGAGTATTATTATCTCTGCTTCAATATTTACCTATTCTTCTACTTAATAGTAATCCTAGATTTATCTACTTGCGTATTCAAAGCCTTCCGTTTACGGTGGGGGAAATTTATAACTAGATGACTAATATTTGCTATACTACCTCGCCTAGAGACTAAGACTTATTCCTTTTTTTATTAGATCTCTCATTTAATTCCTTCTAAATTTCTTCCATTCTTTGTTACCATATCCTATCGGTAATTCCTACCAAACCCTCTAACTTACGATGCCCTCAAATAACTGATTGCTCTTCTATGTCCACTCGTTGTCTTACATTTATATGCCCTGCTATTATCCTATACCAATATTTTTCCCATCTGCCCCTAGATTAGCTAACAGATTGACAACTTTGTTCTCTTCCCTATTGTATTCAAGAGTAAAAAGAGAAAATTTGTGATTGTAAAGGGATTAATTTTTTTTTATCATTGGTAAAAATTCAAAATATATACATCTTAGTAGGTTTCTAAATTAAATTTTATTTATTTTGATATTGTCTTAACAATTTATTTTAGTAAATTCGTTAAAATCAGCCATTGCAATTTATTTATTTATTTCTATTGTGCTTTACAATTTCAAAATAAATTTTAATCTTAGTTAATAAGTAATTAATGTATGATGGACAACACTCTAATATTTTAGTAAATTTGTAAAAATTGTGATTGCATTCTATAAATTTTAAATTCTTAATTAACATTATTTATAAAGAATTAATGTAACAATTTCAATTTTTTAAAAAATTCTTAGTTAATAAGTAATTAATGTATGATTGACAACCTTCTAATATTTTAGTAAATTTGTAAAAAATGTGATTGCATTCTATAAATTTTAAATTCTTAACTAACATTATTTATAAATAATTAATGTAACAATGTTAAAATAAATTTTAAATTCTTAGTGAATAAGTAATTAATGTATGGTTGACAACATTCTAATATTTTAGTAAATTTGTAAAAAACGCAATCGTATTCTAGTCATGCATGTGGAAGTCTCTTTTTTTACGTTTGAAGTCTCTTTTGTAGCGTTTGGACTCAACATCAAATTGAATTAAGTGGAGGATGATTCACAGTCTTGAACAATCTGGCCATATTTTCGAACCCCTCTATTTGGACCGGTGATCATGTTTCGCTAAGTCCATGGAAGTTTCTTTTGAAGGAATTGAACACAAATGATAAGAGTGTTTTTGCTGATTATGATTCGCAGGGATCTGATACTTAGTATTTAATGCAATATGTGGTATGATTAATTGGCTTGGTGAGAGGTTTGATGTTAGAAAGAGATTCAATATTGATAAGTTAGCATTTAAATTTATTACATATCTTTCATGAAGAGAAGTTGGTTTTGATCAATTTTTAATGTTCTCAATAATTAGAAATTATTTTGGGTCTGTTAAGTTTCTCTAGTGGTGTCTACAATCTAAGTGGAAAATTGATGCCTTGTGTATAAATGTGCCCTCTTAAGTGATCCTTGTGTATTCAAGCATGCTATGGATATTATGCATCTATTTATTGATCAAAACCTAATGCAAGTCATTGTTGATGATATCATTAATATTGGTTCAAGAGAAGTTTGTTACTAATTGTGTGTAGTAGTTGCAAAACTAGATTAATGGCACATTGTGGAGGATAGTGATTAAAATAATTATATATCTCCAATGAAAGATTTAGAGTATGGGATCATTAATGGTGTGATTGATCAAGGCTCTACTATGTTTGTTAATAGATTTTTGGATATTGTACTACTTCCTTAAGTGTTACTTTTGGAGGTAAGTTGCTTTGTAAGAGAAAATACAATTCGAATTTCTTGTACAAGTTTTGTAAGGTTCCTAGAAGATATGTTTATCAATTCTACAAAAAAATCATCAATTTTTAATGCTTGGATATTTGGAGCCATCTTTGTTAAACATGAAAATGCCCTCAAAGACTTCACATGCAACATCTAATGGATATATTTTAGCTGGCCATTCTAGAGGTTAGCGACATTGGAGGATGGAGGAATTTTTGTCATCTTAAGTTAGCCTCTCTCTTTGAGATGATGCTTGTACGAGAAATGTTTTTTGATTTTCTTTCATGCCTCTATTTTTCTTTCTAATATTGAAAAATTTGAAGAATGCATATCGTGTGAAGACTCATTTTTGGAGAAAGGTTTGGGATTTGGCATTGTGCTTAATATGGATTATTGTCTAGCAAGATTTAGAGTATATGATCAAGAATTATAACCTTTTACGATCACTAGACAATGATAGAGATCCGTCACATCTCTTAGGTATCATTGTTAAATAATTCAAGACTCTATGATTCAAGAGTTTAGGACTACGAGATTAAGAACATAGCTCAAAGCTACACCTTTCTGAGGGTCATGAGATGACTTGATGGAGCATTGCATGATTCAGGATTCGCTACTTCAGAAGAAATTTTCTCAAAACATGTATTCAAATGATGTAATCAACATGGTATGTTATGTAAGCCTTAAGGGGGTTCCCTAGGAAAAGGTGAAATTGATGTTCTTAGGATCAATGTAATAAGGGGGGAAATGTTGGTGTCAATCTCTATTACATTGTTTGGTGTAACTGCTAACTTGCAGTAAGTTACCACAACTAGAAACATCATATAATATTGTATAAGTTCTCCTCATGTTTATTGAATAAGATCATCAAATGTTCATCTTCTGTCTTTATCACTTCTAAAATTTATCTTTTCAAAATAATTATTATTTATTGTATTTTAAAGTGAACTCATTTTTACATTATGATTATCAACATTTAAATTTTAAATGTATTATTTTTGAATTATTCTTTTCTAAATAGATTTGTCATTAGATTTCAAGATGAGCTTTGAGTGAAAATGCATTCCAAAATGATGTTTGTTAAATCTTTCATTTCTCATTTTTTATATAAAATTAATCAACCTCAAAAAAAATATTGATATACTTTATAATTTACTTGACTAAAAATGACTAGTATTTTAAAATCCCCAAGTAAATGAAGTTAAAGTAATTTATCATTGTGTTTTGTAGAACATAGAAAGCACATGCAATGTAAATACAATGACATGTGATGTAAATATAATAACCAATGCTCCATTATATATGTTAAAAAATCCTGGAGCGTGCTTAACCTAATGCCAAATACTGGGTCCTTTTCCATCATCTTTAACTTCTCCTTCATACTGTACTTACATCAAAAACATATTTTAGTAAATCAAAGATCATCAATAAAATAAATCAGTAGCTCAACATAAATCTTTGGAGAATAAAATGGAGCAAGAAAGAATGAACACAATGATTGAGTAATAGTTTCTTTGCAAAGAGTAAAATGGGTGAAAATCTTATTTTTAGATAATACAATAATTTAGATAATTGAGAAACAAAAAGAATTCTACTAAAAACTATTTTTATCCCACCCACTTCTTTTATCATTATATTTTGAAACAAATTCTTATTATCATCCATATAAATCTTATTTTATTAAAAATAGACTAATAAAAAATATGGAAGGCTTATATATTATTTTCAAGCATTTTAATATTTTTCTAAAGATGAATTAATTTAAAACAATTCTATTTGCTACCAATATAAAATTTTGAAATCATAGATGTTAGGAATAACAGTCCATAATACAACTGAGAGGGGGGGTGAATTAGTTGTATGATAGATTATTAATCTTTAAACTTTAAGTAGCAGCAATATCAGATCCAATGAACACAATGAATGCCAATACAATAACATAATATTTTGGTGTCGAGGAAACCCTGTTAAAGGTAAAAACCCTGGTGGGAATTAGCACCCACAAATGATGTAATGTGAGTATAGTTATCCTCGTTAGAAGATATAGCCCTGTTAGGAGCTTATTGAAACATTATAGTACATAGTCCTTGTTAGAGGACAAACCCTGTTAGGAGTCAAGAAGAAAAGGGAGGGCTCACTGCCCAAAGAAGGTTAAGTCCACCTTATGAACTCACTGTTTGCAACACAAACTTGTATATGAAGAAATACACAATCTTTTTAAACTGTTCGGGAACAACTATCTTTTCTTGATCAGTTCCAATGAAGTCCACCAACAAACCTTTTCTCTACATACAATAGACACAAGCTCGTAGATTTCACAACCTCTCTATATTATCTTCTTCTCATCCATATCTTTACCAAAGTAAATACCTTTCATTTATACCTTATTACAATTCTCATAAACAGGTCGGCCCATAAGGCTTTCCTAATTTCAAACAATTACATAAACCCTAGCTAAGATAAACATGATATCTAGAACAAGTATACAATGATTACATTACAAAAATTAAGGATCGACATCCTTAATTCAAATTCTCCATTCATCATACATGCTACATCTTTGTAGTTGGCTTCCAAATAGGTCACCTCCAGAACACATGCCACAACTGATGTCATCCTACCTTCCATACCTTGTGCAGTTCATAGAACATTCTTCAATACTCTATCTTTCATCTCTGAAGTTTGCATACACTGATTCCATATCGCCTGTAAGCTATACACAAAACATAGAGACTAATTGTGTCATTTCTCACTAGCACAGTCAATGACCAGTCTTCACCAAAACATATGTAACTCATCCAATATGAAACATTACATGATGCAATATTGGATATAAGATCACAAAACCCTCCTAAACTCTCATCTATCTTCACAACATCTGAAACATCGGTACAATGTCCATACACTGTGATAACTAGCCTGATCTCCTCACATAAACATATGTTGACATCAGTGACAAAACACAAATGACAACAATTTGAGTGCCCATTCAATAACATAGTGATTAAACATATTAAATGTCTCAATCACCTAACCATGCATTAGCATTATCCAGCAATCTCCCCCTTTGGCATTGATGTCAACATATGGGAAAATCCATCATCCCAATATCAATCCAAAGTTCACAATCTCCCCAAATAGTAGGAATTTTCTCATAGCAACACTCCCCCTTTGATAGCAATGGTGAAGGGTTCCATGAGTCATCAACCATTTTCCAACACCTTCCTTCCATAATCACTCCCCCTGAGGAGTAGATCCTTGCATCCAGTCCAAAATATGATAAGGCTTTGAAAACCTTTGGACTGATGCATCTTTGCATCATTTAATTCTGACTAGGAGGGGCCTGAACCCCCAACATACCTCTGGGATATTCAAAGGTATCTTTTGGAAATAGCTTAGTGAAGATGTCAGCAATCTATTCCTTAGTACTAACATATTCCAACTTTATATCCTTTTGTGCCACCTTGTCTCTCAAGAAGTGATACTTAATAGAAATATGTTTTGTTTCAGAGTGCATCATTGGATTCTTTGACATATTCACCATACTGGTGTTATCACAATGGATAACCACAGGTTCATCAAAATTTATTCCAATATCCTTCAGCATTTACTTCATCCAAACAATTTGAGTGCAATTAATAGCTACAACTACATACTATGATTCCACAAAAGATTGAGCTATACAATCTTGTTTCTTACTTAGCCATGAAACAAAATTTTTCCCAAGGAAAAATGCACCACCGCTAGTATTTTTTATGTCATCAATGTTTCCTACCTAATCAACATCAGTATAAGCATGAAGTAAAAATCCATTCCTATCATACCATAGGCCATAATCAATTGTCCCTTTCAGATATCTTAATATCCTTTTCATAGCAACTAGATATGTCTCCTTTGGCTTTGCCTGATATCTATTCACAATCCCAACAACATTAGCAATATCCGGTCTGGTATGAGTCAAATATTGTAGTCCTCCAACAATTGATCTGTACTTGGTCTGAAATACACACTGAGTCTCATCATTATTTGGTAATTTATTACTGGTCACCATAGGTGTTCATATTGGTTTACAGTCTTCCATTCAAAATTTCTTTAGTATTTCTTTGAGATAATTAGTCTGAGAAATAAAAATACCATTCTCATTCTGAGTTATTTGCAGTCCAAGAAAGAATTTCATTTCACCTATCATGGACATCTCAAATTCATTTTCCATCTCTTTTGAAAATTTCTTGCATAGATCATCATTTCCTTCAAAGATAATATCATCAACAAAAACTTCAATTATCACAACTCCATCTTCACTAGTTCTTAAATATAACTTACTATCAGCATTACCTTTTCTAAATTCAAGGAGAAGTAAATATTTGTCTAACCTTCCATACCAATCCCCTGGATCTTGCTTTAGTCCATACAGTGCCTTCTTTAGCTTGCATACCATATCTCTGTCTTTGGATAGGAGAAATCCATCTGGTTGTTCTATGTATACAAGTCTTCTTCAAGATCTCCATTCAAGAATGCAGATTTCACATCCATCTGATACACCTTGAAGTCTTTATGAGAAAAATAAGCCAAAAACAATCTCATAGCCTCTCTCCAATGTGTATGAGATACATTTCCTTTAGTCAGCATTGTCCTAGTAGCAACAAGTATGGTCCTTTTTCTTCGCTATGCTATCCCACTCTGTTGTGGAGTCCTAGGAGCTGATGTTTATCTCTTTATTCCATTCTCTTCGTAGTATGAATTGAATAAATCTGAAGTAAACTCTCCACCTCTATCTAACCTTAGAAACTTCATCTTCATACCCAATTCATTCTCTACCTTTTCTTTGAATAACTTGAATTTATCAAATGCTTCTGATTTCTCTCTTATGTAAATAACCCACATCATTCTAGAAAAGTCATCAACAAAGAGTAGGAAATACCTTTCACCATAGTATGATCTTGTTCTTGTAGGTCCACATAGATCTGTATGTACTAGATCCAACTTTCCTTTTGATGTATATGCTTTGCTTTTGTAACTACTTCTAGTCTTTTTTCCCACAACACATTCTCTGCATACAATGTTAGTGTTGGAGATTTGCCAGCAGGCCAGCACAGACTGTATGTTTGTCATTGATGAAAACATATGGAAAGTAGCATGCATGGAAGTCTTATGCAGTAAGATTTCAGTATATGTAGCATGGACATGATATCAGCATGATATTATGGGCACTGAGGTTAACTATCAGTACAAATAGTTATATAATAGCTGGTGTCAACAGTGTTCCTAACAGAGTAATAGGTAGTGTTCTGTGTATGGTTGTCCATACAGTTATCATGGAGCCTTGTACGCTTGGATATATGTTGAAGACATGTTAGTGATGTTTTAGTTATGGATGCATAGTCTGATATTCAGTATAAGTGAAGTTATGCAATCACTATTTGCCAGTAGTAGTTTCTTGTGTTTATTCAGAAGAGCCAATAAAGATTTTATTGGTTCTGGAGTTGCACCTATCTTTTGGGTATGTGCCCTTAGAGTTAAGTTTAGAGAAGAGTTATTGATGTTTAGTTAAGAGTGCATGAAGAAATTTAGCTTTAGGAGAAAGATACAATTGTTTTGGTACAGTCGACAATGTGTAGCGTGCGTCTACAATTATCTTATTGGATAGGTCCCAGAATGTGTTGCGTGCATAGTAGAGCTAATAGAATGTTTATTAGAGTTTGTTATGGTTTCTCTAATATGATTTCAAGGTGGTTCTAATAGGGTGACTTGATTATATCATTTAGAGGAAAGATATTTATAAGTAGTCATTTATGATTTCTTGAGTGTGGTTCATGGTTGATTAAGAAAAGCAGAGCATAGTGTGCGAAGTGTTGAGCCATCAGAAGAAGGTCTATGTGACCAAGTAAAGTATTTGTGCTATACATTGGAACTGATCCAGACAATAAGTCAAAGCATAGTTCAACAAGATCTAGATATAGTGCACGTATCTATTATTCAGAAGGTTGTAGCCTTCACCCCTTTGAGCAGTGAGCTCTCAAACAATGCATCCTCTCCCCTAACAGGGACAATTGTAAAAGACTCCTAACAGGGTCTGAACCTTGACCAGGTCTACTATACTAAATATATTATAAGCAACTCCTAACAAGGTTGAGGATCTTCTAACAAGGATCATAATACACTAGTGCAGAATATTAGTGGGTGTCAATTCCCACCAGGGTTTTTACCTATTTGGGTTTCTCCGCAACCAAAATATTATGTTGTGTTCAAGTGTTCTTTCATTGTGTTTATGCATTACTTTTAAGTATACTTAATTGGATAAAGAATTGAAACTTGTAGATAACTAATTCACCCCCCCTCTCAGTTATCTCTTGGGACTATTCCTAACAATTGGTATCAGATCCAGGTGCCTCAGAGAGAAATTTTAATAGCTTGAGGTTGATTAGATGGCATACTTCAGGAAAGAAAGTCCTAAGTTCGATGGAGAGAATTATCTTGATTGGAAGAACAAGATGGTGACCCATTTGCAGTGCATTGCTTTTGAAGTTTTTGATGTAACTATCAAAGAAGCCAAGGTTCCCACCTTAGAAGACCTTGCAAAGGATGATGCTATTGATAGGAAAAATGAATTGTTTCATTAGAATGCTTTAGCTAAAGAAGCCCTTATTAGTGCCCTATCTAATGGCGAGTTTTCAAAAATAAAAAAGGTAGATACAACCCAAAAAATATGGAAGCACCTAGAAGACATATTTGAAGGAGATAAACAAGAAAAGGATGCACACAAAAATACATGGAAGAAAAGATACAATACATTAGAGATGCTACCTGAAGAAAACATTAGAGCTTACAATCAGAGGATTAATGAAGCACCTGTTGGAATCAGAAACAATGGTGGAGAGATTTCAGAGGAGGACATTATGGACAAGTTAATGACTACTCTCACTCCAGAATATGAAAGTAGGATCAACATCCTTGATAAGACCAGGCAACTTACATCAAATTTCAAGAGAGAGACCTTGATCAACAAAATCTTAGCTTTTGATATTTCAAGATTGAAGACAAAACCAAAGAGTGAGACAACCTTCAAAGAAACAGTTCATGGTAAGAAATCTACAAACACTTTTGGTAATTTTGATGATGATGAAGAAGAGAAAACATTAGATGATTTCATTGCTATGATTGCCAAAAGAGAAAAGAGAGGAAAAAGAAAATATGAAGGTCAATTACCATTTAAGTGCTTTTCATGTAATAAGATCAGTCACTTTGCATCTAGCTGTCCTACTAGAGCTAAAAAATTAAAAAAGGATTACAAGCCTAAGTACTCTAAGGAATTCTAATATGCTGGAGATGGAGTTTTAGATGATGAATCAAGTGAAGAAGAAATTGGATTCATTTCTATTGTAGACAAAATGAATAATAAGAAAGTTCATGAAGATAACAAAGAGAATCAAGAGCTAGCATTGATTTCACAAGCTGACATAAGGAAAGACTGGATTATAGACAATGGGTGCTCACATCACATGATAGGTGATAAAGGAAGGATTTTTCATCTAGACAAATACAATGGTGGTATGGTCAAATTTTGAGACAACACTCCTAAACCAATAGTTGGTAGAGGAGCCATCACCTTGGATGGAAATAATAGTACTGATGATGTTCTTTATGTTGATGGTTTGAAACATAACCTTCTTAGTGTTGGACAGGTACTTGGAAAAGGCTATTAGTTGGAGTTTAAATATGACAAATGCATCATTAACAACAAGGATGGTGTTATGATTGCATCAGGCTCAAAGACAAGAGGTAATGTTTTGCAACTCAATTTAGAATCAAGTTGTTTTGTTGCTAAAGTTGATGATAGTTGGTTATGGCATAAAAGACTACATATCAATTTTGATAACATAGTAAAGATAAGCAATGTAAAGGAAGTAAGAGATCTACCTAGCATTGTAAAACCAGTTGATACTATATGCAGGGAATGTGTGATGGGGAAACATGTGAGAAATTCATTTAGGAGCAAGCTCAATTCAATAGAGAACAAGTTGGATTTGATTCATACAGACCTATGTGGTCCAACTCAAACAAGATCATACTATGGTGAAAGGTATTTCATTTTGTTTGTTGATGACTATACTAGGATGATGTGGGTTGCATTCTTGAAAGATAAGTCAGAAGCATTTGAGAAGTTCAAAATATTCAAAGCTAAGGTTGAGAAGCAATCTGGACTAAAGATAAAATGTCTGAGATCAGATAGAGGAGGAGAATTCACCTCTGACAGATTCTATGAGTACTACGAAGAACATGGAATAAAGAGATAGTTAAGTGCACATAGAACCCCTCAGTAGAATGGAATTGTAGAGAGAAGAAATAGGATCATCCTTGATACAATGTGCACCATCATGATTGAAGGAAAAGTTGCACAGACCTATTGGAGAGATGCGATCAATACAACAGTATACACTATCAATAGAATTCAATTAAGGCCTAGCACTGACAAAACACCTTATGAGCTATGTTTTGGTAATGTTCCCACAATATAATACTTCAGAATCTTTGGAAGTAAGTGCTACATCAAGAGGGATGAAGCAGTAGGCAAGTTTGATGCAAGAAGTGATGAAGTTATTTTTCTTGGTTACTCTACTAAAAGTAAAGCTTATAGATATTTCAATTTAAGATTGAAAAAGATCATTGAAAGTGCTCATGTTAAGATTGATGAAAAGTTTATGGTTCAAGAAATATATCATGATTACTCACCCATGATTGAAGAAGAACCCTGACCCTCCACTAGTGAGACAGTCATTGAGGAAATGTTTGATAGTATTGATGTGTTATTCAATGACCCTGAGACAAGTAAAGAAGGTACTCCTAAGGCTGATGAGTCAGCATCACCTAAAGTTCCAAAGTTTACATCTAGAAACCATTCCAAGAAAGACATCATTGGAGGTTAGAGCATCAAAGTCTTAACAAGATCACAAGCAAAGAACTCAGCTAGAAGTGAAGTGGTATGTTTACTATCTCAGATTGAACCTTTAAGTGTTGAAGATGCATGTAATGATTCAGATTGGCATGATGCTATGAAAGAAGAACTTGATCAGATTATTAATAATGACACTTAGGAATTGGTCCCAAGACCTAGTGATAAGAATGTGATTAGAACAAAGTGGATATTCATAAACAAGATGAATAAGATGGTACAATAGTAAGAAATAAAGTAAGGTTAGTATGTAAGGGATATGGGTATGTGCAAGATCATGAGGGGCCAAAAAGTGGCGATGTTAGTTCAAAACTTTGACAATGTAGTTGACAATTTTTTTTTCACCTGAATTTGATAAAATGAAAAGGTTATCTTAAGGAGATTATCAAATTTCTATCGATATAATTGATGTCAAATTTTGAATTCGGTAAGTAATTATTAGTTATTTTCTAATTGAGCTACCTCTAAAGTGCTGATTTATATACTGATTGGAAAATGACTATAACTTTTAGACGGTATAACATTTTTTAAATCTGAAAAATGCATGACATTCTATGCTTCACCTACTATAAGGAAAAATAAATAAAATTTGAATTTTGTAAAGTTTTAAATGAGTTAAGGTGGTCAGACATAGGAGTTTTTTTATTTTGAAAATGTTGTAGAAAAAAATTCATAATTAATTATTTTTTTGAAATAAAATTACAAAAAAATATGCATCACATCCGAGCATGAGTCTACTACTTATATATAAAATCTTATAATAAAATATTATCATTTGATTATGATTAAGGTGGTCAAACATACACCTACTTCTTATTTTTTTCCTAAAATTTTTGTACTGCTGCATTGAAATCTATACTTTTCACCAATCATACTAACTTTTTCTCAAAAAAGGCCTAGTAGTTTAGAAACTACATTCAATTTTCTATAGATTCTATTCTTACAACTTTTTGATATTAGGTTCATAGCTAGTTGAAATTTTCACGTCAAGTTGACTAACCCTGATTTGCTGATTTTTCATTGCCACTTAAGGGCATAGTTTGGCCCCTCATGATCTTGCACATATCCATATGTGCAAAGAGAAGGCATTGATTATTTAGACACATTTGTACCTGTGAGGAGATTAGAAGCTATTAAGTTGTTTCTAGCTTATGCTACAATAAAAAACTTCAAAGTATATCAGATGGATGTCAATTCAACATTTCTGAATGGAGATTTGAAAGAAGAAGTATACATTGAGCAGCCAAAAGGATTCACCTTATCAGACAGACCTGATATGGTATGCAGATTGAAGATGGCCCTCTATGGACTTAAGTAAGCCCCTAGAGCATGGTATGAGAGACTAGATGGATATCTAACAAAGATTGGATTCAAGAAAGGAGCAATAGATTATAATCTATTAATTAGAGAGGCATCTGAAGGTCTACTACTTGTAGCTATATTTGTTGATGACATTATCTTTAGAGGTAATGACAAACTAAGTGCAGAATTTGCCAAATAGATGCAGAATGAATTTGAGATGAGTATGATTGGTCCTATCAAATACTTTTTGGGACTAAACGTGCAGCAAATAGAAAAAGGAATTTTCATTAATCAGTCCAAATATGTGAAAGAGATACTGAAGAGATTCAAGATGGATGATTGCAAGCCAGTAGGAACCCCTATGATCATTGGATGTAAGCTTACAAAAGAAGATGACTCACCAGCAGTGGACACAACATTGTACAAGTCTATGATTGGTAAACTCATATATCTTACTCAGACCAAACCTGATATTTCCAATGCAGTTGGCATAGTTGGAAGATTTGTAGCATAACCTAAGTGAAGTCACCTCATGGTAGTAAAGAGAATATTCAGATACTTGCAAGGCACTATAGATTATGGTATATGGTAAACTAATTCAGAAAATGTTGAGCTTCATGTGTAAACTGATGCAGATTGGGCAGGATGTGTTGATGACAGAAATAGTACATCATGTGGAGCAGTGTTTCTTGGTGATAGACTTGTCACTTGGACAAGCAAGAAATAGAATTGTATTTCCTAGTCAACAACAGAAGCAAAGTATGTTGCTGTAGCCTTGAATTTCTCTACAATTGTTTGGATTAAGAAGATGATAAAGGATTTTGGAATTTGGATTGATTATCCTATTGTTATTCACTATGATAACACTAGCACTATCAATATGTCAAAGAACCCTATGATGCATGCAAAGACAAAGCACATTGAGATCAAGTATCACTTCCAAAGAGAGAAAGTGGTAGAGAAAGAAGTCAAGTTGGACTATGTGAGTACTAAAGATCAGTTGGTAGATATATTCACAAAGCCCTTGCCTAAGGATACTTTTGAGTATCTCAAGGAGAAGTTGGGAGTAATTCCCTTCCCTGATTCTGCTTAGAAGAAAGAAGGAAAGACATCAGTCCTCAGGGACTGATGGAAGGTTGACTACTGTACCTCAAGAGTAGTACTAGTGCTTAAAATGAATGGCACCATTTTCCATTGATGTCAAAGGGGGAGTAATAAATAGAGTCATGACAAAAAATAAGAAAAAAGGAGTAACATACTAAGGAGGAGAAGTATTCAGTTATGACAGTAGTACAGTTGAGGAAATGGAGAATATTGGAAAATATTGCAGCAGATGGAGGATTCATCTTTTGGGGATTTTTGATGAGGAAATAGATAATGTTATAAAAGAAATGTTCATTTGGGTTTTTGGTGGTTTTTCATTCCACATGTTTCCATCAATGCCAAAGGGGGAGATTGTTGGAGATTTTCCAGCAGGCCAGTATAGACTGTATGTTTGTCATTGATGACAATATATGGAAAGTAGCATGTGTGAAAGT
This sequence comes from Chamaecyparis obtusa, assembly GCA_027943335.1. Classification (NCBI taxonomy): domain Eukaryota; kingdom Viridiplantae; phylum Streptophyta; class Pinopsida; order Cupressales; family Cupressaceae; genus Chamaecyparis; species Chamaecyparis obtusa. The sequence goes on from BSBK01004419.1 coordinate 200,541, forward strand.
CTTATGCAGTAAGCTTTCAGTATATGTAGCATGGACATGATATCATCATGATATCATGGATGCTAAGGTTAACTATTAGTATAGATAATTATATAGCAGCTGGTGTCAGCAGTGTTCCTAATAGAGTAACAGGCAATGTTCTATGTATGGTTATCCATACAGTTATCATGGAGCCTTGTGCGCTTGGATATATGTTGAAGACATGTTAGTGATGTTTTAGTTATGGATGTGTAGTCTGATATTTAGTAGAAGTGAAGTTATGCAGTCACTATTTGCCAGTAGTAGTTTCCTGTGTTTATTTAGAAGAGCCAACATAGATTTTATTAGTTCTGGAGTTGCACCTATCTTTTGGGTATGTGCCCCTGGAGTTAAGCTTAGAGAAGAGTTACTGATGTTCGGTTAAGAGTGCATTAAGTAATTCAGCTTGAGGAGAAAGATACATTTGTTTTGGTAGAGATGACAGTGTGTAGCATGCGTCTATAATTATCTTATTGGACAGGTCCCAGAATGTGTTGTGTGCATAGTAGAGTTGACAGAATGTTTATTGGAGTTTGTTATGGTTTCTCTAATATGATTTCAAGGTGGTTCTAACAGGATGACTTGATTATATCATTTAGAGGAAAGATATTTATAGGCAGTCATTTGTGATTGCTTGAGTGTGGTTCATGGTTGATTAAGAAAAGCAAAGCATAGTGTGTGAAGTGTTGAGCCATCAAAAGAAGGTCTATGTGACCAAGTAAAGTATTTGTGCTATACATTGGAATTGATCCAGACATCAAGTCAAATCGTAGTTCACCAAGATCCAGATATAGTGTGTATCTATTATTCAGAAGGTTGTAGCCTTCATCCCTTTGAGCAGTGAGCTCTCGGATAGTGCGTCCTCTCCCCTAACAAGGAAAATTGTAAAAGACTCCTAACAGGGTCCAACCCTTGACCAGGTCTAATGTACTAAATATATTGTAAAGCAACTCCTAATAGGGTTAAGGATCTTCTAACAAGGATCATAATACCCTAGTGCAGAATATTAATGGGTGTCAATTCCCACCGGAGTTTTTACCTATTTGGGTTTCCCTGTAACCAAAATATTGTGTTGTGTTCAAGTGTTCTTTCATTGTGTTTATGATTTATGTTTAAGTATACTTAATTGTATAAAGAATTGAAACTTGTAGATAACTGATTCATCTGCCCCCCTCTTAGTTATCTCTTGGGACTATTCCTAATAGTTAGATGGTTTCACAATCTTTGGCAAATCTCATACTACATTATCCATACTTGCCTTTAAAATTCTATCAAAATTAACATGACAAAATCTTCTATGTCATAACCAATTGTCATCTACCTTCACAACAAAACAAGAGGCTCCAGATGTGTTTAATTCAAATACATTATGGTGCATGAGCACCTAGGAAATCCTCAAAGCCCTTAAGTTTTGGCTTGTATCTGACATTAGCCAAGTCAGAGTTGTGATTTTTCTTTGAGGCCTTACTAGGTCATGTGGCTTAGGTGAGTTAGTGTTAGAACTAAGGTCACCAACTATTCATTGTTCATCGTTTTGGTTAGTTTAAGCTTAGAAGCTTAAAGTTGAGATTTGAGTTATTAATGTGTCCTAAACACATGAGGGATGTAAAGAAGATGCTTTAAGGTCATTAATGATGTTATTTCATCTAACCACATAACATAGAGGCCCTATATCCTAGTTGGCCTAATGAATGTAAAAGATACCAAAAGTTGTCATGACAACATTGGCAATTTATTGCAAATGTTGCATGCAACTTGACAACATTGGATTCCAAAAAAGATAGGAGTGGGGAATGAACTAACATGGCATAAAAAGGTGGAAAATGGCATCTAAGAATCTCTTAGGCTTGAATCTTGAGGTAGAGAGTATTGTAAGCAAGTTTGTGATTAGTAAAGTAGCTCTACAACACTAGTTTTCTGTGATACCCGAGCATTCTTGTGTGATAGTGCACTCATATGGATTGAATACTCTGATTTTTTGTTGGATTTGTGTTGTTAGAATATTTTTAAGACTTTTCCATTCTTTGTGTGGGAAGTTTAGAGTTAGTTTAGTGTCTTGAATAAATTGATTAGCGTTAAGAGGGTTTCCTGGTCCTGTCCTGACCAGTTTGTGTTTTTATGGCTCCCCCATGAAATCTAGCCATAGGATCTTCCTGAGGATAGATGAATGCTTTAGGGGAGCCATTTTTATGTACATATTTAGAGGTAGGAGGTTGGAAGATTCGAGCTGCTATTTTTAATGTCAAGCCCTAGGTGAGCTTAGTGTGCCCGGTTAGAGGTTTGACAGTGAAGAATTGAAGATTACATGCAGGAGAATGAAGTAAGATATTGAAAAATCATGTTTCTAGATGGAATATGAAGGTATCATGTCATGTTATAAGTATTGAGGACTTATCAATCCATTTGGCTGTGATTTGAGCAAGAAATCAGTATATTCCTAAAACCTAGGCCTATTAGCCCTATTTGACCTATATAATAGGAAGCATGTGTACGGATGCCCTAGAAACCCAAAACCTCTGAAATATTTTATAAAATCCAAAAGGTTATTCAAATGTGGAATTTTTTTTGTAAGTCTTTTGAGAAGATTTGGTAGGAAATTAAGAAAAGACCATGTCAAGGGCTACAAGGAATTAGGCCTGATTAGGCCTCTTCAAGACTAGTTTTTGAACCCGATAGAAAAGGGCTTGGAGATCCTTCAAAATTGATCCAAATGGAAGCATATGGAATTTTTTCAAGGTGTTTGATGCCCTTGCAATCATTTTTGGAGTTTTTGAGAGAATGACACTTGGAGTCTTCTAAGTGTAGGAGTGAGCATTGGAGTAACTTTAAGGTGATTGACATTCAAGGTTAAGCACAAAGAGTTTAACTCTTAGAGAAGATTTTTTAAAGGTCTTAGTTAATCATCTAAGCCTATTAAGATCCTAGATGAGAGTAGGATCCTTGAAGAAGATAGGAAAGGTCTTCTTAGCACTTGTGCAAGCACACCCAGAAGCACATACACCATATTGGTATCAGAGCCAAGTTTTGATCAGGCTTGTTGTTAATGTTGCAGCCCACTGAATCAATAGGAGAGAATACATTATTGGGATCAGTGGAAGATAATACAATGGTGACTAACACTAAGTTAGCCAAGAAGGTGGAGGAACAAGAAGAGGATAATAGATTGCTAAGAGAAAGATTGTCTCAAATGGAGAAACTCTTGGGTGAAGTCCAAGATAAGGCCAATAAGGTGAAGGATAAAATAGACCAGAATAAAGAGAAAGAAGCCATGGAAAAGGATTTGGAATTGGAAGAGGAAGCTCCAACCCCTGACCCTATTATTCTTGAAGAACACTTCTTAAAGGCACTAAAGCCCTTAAGTGGCAAAGCTTTGGATGGTGTACCACTTTTCTGTGGACAAATGGATCCTGATTTAGTCATGGATTGGATTGACAGTATAGAAAATCATTTTGAGTGTGATGGCATATCAGAAGCCCAAAAAGTGAAGGTGGCCAAATCTAGGTTGAGAGGTTCATCACTCACCTAGTGGAATTTTGTTCAAAATGAAAGAGTGAAAGAGGGAAAGAGTCTTATAGCTACATGGAAAGGCATGGTGACTAAGGTGAAGCAGACCTACTTACCTGATGACTATGAGGTCCAGTTACATAGAAGGAGGCATAATCTATGACAAAAATATTTAGATGTCCAAGCATACACCTAAGAGTTCCAAAAGTTGTGTTTGAGATAAAAAGTGGCAGAAGATGAAAGTATTAGACTAGCTAGGTATTTGAATGGTCTCAAGTGGTCTATACAAGAAGACATGAGTCTTGTTAGATTCAATAATGTATGCCAATGCTATTAGATGGCCTTGAAGATTGAGGAGAAAGGAAAAAGAAAGCATGAACAAACCTCCAAGGGAAGAGGTAGAGGAAGAGATAGTAGAGGGAAAGGAAGTGGTTATGGTGGAAGGAGTTCAGAGTCAAAGGCTCAAGGAGAAATCAAATACACTAAGCAGCAAGAGGGAAGCTCTAGTAGAGGTGGTAGAGGAAGAAGCTCTAATTTTAGAGGAAGAAGTGGTGGACGAGGAAGAGACAATTATTTTTCCAACATGAAATGCTACCATTGTAACCAAATGGGGCACCCTTCTTATAGGTGTCCAGAGAAGGGCAGTACTTCTCAAGGAGGTGACAAGAGAACTAATTTGGTTCATGAGGAGACAAATGTAGTAGTGAATCACCTTGAGGTACCACTAACATTAGAGGAAGGTGAGAACCTCATGATGAGGAGAACCTTGATCAAAGAGCCAGTTAAAGAAGAGCCAAGCCAGAGGAGGTCTTTGTTTAGAATAAAATGTAAGATGATGGGCAAGGTGTGTAGAGTCATTATTAACTCAGGGTCTACTAAAAAAATTGTGTTAGAGGAAGCAGCCAACAAATTAAACATGACAAGGATAGCCCACACTAGTCCTTACAAGGTCACATGGCTGAATAAAGGACATGTATTGGTGAATGAGCAGGCTTGGTTGAGTTTTACATTGGGACATATAAGGATAAGGTATTATGTGATGTGTTTCCTATGGATGCATGTCACTTGCTCCTAGGTAGACCATGGCAATTTGACCACCAAGATATTCATGATGGAGTGAAGAACTCATATACTTTTAAGAAGGATAATGTGACTTTCAAAATTTAGTCACTATTAAAGGATGTAGAGGTGAAGATAGAAGGTCCTAATGTACTCATGGTTGGTGAAAAAGAGTTCTTAGAATCCTTGGAAGAAGGAGAAGAATTTGGATTTTCATTGGTGTTAAGGCCAAGAGAGGTAGATGAAAGTAAGGCATCCAAGAAGTTAGAGCTACCTAAGGAGATACAAAGCATGTTGCAGACTTATGAAGGCATAGTAAGTGATGGAAAACCATCAACATTACCCCCTAAAAGAGCTATAAGTCATAGGATAGAATTCATACCAGGGGCTACCCTTCCCAATAAGGTAGCCTATAAGATGACCCCTCAACAAAATGAGGAAATGGCTAGACAAATCCAAGAGATTTTAAGTCAAGGTCTCATTAGAAAAAGCATCAGCCCATGTGCCGTACCCACAATCCTAGCACCTAAAAAAGGAGGAACTTGGAGGCTTTGTACTAATTCAAGGGCCATAAATAGGATAACCATTAGATATAGGTTCCCTATTCCTAGGATTGAAGACCTAATGGATTGTCTAGGGGAAGCCAAGTACTTTACCAAGATAGACTTAAAGAGTGGTTATCACCAAATAAGAATACATGAAGGAGATGAGTAGAAAACAACCTTCAAAACCAATGAAGGTTTGTATGAATGGCTTGTCATGCAATTTGGACTATCTAATGCCCCCTTCACATTCATGAGGCTCATGAATGAAGTTCTTAAGGACTACATTGGCAAATTTGTAGTGGTATATCTTGATGATATACTGATTTATAGAAAGACAAAAGATGAACATCTCTAACACCTAGAGACTATTATCAAGAGGTAGCATGATGAGAAATTGATGATCAACTTAGAGAAGTGTGAGTTCATCAAGACGAAGCTGGTATACCTTGGGTTTGTTTTATCTCATGGAAATTTGAAAATGGACACTAGAAAAGTGGAAGCCATCCTCAATTGGCCCACTCCAAGGATAGCAATAGAGGTAATAAGTTTTCATGGCCTTGCTCAATACTATAGAAATTTTATAAGGCAATTCATTGCTATTTGTGCTCCTATGTTAGACACCATCAAAGGATGCATGAAGACTAAGGTTTGTGTGGAATGAACAAGCTAACAATAGTTTTGAGTTGTTGAAGAACAAGATTTCTAGACAACCTATCTTATTTTTTCCAAGCTTTGAGAAGCTATTCACCATAGAGTGTGATGCAAGCAATGTGGCTATTGGAATTTTTTTAAGCTAAGAGGGTAGACTAGTGGCTTTTCACTTAGATAAGTTGAGTGAAGCTAAGAAGTATTCTTCTTATGAACTTGAGATGTATGCAATAGTTCAGGCCTTAAGGAAATGGAGGCATTATTTGCTTCCCAAGGAGTTCATAGTCTATTCAAAGAACCAAGCTCTAAGTTTCTTGAACTCTCAAGAGAAACTTAGTCATAAGCACATGAAGTGGGTTGAACACCTGTAAGCATACACATTTAACATCAAGCATATGAAGGGACTACTAAACATGGTGGCAGATGCCTTGAGTAGAAGAGATCTCACTATCTAAGAGATACAATTGAAGAGCATGGGAATAGATCACTTCAAAGATATTTATGATGATGATGAGGGTTTTGCAAACATTTACAAGGTATGTGCTAAATATAAGAATCATTTTCATAGAAAATATGCTAAATATACTTTGCAAAGTGATCTCTTATTTAAGGGAAATCACTTATGTGTCCCTAGAGGGTCTATAAGAGAGAATTTGATTCAAGAAAAGCACAATGGTGCATTGAGTGGTCACTTTGGGATCACCAAGACACAAGAACTTGTTCAAAGGTTCTAACTTTGGCCAAGAATGAACCTTGATGTTAGGAAGTATGTTGAAATTTGCATTGTGTGTCAAAAGGCCAAAGGAACTTCTTCAAATGCAGGCCTATATCAACCACTACCTATTCCCACTAGGCCATGGGAATGCTTGAGCATGGACTTTGTAGTTGGGTTACCCAAGAAAATACAAGGCATGGATAGTGTCTATGTAATTGTAGAAAGATTTAGAAAGATGGCTCACTTTGTACCATGCAAGACAACTAATGATGCCAGCCAAATAGCATCTCTCTTCTTCAAAGAGATAGTAAGAATACATGGGTTACCTTTGAGCATAGTGTTAGACAGAGACACCAAGTTTATGAGTCACTTTTGGAAGACTCTTTGGAAAATATTGGGCACCAATTTGTGCTTTATATCTGTATACTATCCTCATACAGATGGTCAAATCAATGTGGTAAATAAGAGCCTTGGAAATCTTTTAAGGTGCTTGACCAAATAATATGGTTAACAATGGGATCAATTGATTGGACAGGTTGAGTATGCATATAATGACACTGTAAATAGGTCCATAGGGAAGAGTCCCCTTGAAATTTTATATGGTCTACATCCTAGAGGAGTCTATGAGCTAAGAGACGTTAAGAATGGAGTTAGAGGGAGAAGCTATGCTGAAGATTTTGCTTATGCAATGCAGGAGATACATGATACAGTTCGGAAAACATTGACTGAGAACACCATGAAACATAAGACTAAGGTTGATGAAGGAAGAAGAGAAATCCAATTCAATGTTGGAGACTTAGTGATATGGTGCATCTAAAAAAATCTATACTACAGAAGGGAGTCCCTCATAAGTTGCAAATGAGAAGGATAGGTCCCTATCCTATCTTGGCAAAATATGGAGATAATGCTTATAAAGTGGAGCTGCCAGAGGATAGTAGACTATCCCCTATTTTCAATGTTGTAGACCTAGTTCCTTACAAAGGACCCACACTTGATTTGGATCAAAGCTTTATTGAAGTCATCCAAGATGTGGATGAACTCCAATTACCTTCTACCACAATCAAGAAGGTTGTTAATATACTGGATTCAAGAGTCTACAAAAAGACTAGAAAGAAGGAGTACAAGGAACATTTGTTCAAATTGCACAGACAATCTGATGTAGATGTAGTATGGATCAAGGAAACTAAGTTTAATAATTTGGGATTTGATCCCACCTTACTCAATCAAAGGGTGGATTGAAGTATTTTGTTTAAGGGAGGATGGTTCAGGAACACCTAGGCAATCCTCAAAGCCCTTAAGTTTTGGCTTTTATCTAACATTAGACAAGTCAGAGTGTTGGATATTGCTAATGCATGGGTGGTGATTGAGACATTTAATATGTTTAATCACTACATTATTGAATGGGCACTCATACTGTTGTCATTTTTATTTTGTCACTAATGTCAACATATGCTTCTATGAAGGAACCAGACTGGTAATCACAGTGTATGGAAGGTGTATGGATGTTTTAGATGCTATTAAGTTAGATGAGAGTTCAGATGGATGTTTTGATCTTAAATCTAAGATCACATCATTAATGGATGCATATTAAGGAAGATATTTCTATTTTGGTAAAGACTGGTCAATGGACTGTGACAGTGAGAATTGATAGAGTTAGTCTCTGAGTTTTTGGTATAGATTTCAGAGGGATTGGATTCAAGGTATGTGATCTTGAAGGATGATGGAAGAGGTAATGATAGATGTACATTGGTCAACACAAGGTATGAAATGATTGGTGACATCATCTGTGGTGTGTGCTCTGGCAATGGCTTATAATGAAGCTGACTTCGGGAATGAAGTGTGTGTTTTGTTTGGCAAGCATAATTCAAGGATGTCGGTCCTTAATTATTATAATGTAATCATTGTAAACTTGTTTATGATATTGTATGTATCTTAGCAAGGGCCTATGTAATTTTTTGTAATTAGGAAATCCTTATGGGCCGATCTATTCTTGTTAAAATGTAATAAGGTATAAATAAAAGGTCTTTTCTTTGGGAGAGACATGGATGTGATATGTGTTATATAAGGAGGTTACTAGTGTCTGTTGTATGTAGAGCAGAGGATTATTGGTGGACTTCATTGGAACTGATCAAGAAAAGACAGTTACTGGCAAACAGTTAAAAAAATTTTGTATTTCTTCATATACACTTGTTGCGAACTAGTGAGTTTGGAAGGTGGACTTAACCTTGTTTGGGCAGTGAGCCCTCTTTTGTTCTTGAATCCTAACATGGTCTATCCTCTAACAAGGAATATGTACTTTAATGTTTCAATAAGCTCCTAACAGGGCTATATCTTCTAACAAGGATTACTATACTCTCAATACATCATTAGTGGGTGCTAATTCCCACCGGGGTTTTTACCTTTAACACGGTTTCCCTATAACCAAAATATTGTGTTATTGTGTTGGAATTCATTGTATTCATTGGATATAATATTGATAAGCTTAAATTTTAAATTTTAATATTCTTTCATACAACTGATTGACCCCCCTCTCAGTTGTATTGTGGACTGTTAATCCTAACAATTGGTATCAGAGCTTTTGGTCCTCAGAGAGAAAGATTAACAACTTGAGGTGATCTTGGAAATGGAATTCTATAGGAAGGAAAGTCCTAAGTTTGATCCTGAAAACTTCGATAGTTGGAAGAACAAGATGCAAACACATCTGCTATGCATGGGCATAGATTACTGGATGATTGTGAAGAAGAAGAAATCTTTGAAAGCTGATAATGACTTGGAAACAATTGATGAAGATGAAAAGAAGTTATTTTCATGCAACATGGTCACAAGAGAAGCATTGATCAACACACTATCTGAGGGTGAGTTTACTAAAATTAAAGATCTAGACTTGGCACATGAAATTTGGAATAGACTAGAGACACTCTATGAAGGAGACAAGTATACCAAACAAGCGAAATTGCAAAACTGGAAGACAAAGATGGAGAAGCTAAAAATGAATGAAGATGAAAGCATCAAAGCCTATGTTCAAAGGGTTATAGAAGCTATAGTTGGAATAAAAAATTGTGGAGGTACTTATGATGAAGATGAAGTCATTGCAAAGATTCTCAGATCTCTAACTCCTACTTACAAATTCAAGGCAATGTCAATTCAAGAAACTATACCCCTGATTCCAAACTTTAGCAGAGAGATGTTCATTGCAAAGTTAATTACCTTTGAGGCTATGGAATTAGGAGAAGTTGTTCCTAAAGTTGAATCTACATTTAGGGAATCCACACACAAGAAAGTATCTACACTTCCGAGCACAAGAAAAGAATACCTAAGAGAAGAGCTTGGTGAGTATGCTAAGGAATGGGAGAAGATAATGGAAGAGGAAAAGTAGATGGAAGAACTTGTTGCACTGATAGCTTGAAGGAAAATTACCTTTGAAATGTTTTTCATGCAATAAGATAGGTCATTTTGCATCTAGATGTCCTACAAGAATTCCTAAGTACAAACCTGATTATGAAAAGATTAGAAGAGACAAAGAATGTTATTATGCTAGTGAAGGAATATTTGATGATGATGATTTAGACAATGAAGAAATTGGATTTGTTTCTATTAAAGATGAACTAGTTCATGAGGAAAAAGCCTTAGTATCTCATGTTGAGAAGAAAAATAAATGGATAATTGATAATGGATCTTCTCATCACATGACTAGTGATAAGAACAAGTTTGTTAAATTAGTAAATTATGATGGAGGTGTTGTAAGGTTTGGGGACAATCTCCAAAAATCCATCATAGGAGTAGGATCCATCACTCTGGATGGAAAGACTAATACAAACAATGTACTACTTATTGAAGGACTGAAACATAACTTGTTGAGTGTTGGAAAGTTAATGGATAAAAACTTTTAGTTAAGTTTTGTTAATGGTAAGTTCTTTATCAGAAGCAAGGACGGAAAACTAATTGCTACCAGTTCAAGATCTAGAGGTAATGTATTTGAACTAAACACATTTGGAGCCTCTATTTTTGTTGTGAAGGTAGATGATAGTTGGTTATGGAATAGAAGATTTTATCATGTTAACTTTGATTACATTGTGAAAGAAAGTATGGCTAATGCATTAAGAGATCTACCAAAGATTGTGAAACCTTCTAACACTATATGTAGAGAATGTGTTATGGGAAAGAAAACTAAAAGCAGTCATAAAAGAAAAATATTTACATCAAAAGGAAAGTTGGATCTGGTATATATACATCTATGTGGGCCTACAAGAACAAAGTCATACTGCGGTGAAACATATTTTATACTCTTTGTTGATGACTTTTCTAGAATGATGTGGGTTACTTATTTGAGAGAGAAATCAGAATCATTTGACAAATTCAAGTTGTTTAAAGAAAAGGTAGAGAATGAATTAGGGCTAAAAATAAAGTGTTTAAGATTAGACAAAGGTGAAGAGTTTACATTGGATCTATTTAATTCATACTATGAAGAGCATGGGATAAAAAGACAAACATCTGCTCCTAGAACTCCGCAACAAAATGGGATAGCAAAGTGAAAAAATAGAACTATACTTGATGCTGCCAAAAAAATACTTATTGAAGGGAATGTATCTCATGTACATTGGAGAGAGGCTGTTAGAACAAAAGTGTACACATTAAATAGAATTCAAATCAGAGATGGCACAAGTAAGACTCCCTATGAACTTTGGTTTGATCATACTCCTACTGTAAAATATTTCAAAATTTTTGGTAGAAAATGTTATATCAAGAGGGATGATGAGATAGGAAAATTTGATGCTAGAAGTGATGAAGGTATCTTCCTTGGTTACTCTATTAAAATTAAGGCATACAAATGTTTCAATATGAGATTAAGGAAGATGGTTGAAAGTAACAATGTAATAATAGATGAGAAATTTCAGATACAAGAAAGAATGTATGATAGTAGTCAGATATCATAAGTAAAAGAAGCCACTGCTGTTGCTGAAGAAGAACTTGTTGAGGCAGAAAGTGAAAAAGAGGCTTGTGATGATAGAAGCAAGACCACTAAAACTCCTAAAACTCCAAGGTATGTAAAAAATAACCATCCTGAAAATCAAATTATTGGCAATACTAGTCAGGGAGTGCTAACTAGATCTAAAGTTAGAGAAGAAATTTGTTTGATTTCCCAAGTTGAGCCAAAGACTAAAGATGAAGCCTTTAAAGATGAATCTTGGATAAATGCCATGAAAGAAGAATTAGATCATATAAAGAAAAATAATACTTGGGAATTGGTTCCAAGACCTAAAAATAAAAATGTTATAGGAACAAAATGGGTCTTTAGAAACAAAATGGATGAAGAAGGAAAAATTGTAAGGAACAAAGAAAGACTAGTGTGTAAGGGATACTCACAGTAAGAAGGCATAGACTTTGAAGAAACATTTTCTCCTGGTTCTAGAATAGAGGCAATAAGATTATTTCTATCTTATGCTGCACACAAAAACTTCAAAGTGTATCAAATGGATGTTAAATATGCATTTCTGAATGGAGATCTTGAAGAAGAAGTATACATAGAACAACCAGATGGATTTCCTCTATGAAAAGACAAAGACATGGTGTGAAAATTAAATAAAGCACTGTATGGGTTGAAGCAAGCTCCTAGGGCTTAGTATGCAAGGTTGGAAAAGTATCTACTTGGACTTGGATTCAAAAAAGGTAATGCAAATAGTGATTTGTACTTAAGAACTATTGAAGATGGAATCCTGATAGTAGAGGTATTTGTGGATGACATTATCTTTGGAGGTAATGATGATCTATGTAAGAAGTTTGCTAAAGAAATGGAAACTGAATTTGAGATGTCCATGATAGGTGAAATAAAATTCTTTCTTGGACTACAAATAACTTAGAATGAGAATGGTATTTTCATTTCTGAGACCAAGTATCTCAAAGAACTACTTAATAAATTTGGTATGGAAGATTGTAAACCTGTAAGAACACCTATGGTGACTGCAAACAAGCTAACAATTGAAGATGAATAAAAATGTGTTTTTTAGACTTTGTATAGGTCAATGGTTGGAGGGCTACAATATCTGACTCACACTAGACTAGATATTTCTAATGTTGTTAGAATTGTGGTGAGATATCAGGCAGAACCCAAAGAGACTCATCTAGCTATTGTGAAAAGAATATTAAGGTATCTCAAAGGAACCATAAACTATGGTTTATGGTATGACAGGAATGATAGCTTTGAACTTCATGCTTATACTGATGCCAATTGGGTAGGAAATATTAATGACATAAAAAGTACAAGTGGTGGTGCATTTTTCCTTGGGAAAAAGTTGGTTTCTTGGCTAAGGAAGGAACAAGATTGTATAGCACAATCTATTGCTGAATCAGAATATGTTGCTGCTAGTATAAATTGCACTCAGATTGTTTGGATGAAACAAATGCTGATAGACATTGGAATAAATTTTAATGAGCCCGTGGTTATCCATTGTGATAACACTAGCATAGTAAACATGTCAAAGAATCTAGTGATGCACTCTAAAACTAAACACATTTCTATCAAGTATCACTTTTTGAGAGACAAGGTGGTAGAAAAAGAAATCAAGCTAGAATATATTAGTACAAAAGAGAAGATTGCAAACATTTTTACAAAGCCACCACCAAAAGATACCTTTGAATATCTCAGAGGTATGTTAGGGGTTCAGTCCCCTCCTAGTCAGAACTCAATGATGCAGAGATGCATCAGTCCAGAAGTGCTCAGAGCCTCATCATTTTCTGGACTGGATCTAGGGATCTACTCCTCAGGGGGAGTGATCAAGGAAGAAAGTTTATATGTGAAGGCAGTTGGAACCCTTTGCCATTGTTGTTAAAGGGGGAGTGTTGTTATGAGAAAATCCTCATTGTTTGAGGAGATTTTTCAGTTGAAGGACTTTTGGGTTGATACAACTTTGGGATAAGATTTTCCCATATGTTGACATCAATGCCAAAGGGGGAGATTGTTGGATATTGCTAATGCATGGGTGGTGATTGAGAAATTTAATATGTTTAATCACTACTTTAATAAATGGGCACTCATACTATTGTCATTTGTGTTTTGTCACTGATGTCAAAATATGCTTCTATGAAGGAACTAGACTGGTCATCACAGTGTACGTAAGGTCTACAAATGTTTTAGATGCTATGAAGTTAGATAAGAGTTCATATGGATGTTGTGATCTTATATCTAAGATTGCATCATTAATGGATTCATATTAAGGAAGATACAACTATTTTGGTAAAGACTGGTCACTGGACTATGACAGTGAGAATTGACAGAGTTAGTCTCTGAGTTTTTGGTATAGATTTTAGAGGGATTGGATTCAAGGTATGTGATCTTTAAGGATGATGGAAGAGGTACTGATGGATGTTCATTGGTTAGTGCAAGGTATGGAATGATTGGTGATGTCATATGTGGCATGTGCTCTGGTGATGGCTTATTATGAAGCCGACTCAGGGAATGAAGCATGTGTTTTGTTTGGCAAGCATAATTCAAGGATGTCGGTCCTTAATTGTTGTAATGTAATCATTCTAAACATTTTTGTGATACCATATGTATCTTATCAAGGGCCTATGTAATTGTTTGTAATTAGGAAAGCCTTATGAGCTGACCTATTCTTGGTAAAATGTAATAAGGTATAAATAAAAGGTCTTTTCTTTGGGAGAGACATGGATGTGATATGCATGATATAAGGAGGTTGAGAACTTGTGTCTGTTGTATGTAGAGCAGAGGATTATTGGTGGACTTCATTGGAACTGATCAAGAAAAGATAGTTGCTGGTAAATAGTTTAAAAGATTGTGTATTTCTTCATATACACTTTTTGTGAACTAGTGAGTTCAGAAGGTGGACTTAACCTTCTTTGGGAAGTGAGCCTCAGGAAATGAGCCATCTTTGTTCTTGACTCCTAACAGGGTCTGTCTTCTAACAAGGACTATGTACTGTAATGTTTCAATAAGCTCCTAATAGGTTTATATCTTCTAATAAGGATTATTATACTCTCAGTACATCATTAGTGGGTGCTAATTTCCACTGGGTTTTTTACCTTTAACAGGATTTCCCCATAACCAAAATATTGTGTTATTGTGTTGGCATTCATTGTGTTCATTGGATCTGATATTGATAAGCTTAAAGTTTAAAGTTTAATATTCTATCATACAATTGATTCACCCCCCCTCTCAATTGTATTGTGGACTATTAATTCCAACAAAGAGTTGTGAGTTTTCTTTAAGGCCTTAGTAGGTCATGTGGACTAGGTGAGTTAGTGTTAGAACTAAGGTCACCAACTAGTCATTGTTAGTTTTTTTGGTTAGTTTAAGCTTAGAAGCTTAAAGTTGATATTTGAGTTATTAATGTGTCCTAAAAACATGAGGGATGTAAAGAAGATGCTTTAAGGTAATTAATAGTGTTAGTTCATTGAACCACATAACATAGAGGCCCTATATCCTAGTTGGTCTAATGAATGTAAAAGATACCAAAAGTTGTCATGACAACATTGACAATTTATTACAAATATTGCATGCAACTCAGCAACATTGGATTCCAAAAAAGATAGGAGTGGGGAATGAACTAACATGGGCTAAAAAGGTGGAGAATGGCATCTAAGACTCTGTCAGGCTTGAATCTTGAGGTAGAGATTATTGTAAGCAAGTTTGTGATTAGTGAACTAGCTTTGCAACATTGGTTTTGTGTGATACCCGAGCATTCTTGTGTGAAAGTGCACTCATATGGATTGAATACTCTGATTTTGTGTTGGATTAGTGTTTTTAGAATAGTTTTAAGACTTTTTCATTCTTTGTGTAGGAAGTTTAGAGTTAGTTTAGTGTCTTGAATAAATTGATTAGAGTTAAGAGGGTTTCCTGGTCCTGTCCTAACCAGTTTGTGTTTTTATGGCTCCCCCATGAAATATAGCCATGAGATCTTCTTGAGGATAGATGAATGCTTTAGGGGAGCCATTTTTATGTACATATTTAGAGGTAGGAGGCTAGAAGAGTCAAGCTTCTATTTTTAATGTCAAGCCCTAGGTGAGCTTAGTGTGCTTAGTTAGAGGTTTGACAGTGAAGAATTGAAGATTACATGTAGGGGAATGAAGTATAGTGTGAAAAAATCATGGTTCCAGATGGAATATGAAGTTATCATGTCATGTTATAAGGATTGAGGACTTATCAATCCATTTGGTTGTGATTTGAGCAAGAAATTAGTATAGTCCTAAAAACTAGGCCTATTAGCCCTATTAGCCCTATTTGACCTATATAATAGGAAGCCTGTGTACCGATGCCCAAGGAACCCAAAACCTCCTGAATCTTTCATAAAATCCAAAAGGATATTTGAATGTGGAATTTTTTTTCAAAGTCTTTTGAGAATATTTGGTAGGAAATTGAGAAAAGACCCTGTTAAGGGCTACAAGGAATTAGGCCTGATTAGGCCTCTTCAAGACTAGTTTTTGAACCTGATAGAAAAGGGCTTGGAGATCCTTCAAAATGGATCCAAATGGAAGGATATGGAATTTTTTCAAGGTGTTTGATTCCCCTACAATCATTTTGGGATTTTTCAAGAGAATGACACTTGGAGTCTTCTAAGTGTAGGAGAGAGCATTGGAGTAACTTTAAGGTGATTATCCTTCAAGGTTAAGCACAAAGAGTTTAACTCTTAGAGAAGAGTTTTTCAAGGTCTTAGTTAATCATCTAAGCCTATTAAGATCCTAGATGAGAGTAGGATCCTTGAAGAAGATAGGCAAGGTCTTCTTAGCACTTGTGCAAGCACACCTAGAAGCACATACACTACATTACCTCTAGATTTTGTATCGGTTGCAATCAAATTTCCTACCTTACTTCTGATAAAAGATTTTCCATGAACAAAAATTAATTGAAACTCTTTATCCATCAATTTTTCAACACTTAACAAGATATGTTTGAGTCCATCAATAAGAAACACATTATCAGTATTAGTCTTTCCATCCAAAGTAATAGATCCTACACCTATGATAGGTTTAGCTAGATTGTCTCCAAATCTTACAACACCACCATCATACTTCATTAACTTAATTTTTTTTTATCACCATTCATATGATGTGAACAACCACTATCTATTATCAATTTAGTTTTCCTATCAACATGAGATACTAAATCCTTTTCCTCATGCCCTTTTTCATCTTTAATAGCAACAAATCCAATCTCTTCATAATCTAAATCATCATAAAAAATCCCTTCACTAGCATAATAGAATTCTTTATCCCTTTTAATCTTGGAAAAATTTGGTTTGTACTTAGGAACTGTTGTAGGACATCTAGATGCAAAATGACCTACCTTATTGCATGAAAAACATATCAAGGTTAACTTACCTTCAAATTTTCCCTTACCTCTCTTTTCTTTTCTAGCAATCAATGCAACAAGTTCATCCATCTTTCTTTCTTCTTCCATTATCTGTTCCCATCCCTTAGCATACTCACCAAGCTCTTCTTTTAGGTCTTCATTGCTAGTGCTCAGAAGTGCAGACAATTTCTTATGTGCAGATGCCTTAAATGTAGATTCAACTTTAGGTACAACCTCTCCTAATTCTGCAGCTTCAAAAGTAGTTAGCTTTGCAATCAACATCTCTCTTCTAAAGCTCAGAGTTAGAGGTATAGTTTCTTGAATAGACATAGCCTTGAACTTGTAAGAAGATGTTAATGATCTGAGGATTTCACAATAACTTCTTCTTCATCATAAGTGCCTCCACATTTTTTGATTCCAACTACAAATTCTATAACCCTTTGGACATCAGCCCTAATGCTTTCATCCTCATTCATTTGTAACTTCTCCATCTTTGTCTTCCACTTTTGTAACTTCTCTTGTTTGGTATACTTGTCTCCCTCATATAGTGCTTCTAATCTTTCCCAAATCTGGTATGCTGACTCTAGGTCTTTAACATCAGTAAACTCTACTTCAGAGAGTGTGCTGATCAATGCTTCTCTTGCAATCATGCTAAGTGAAAATATCTTTTTTTCATCCTCAGTAGCAGTTTCCAACTCATCTTCTGTCTTTATAGCTATCTTTTTCATTGTAATCAAACAATAGTCAATGCCCAAACAAAATAGGCGAGTTTGCATTTTGTTCTTCCAACTATCAATGTTTTCAAGATCAAATTTTGGACTATCCTTCCTATAGTATGCCATCTCCAGAATCACCTCAATCTTTTAAGCTTTCTCTCTGAGGACCACTTTCTCTGATACCAATTGTTAGGAATAATAGTCCACAATACAACTGAGAGGGGGGGGGGGGTGAATCAGTAGTATGACAAATTATTAATATTTAAAATTTAAGTAGCAACAATATTAGATCCAATGAACACAATGAATGCCAACACAATAACATAATATTTTGGTGTCGGGGAAACCCTATTAAAGGTAAAAACCCCAGTGAGAATTAACACACACAAATGATGTACTAAGAGTATAATTATCCTTGTTAGAAGATCTAGCCCTGTTAGGAGCTTATTGAAACATTACAATACATAGTCCTTGTTAGAGGATAGACCTTGTTAGGAATCATGAAGAAAAGGGAGGGCTCACTACCCAAAGAAGGTTAAGTCCACCTTTAGAACTCACTATTCACAACACAAGTGTATATGAAGAAATAAACAATCTTTTTAAATTGTTCAGCAACAACTGTCTTTGCTTGATCAATTCTGATGAAGTCCACCAACAAACCTCTGCTCTACATATAATAGACACAAGCTCAAAACTTTCACAATCTCTCTATATTATCTTCTTCTCATCCATATCTTTTCCAAAGAAAAGACCTTTCATTTATACCTTATTACAATTCTCATGAACAGGTCAGCCCATAAGGATTTCCTAATTACAAAAAATTACATAAACCATTGCTAAGATAAATACAGTATCTAGAAAAATTATACAATGATTACATTACAACAATTAGGGACTGACATCCTTAATTCAAGTTCTCCATTCATCATACATGTTACATCTCTGTAGTCAGCTTCCAAATAGGTCACCTCCAGAGCACATGCCAAAACTAACATCAATCTTCCTTCCATATCTTGCGCAGTTCATAGAACATTCTTCAATACTCTATCTTTCATCTTTGCAGTTCAATTACATTGATTCCATATTGCCTGTAAGCTATACACAAAACATAGAGACTAACTCTGTCATTTCTCATTGTCACAGTCAGTGACCAGTCTTCACCAAAACATCTGTAACTCATCCAATATGAATCATTACATGATTTGATCTTGGATATAAGATCAAAACACCCTCCTAAACTCTCATATGTCTTCACAACATCTGAAACATCAGTACAGTGTCTGTACACTGTGATAACTAGCTTGATCTCCTCACAGAAACATATGTTGACATCAGTGACAAAACATGAATGACAATAGTATGAGTGCCCATTCAATAACTTAGTGATTAAACATATTAAATGTCTCAATCACCTCCCCATGCATTATTAATATCCAATAGTAGGGTATGTGCAATATCACAAGGGTTCAAACTATGCCCTTAAGTGGCAATGAAAAATTAGCAAATCAGGGTTAGTCAACTTGACGTGAAAATTTCAACTAGCTATCAACCTAATATCAAAAATTTGTAAGAATAGAATCTTTAGAAAATTGAATATAATTTCTAAACAACTAGGCCTTTTTTGAAAAAAAGTTAGTATGATTGGTGAAAAGTATAGATTTCAATGCAGCAGTACAAATTTTTTTGGAAAAAAATAAGTAGGTGTATGTTTGACCACCTTAATCATAATCAAATGATAATATTTTATTATAAGATTTTATATATAAGTAGTAGACTCATGCTCATATGTGATGAATATTTTTTTGTAATTTTATTCCAAAAAAATAATTAATTATGAATTTTCTACTACAACATTTTTAGAATAAAAAAATCCCGGGTCTGACCACCTTAACTCATTCAAAACTTTACAAAATCCAAAAAAAATAAAAATTCCTTATAGTAGGAAAAGCATAGAATGTGACGCATGTTTCAGATTTCAAAAATGTTATACCGTCTGAAAGTTATAGTCATTTTTCAATTAGTATATAAATCAACACTTTAGAGGTAACTCAATTAGAGAATAACTAATAATTACTTACTGAATTCAAAATTTGATAGCAATTATATTGATAGAAAGCTGATAATCTCCTTAAGATACCCTTTTCATTTCATCAAATTCGGGTAAAAAAAAAGTCGTCAGCTACATGGTCGAAGTCTAGAACTTAGAGAAATAGGGGAAAAACACATTTTTGAGACATTTCAATAGTTGACCATGTAGTTTTGGTGCACAAAGCAATACCGAGCCTAATCGGGTACCTGATATTTTTGGGTACCCAAAAATGCCGACATAATTTCAATTTTTCACTTTTCCCTCCCCTTTCTGCCTCCCATTTCTCCATCCTTCATATGATATATTATATATATAAAACTATATATTAGATATATATTAGATTATATATTGAATATTATATAATATCAATTATATATTAAATATTATATAATATACATTTTACATTAAACATTATTTAATATATTAATCTTAAATGTTACATTATATATCATATATTATATATTATTTTATATGTATAATATATTAATATGTATTTTACAACTATGTACGAAAGGTTGGAAGATTGCAGAAAAATCATGGATGGCCATTGAAAGAAGCAAAGGAAATTAATCAGCCATTTAAAAAATTCATGGCCGGCCAATGAGGAAGAGAGAGAGTGAGAAGGTGGCAGGGGCTGAGAGAGGAAGAGAGAGAGTGAGAAGGTGAGAAGGAGAGAGAGAGAGAGAGAGAGAGAGAGAGAGAGAGAAGGGGAAGGGGAGAGAGTATGATAGAGAGAAGGAAAAGGAGAGAGAGAGAGAGAGAGAGAGAGAGAGAGAGAGAGAGAGAGAGAGAGAGAGAGAGAGAGAGAGAGAGAGAGAAGGGGAAGGGGAGAGAGGGAGAGAGGGAGAGAGAGAGAGAGAAGGGGAAGGGGATAGAGAGAGAGATGTTGGCAAAATGGTTTAACATGGTTTAACAACCTCATGTGTCTTCTACAATTCTAGTGGTTGTATCAGGCATTAACAAGTTGATCTTTTGGTGCAACAAAAACTACTACTTGTAGATAATGGAGATAGAGAGAGAGTAGATAATAGAGAGAGAGAGAGAGGAGGATAGAGAGAGAAGGGGAAGGAGAGAGAGGAAGGGGAAGGGGGAGAGAGAGAGATGTTGGAAAAATGGTCAGCACTCCCCTCATGATTTGTGACATGGTTTAACATCCTCACGTGTCTTATATAAGATTAGTGGTTGTATCAGGCATTAACCAGTTGATCTTTTGGTGCAACAACAACAACTACTTGTAACAAGTGGTATCAGAGCTTGGTCATAGGTTCAAATCCCCTCGGGTAATGCTGAGTGGGAGATTGTTGGAAAAATATTCATTGCTCCCCTTGGGATTTGTTACATGGTTTAACAACCTCCTGTGTCTTCTATAAGCCTATTGGTTGTATAGGGAATTACCAAGTTGAGAGAGAGAGAGAGAGAAGAGAAGAAGGAGAAGGAGAGAGTCCCCATGACCCCTATGGACACATAGGAACCCTCAAGTGTGTCCTAAGGGGTCCTACAAACCCTTCAAACACACTTGAGTGTTCAAACATGTCAAAAGAGGTCATGGGGACTTCCTAGGGGTCCTAGTATGCCTTATCACACATTAGGACACTTAGGAAATCTGCATGACCCCTATGGACACATTGGAATGCTCAAGTGTGTCTTAAGGGGTCCAAAGACCCCTTTGGACACACTTGAGTGTTCAAATGTGTCAAAAGAGGTCATGGGGACTTCCTAGGGGTCCTAGAATGCCTTATCACACAGTAGAACCCCTAGGAAGTACCCATGACCCCTATGGACACATTGGAATGCTCAAGTGTGTCTTAAGGGGTCATACAACCCCTTCAAACACACTTGACAATTCAAATGTGTCAAAAGGGGTCATGGAGACTTCCTAGGGGTCCTAGTACACCTTATCATGCGTTAAGACCCTTAGGAAGTCCCCATGACCTCTATGGACACATTGGAAACCTCAAGTGTGTCCTAAGGAGTCCTATGACCCCTTAAAACATACTTTATCATTCAAATGTGTCAAAAGGGGCCATGGGGACTTCATAGGGGTCCTAGTATGCCTTATTACACATTGGGGCCCCTAGGAAGTCCCCATGACCTCTATGGACAGATTGTAAACCTCAAGTATGTCCTAAGGGGTCCTAGGACACCTTTGGACACAATTGAGCATTCAAATATGTCAAAAGGGGTCATGGAAACTTCCTAGGGGTCTTAGTACACCTTATCATGCATTAGGACCCTTAGGAAGTCCACATAACCCTTATGGATACATTGGAATGCTCAAGTGTGTCTTAAAAGGTTCTACGACCCCTTTGGACACACTTGAGTGTTCAAATGTGTCAAAAGGGGTCATGGGGACTTCCAAGGGGACCTAGTATGCCTTATCACGTGTTAGGACTGCTAGAATGTCCCCATGGCCCCTATGGACATATTTGAATGCTAGAGTGTGTCCTAAGGGGTCCTATGAACCATTTAGACACACTTGAGCATTCAAATGTGTCAAAAGGGGTCATGGAGACTTCCTAAGGGTCCTAGTACACCTTATCTTGTGTTAGAACCCCTAGGAAGGCCCCATGACCTCTAGACACATTGCAACCCTCAAGTGTGTCCTAAGGGGTCCTATGACCCCTTAGGACACACTTGAGTGTTCAAATATGTCAAAAGGGATCATGGGGACTTCCTAGGGGTCCTAGAATGCCTTATCACATGTTAAGACCCCTAGGAAGTCCCCATCACCCCAATGGACACATTTGAATGCACAAGTGTGTCTTAAGGGGTCCTATAACCCATTCAAACACACTTGAGTGTTCAAATATGTCAAAAGGGGTCATGGGGACTTCCTAGGGGTCCAAGTATGCCTTCTCACGTGTTAGGCCCCCTAGGAAGTCCCCATCACCCCTATGAGAATATTGGAACCCTCAAGTGTGTCCTAAGGGGTACTACGACCCCTTAGGACACACTTGAGCATTCAAATGTGTCAAAAGGGGTCATGGGGACCTCCTAGGGATCCAAGTATGCCTTATCACGTGTTAGAACCCCTAGGAAGTCCCCATGACCCCTATGGAAACATTTGAACCCTCAAGTGTGTCGTAAGAGGTCCTACGACCCCTTTGGACACACTTGACAATTCAAATATGTCAAAAGGGGTCATGGGGACTTCCAAGGGATCCTAGTACACCTTATCATGTGTAAGGACCCTTAGGAAGTCTGCATGACCCCTATGGACACATTGAAATGCTCAAGTGTGTCTTAAGGGCTCCTATGACCCCTTCAAACATACTTGAGCATTCAAATGTGTCAAAAGGGGTCATGGGGAATTCCTAGGGGTCCTAGTACACCTTATCACATGTTAGGACCCCTACAAAGTCCCCATGACCACTATAGACACATTGAAACCCTCAAGTGTGTCCTAAGGGGTCCTACGACCCCTTAGGACACACTTGAGTGGTCAAATGTGTCAAAAGGGGTCATGGGGACTTCCTAGGGGTCCTCATATGCCTTATCATGCATTTGGACTCCTAGGAAGTCACCATGACCCCTATGGACACATTGGAACCCTCAAGTGTATCCTAAGGGATCGTACGACCCCTTCAAACACACTTGAGCTTTCAAAGGTGTCAAAAGGGGTCATGGGGACTTCCTAGGGGTCCTAGTATGCCTTATCATGTCTTACAACCCTTAGAAAGTCTGCATGACCCCTATGGACACATTGGAATGCTCAAGTGTGTCTTAAGGGGTCCTACGACCCCTTGAAACACACTTGAGCATTCAAATATGTCAAAAAGGGTCATGGGGACTTCCTATGGGTCCTAGTATTCCTTATCACATGTTAGAACCCCTCAGAAGTCCCTATGACCCCTATGGACACATTGGAATGCTCAAGTGTGTTTTAAGGGGTCCTACGACTCCTTCAGACACACTTGAGTGTTCAAATGTGTCAAAAGGGGTCACGGGGACTTCCTAGGGGTCCTAGTACACCTTATCATGCATTAGGACCCCTAGGAAGTCCCCATGACCCCTATGAACATATTAGAACCCTCAAGTATGTCCTAAGGGGTCCTACGACCCCTACAAACACTCTTGAGCATTCAAATGTGTCAAAAGGGATCATTGGGACTTCCTAGGGGTCCTAGTACACTTTATCACACGTTAGGGCCCCTAAGAAGTCCCCATGACCCCTATGGACACATTGGAAACCTCAAGTGTGTCCTAAGGGGTCCTCAGACCTCTTTGGAAACACTTGATCATTCAAATGTGTCAAAAATGGTCATGGGGACTTCCTAGGCATCCTAGTATGCCTTATCATGCATTAGGACCCTTAGGAAGTCCGCATGACCCTTATGAATACATTGGAATGCTCAATTGTGTCTTAATGGGTCCTACAACCCCTTCGAACACACTTGAGTGTTGAAATGTCTTAAAAGGAGTCATGGGGATTTCCTAGGGAACCTAGTACACCTTATCATGTGTTAGGACCGCTAGAAATTCCCCATGGCCCTTATGGACACATTGGAATGTTCAAGTGTGTCTTAAGGGGTCCTATGACCCCTTCAAACACACTTTAGCATTCAAATGTGTCAAAAGAGGTCATGGGGACTTCCTAGGGGTCATAGTACACCTTATCACACATTAGGAACCCTAGAAAGTCCCCATGACCCCCGGACACATTGGAACCCTCCAGTGTGTCCTAAGGGGTCCAATGACCTCTTAGGACACTGTTGTGCATTCAAATGTGTCAAAAGGGATTATGGAGACTTCCTAGGGGTCCTAGAATTCCTTATCACATGTTAGGACTACCAAGAAGTCCCCATGACCCTTATGGACACATTG
This sequence comes from Chamaecyparis obtusa, assembly GCA_027943335.1. Lineage (NCBI taxonomy): Eukaryota > Viridiplantae > Streptophyta > Pinopsida > Cupressales > Cupressaceae > Chamaecyparis > Chamaecyparis obtusa. The sequence continues at coordinate 224,962 of BSBK01004419.1, forward strand.
AAATGTACAAGTATGTCTTAAGGGGTCCTACAACCCGTTCGGTCACACTTGACTATTGAAATGTGTGAAAAGGGGTCATGGGTACTTCCTAGGGGTCCTAGTACACCCCCTAGGAAGTCCCCATCACCCCTATGGGCACATTGGAATGCTCATGTGTGTCCTAAGGGGTCCTATGATCCTTTAGGGCACACTTGAGTGTTCAAATGTGTCAAAAGGGGTCATGGGGACTTCCTAGGGATCCAAGTATGCCTTATCACATGTTAGGATCCCTAGGAAGTCCCCATGACCCCTATAGATAGATTGGAACCCTAAAGTGTGTCCTAAGAGTTCCTACGACCCCTTCAGACACACTTGAGCATTCAAATGTGTCAAAATGGGTCATGGGGACTTCCAAGGGGTCCTAGTACACCTTATCATGTGGTAGGAACCTTAGGAAGTTTGCATGGACCCCTATGGACACATTGGAATGCTCAAGTGTGTCTTAAGGGCTCTTATGACCCCTTCAGACACACTTGAGTGTTCAACTAAGTCAAAAGAGGTCCTAGTATGCCTTATCATGTGTTAGGACCCCTAGGAAGTCCCCATGACCCCTATAGACACATTGAAACCCTCAAGTGTGTCCTAAGGGGTCCTACTACTCCTTAGGACACACTTGAGTAGTCAAATGTGTCAAAAGGGGTCATGGGGACTTCCTAGGGGTCCTTGTACACCTTATCATGGACTCCTAGGAAGTCACCATGACCCTATGGACAAATTGGAACCCTCAAGTGTTTTCTAAGGGGTCCCACGACCCCTTCAGATACACTTGAGTGTTCAAATATGTCAAAAGGGGTCATGGCGACTACCTAGGGGTCCTAGTATGCCTTATCACGTGTTAGGACCCCTAGTAAGTCCCCATAAACCCTATGGACACATTGGAACCCTCAAATGTGTTCTAAGGGGTCCTACGACCCATTAGGACACACTTGAGGGTTAAAATTTGTCAAAATGGATCATGGAGACTTCCTAGGGGTCCTAGTACACCTTATCAAATGTTAAGATCCCTAGGAAGTCCGCATGATCCATTTGGACATGTTGGAATGCTCAAGTGTGTCTTAAGGGGTCTTACAACCCTTTCAGACACACTTGAGTGTTCAAATGTGTCAAAAGGGGTCATGGGGACTTCCTAGGGGACCTAGTACACCTTATCATGCGTTAAAACTGCTAGAAAGTCCCCATGACCCCTATGGACACATTAGAATGCTCAAGTGTGTCTTAAGGGGTCCTACGACCCCTTCAAACACACTTGAGCATTCAAATGTGTCAAAAGGGTTTATGGGGACCTCCTAGGGGTCCTAGTATGCCTTATCATGTGTTAGGACCCCTAGGAAGTCCCCATGACCCCTATGGACACATTGGAATCCTCAAGTGTGTCCTAAGGTGTCCTACAACCCCATAGGACACACTTGAGCATTCAAATGTGTCAAAAGAGGTCATGAGGACTTCCTAGATGTCCTATAATTCCTTATCATGCATTTGGACCCTTACAAAATCCCCATGACCCCTATGGACACATTGGAATTCTCAAGTGTGTCTTAAGGGGTCCTACGACCCCTTCAAACACACTCAAGCATTCAAATGTGTCAAAAGGGGTCATGGGGACTTCCTAGGCATCCTATTATGCCTTATCACATGTTAGGACCCCTAGGAAGTCCCCATGACCCCTAAGGACATATTTGAATGCTCAAGTGTGTCTTAATGGGTCCTGCAACCCCTTCAAACATGCTTGAGCATTCAAATTTTTTCAAAAAGGGTCATGGGGACTTCCTTAGGGTCCTAGTACACCTTATCATGCGTTAAGACCCCTAAGAAGTCCCCATGACCCCTATGGACACATTGAAACCATCAAGTGTGTCCTAAGGGGTTCTACAACCCCTTAGGACACACTTGAGCATTCAAATGTGTCAAAAAAGGTCACGGGGACTTCCTAGGGTCCTAGTATGCCTTATCATGTGTTAGGACTCATAGGAAGTCAACATGATCCCTATGGACACATTGGAACCTTCAAGTGTATCCTAATGGGTCCTACAACCCCTTCAAACACACTTGAGTCTTCAAATATGTGAAAAGGGGTCATGGGGAATCATAGGGTTCCTACTATACCTTATCATGCGTTAGGACATCTAGGATGTGCCCATGACCTCTATGGACACATTAGAATACTTAGGTGTGTACTAAGGGGTTCTACGACCCCTTAGGACACACTTGAGGGTTCAAATATGTCAAAAGAGGTCATGGGGACTTCCTAGGGGTCCTTATATGCCTTATCAAATGTTAGGACCCCTAGGAAGTCTGCATGATCCCTATGGACACATTGGAAGGCTCAATTGTGTCTTAAGGGGTCCTATGATTCCTTTGGACACACTTGAGTGTTCAAATGTGTCAAAAGGGGTCATGGGGCCTTCCACAGTCCTTGTATGCCTTATCATGCATTAGGACCCCTAGGAAGTCCCCATGACCCCTATGGACACATTGAATGCTCAAGTGTCTCTTAACGGGTCCTATGACCCCTTCAGACACACTTGAGCGTTCAAATATTTCAAAAGGGGTCATGGGGACTTCCTAGGGGTCCTAGTATAGCTTATCATGTGTTAGGACCTCTAGGAAGTCCCCATGACCCCTTTTGACACATTTTAACACTCAAGTGTGTCCTAAGGGGTCCTACGACCCCTTAGGACACACTTGAGTGTTTAAATGTGTCCATAGGGGTCATGGGGACTTCCTAGGTGTCCTAGTATGCCTTATCACATGTTAGGACCCCTAGGAAGTCCCATGACTCCTAAGGACACATAGAAACCCTCAAATGTGTCTTAAGGGGTCTTACAACCCCTTCGAACACACTTGAGCATTCAAATGTGTCAAAAGGGGTAATGGGGACTTCCTAAGGGTCCTAGTATCCCTTATCACATGTTATGATGCTTAGGAAGTCTGCATGACCCCTATGGACACATTGGAATGCTCAAGTGTGTTTTAAGGGGTTCTATAACTCTTTTGGACACACTTGAGCATTCAAATGTGTCAAAAGGGGTCATGGGGACTTCCTAGGGGTCCTAGTATGCCTTATCATGCATTAGGACCCCTAGGAAGTCCCCATGATCCCTATGGATACATTGGAATGCTCAAGTATTTCTTAAGGGGTCCTATGACCCATTTGGACACACTTGAGAATTTAAATGTGTCAAAAGGGATCATGGGAACTTCCTAGGGGTCCTAGTATGCCTTATCATGCGTTAGGACCCCTAGGAAGTCCCCATGACCCCTATGGACACATAGGAAACCTCAAGTGTGTCCTAAGGGGTCCTACAACCCCTTAGGAGACACTTGAGCATTTAAATGTTTCCAAAGGGGTTATGGGGACTTCCTAGGGGTCCTAGTATGCCTTATCATGTTTTAGGACCCCTAGGAAGTCCCCATGACAGCTATGGACACATTGGAATGCTCAAGTGTGTCTTAAGGGGTCCTATGACCCCTTCAGACACACTTGAGCATTCAAATGAGACAAAAGGGGTCATGGGGACTTTCTAGGGGTCCTAGTATGCCTTATCACACATTAGGACCCCTAGGAAGTCCCCATGACCCCTATGGACACATTGGAACCCTCAAGTATGTCCTAAGGGGTCCTACGACCCCTTACGACACACTTGAGCATTCTAATGTGTCAAAAGGGGTCATGGGGACTTCTTAGGGGTCCTAGTATGCCTTATCACGTGACCCCTATGGACACATTGGAACCCCAAAGTGTGTCTTAAGGGTTCCTACGACCCCTTTGGACACACTTGAGTGTTCAAATGAGTTAAAAGGGGTCATGGGGACTTCCTAGGGGTCCTAGTACACCTTATCATGTGTCAGGACCCCTAGGAAGTCCCCATGACCCCTATGGACACATTGGAACCCTCAATTGTGTTTTAAGGGGTCCTACAACCCTTTCAAACACACTTGAGTATTAAAATATTTCAAAAGGGGTCATGGGGACTTCCTAGGGGTTCTAGTATGCTTTATCATGCGTTAGGACCCCTAGGAAGTCCTCATGGCCCCTATGGACACATTGGAAGCCTCAAGTGTATCCTATAGGGTTGTACAACCCCTTAGGACACACTTGGGCATTCAAATGTGTCAAAATGGGTCATGGGCACTTCATAGGGGTCCTAGTATGCCTTATCATGCATTAGGACCCCTAGGAAGTCCTCACAACCCCTATGGAAATATTGGTATCCTCAAGTGTGTCCTAAGGGGTCCTATGATCCGTTCGGACACACTTGAGCATTCAAATGTTTCAAAAGGTGTCATGGGAACTTCCTAGGGGTCCTAGTACACCTTATCATGAGTTAGGACCCTAGGAAGTCCTCATGACCTCTATGGACACATTGGAATGCTCAAGTGTGTCGTAAGGGGTCTTGCGACCCCTTCGGACACACTTGAGCATTAAAATGTGTCAAAAGGGGTCATGGGGACTTCCTAGGGGCCCTAGTATGCCTTATGATGAATTAGGACCCTGAGGAAGTCCCCATGATACCTATGGACACACTGGAATGCTCAAGTGTGTCTTAAGGGGTTGTACGATCCCTTTGAACACACTTAAGTGTTCAAATGTGTCAAAAGGGGTCATGGGGACTTCCTAGGGGGCCTAGTCTACCTTATCATGCATTGGGCCCCTAGGAATCCCCATTACCCCTATGGACACATTGGAACCCTCAAGTGTGTCCTAAGGGGTACTACAACCCCTTAGGACACACTTGAGAATTCAAATGTGTCAAAAGGGGTCATGGGGACTTCCTAGGGGTCCTAGTATGCCTTATCACATGTTAGGACCCCTAAGAAGTCTCGATGACCCCTATGGACACATTGGAACTGTCAGGACACACTTGAGGGTGTTCGTAGGGGTCATGGGGACTTCCTAGGGGTCCTAACATGTGATAAGGCATACTAGGACCCCTAGGAATTCCCCATGACCTCTTTTGAAACATTTGAATGCTCAAGTGTGTCTGAAGGGGTTGTAGGACCCTTTAGGACACACTTGAGGGTTCCAACATGTCCATAGGGGTCACGGGGACTTCCTAGGGGTCCTAACACATGATAAGGCATACTAGGACCCCTAGGAAGTCCCCATGACCTGTTTTGACATATTTGAAAGCTCAAGTGTGTCCTAAGGGGTCGTAGGACCCCTTAGGACACACTTGAGGGTTCCAATGTGTCGATAGGGGTCATGGGGATGTCCTAAGGGTCATAATGTGTGATAAGGTGTACTAGGACCCCTAGGAAGTACCTAGACAATGTATGTTAAATGTTCTTACATCAATTTTTATGCCACTGTTAGTTTCTAGAACACATGATGAGCATACAGTGGTTGTACATCTATGTGAAATTTCTTTTCAAGAGTTAAAAAATCAATTGATTGTATTCAATTGAGGGGAACTCCATTGACATCTACTTATTCAGTATAGTCAGACCACCGACATTACAAGGAGTTTGTAGAAAAATCTTGTGCTGTATACTTTCAAGAGGACTTGGGTTGAAACTATCTGTCATCAAATCAACTATGTAGGTATTTTTTTGAAATCAACTGTCCAGGTATTTTTTAGAATACATTATATATATATATATACAATACATTATATATATATTATATACATTAGTATATATATAATATTATATATATATATATATATATATATATATATATATACACATTAGTATATAATACATTAGTATATATAATATACATTATATATATATTATATACCTCTTTTTATATATAAAAGTTCAATTTTTTCATTTAATCCTATCAATTTTTCATGTACCTAGAAATATCGGGTACCCGATTATTAGTTGGTATAACTTTGACCAAAATATTCCCTGTCCCCATAGACTAGAGAAGCACAAGAATTCAGACTTTTTTCATGGTTTGCAGGGAAAAAAAAAGTGATTTGTGGCCCATTTTTTGTTTTTTGTCAACTGGTGGTCTCACCATGGGAAGTAGCAGTCGTTGAAAGGCTAAGTGCAAGAGGAAGGTGACAGATGAAGAAATTCAAGCATATAGGGAAAAAAATAGGGAAAATCACTAAAGAAGGAGAGAAGGTATGTTAAACATTAATCAAGGTGACCCCGTAAATGTAGTTGCAAGTGAAGAGGAGGTTGAATTTGAAAAAATATGGAAATTAATTTTCTGAATAACAATGTATGGAGTGAAGATGAAAATGTAGAGATGGAGAATGAAAATGTAGACTTGGTGAATGAAAATGTAGATTTGTGGAATGACAATTGATGGAATGAAAATGAAAATGTATAGATGGAGATTTAAAATATAGACTTGGGGGATGAAAATGTTGCACAAGAACCACATGAACGTTACACATCTCCAAATTATATGCGAAATGAAGTCCCTTGCAATAAAGATAGTCAATCTTCAAATTTGGGGCTTTCAAGAAAACCTAAATGGTTAATTGAAATTGAGGAGAACATTATGAATAATTGGGAAGGAAAGAGGTCACATAGAACCATTAGGTTGTGGGCTTCAAGACTTTATGATCATTTTTTTGGAAATAAGACATTGGTTGAGCAATGTCAAATTTTTGTGCAGTTGTTAAAAATGCAAAAGATGAGACCTGTGCTTGTGAAATTGAAGATTCATGTGAACAAGAAAATGGAGATAAATGCCATTGTTGTGAAGAATATTTTCAATGCTCTCAATAGCATTGGGAAGACTAGAAGAGAAAAAGACAAGAGAGTTGCTTGAAGGGTTATTACAACCTCCTTAGTAAGTCATCAATTGAGAAAGGCTCATTTGATGAGACAAACTTGTGTTGACTTTAATATAGACCATAAAACTTTGGGTAGAGAACTTGCAAGAAGAGAAAGACTTGATGATCCACTTCAAATTGATACATGGGCTAATCATGGGAGACTTCCACATTTCGATAAGAAGCTAACAGATGTTGTCAAGGATGAAACTCAACAATTTTGGGATGCTAACTCAAGAGTGTCACCAAATGTGAAGGATGTCTTGAAGTTGAGAGTTGTCAATCAAGACCACACTCCACATCCTAAACATTATGTGGAGGTAAGTCAAAAAATGTTGTATAAAATTTTTTGTGAGACACATCCAACATTAAAAATATCACAAAAGTCTTTTGAATCCGTGAAGCCATTTTATTGTGTACCCCTTAAGATTCAAAATACATGTTGCAAATATCATGTTGAGTTTTCAATGCATCATGAATTGTTACGGTCCATTTGTTCTACTTTGCATACTAATGAAATGCTAGAGGATTGTGGTGCAAGTGGTCTTCCCAAATCATCAAGAGACTTGCTAGATCAATTTTTATGTCATAGAGATGATGGTTGTTTATTTTATAAAAAAGATTGCTTAAATGCTAAGTGCTCAGAATGTGGTGGCTTGTCCAAGTTTAGGACATGTTTTCATGAGAGTTTGAAACACAATTTTGGAAAGACACTCATCCAAAAAAAGGTATATGAAATAGTGAAATATACATTGAAGAGTGGAGGTGAATGCTCTAGATGTGAGTCAATTGCAAAAGAATACAATGTTGCTGATTTTATCTCAGATTTCAAGACAAATCTTTTTTACAAGTATGCAAGGCATAGTCATAGGTCTCAATGGTTGGATCAACAATTCAGGATGTGTAATGACACTTTCCCCATTGGAACTATTATATCTATTGTAGACTTTGCGGAGAACTATACATTGTAGCCCCAAAATGAGACTCAAGCTCAATATTACAATTCCATTCAAGTTGCTATTTTTGTACACATCACATATAGACATTCCCCTGATAGCACAAAATATGAGTGAAAGATAATCATAGAGTACCTTTTTTATATGAGCGATGATAGGTCTCACTCTCATGAGTTTGTTCAACATTGTTTCCAGAACTAGTTTGACTTCTTGCAGGAAAATGGTAGTGCTATGGATACGCATCTCATTTGGTTAGATAATTGCACCGATCAATTTAAGAATACCATAATGTTTTATTGGTTGTGTAGAATGCATTTGGAAATAGGTGTACCTCATTTTTGGAGTTTTTTTGAGTCAGGGCATGGGAAAGGGGAGCATGATGGAGCAGGTGCATATGTGAAGAGAGCTCTAGTTAAGGAGCAATTAAGGATTTCAGGTGTTGTACTTCTTGATGCTCATTCTATTGTTAATTAGTGTACTTTAGCATTGTCACAGGGGGGCTCTTGATTCTACACTGCGTAGATTCTTTTGGTTGGTTGAGGAGGGAACTATAGGAGATAGATTGGATTGTCAAATAGTGAAAGACTCTTCAAAAATGCATTCATTCTGAAGCTCCAATAGTAGTACATGGACCATTTGGACACAAGAGTAGGCTTGTTTTTGCCCCATGTGTTTTCAGTATGATTGGGATCATTGTGATTCAAGTGAGTGGGTGGATACATGGGTTCCACAGTATCTAACTCCTTTATCTTTGACACTCTCTATAAGAAATGATGACATGGACACTTTAGTTGAGTATGACAATCTTTCAAGTCTTCTACAGCTAGGAGATGTTTTTGCATTGGTTGCACCGCAAGGGAATGATGAGAGGTCAGATTATTGGTTATCATGTTATGTACAAGGTAAACAGAAGCTTGCACAACTGATGATAGATGGTGATAGGTTCACATATCCTACTAGTTCAGTTATTGTTGTGGGAACATGGCTGCAAACATACATGATTAGAAAGAATGAAATTCCTACATTTGAAGACTATGAGAAGTAAAAAACTTTTCTCATGTATTCACACCTTGTTATAGAAACAAATGTCAAGTTTTCAAAGCATCAAGGAAGACCAAAAACAAAATAACTTTGGGCTATTAGTATTGCTGATCATGAAGCACTATTGGAGACCTTGAAGCAAAGAGATGACCCTTCAAGAACACTTGACTAGGTAATAAGTTAACTTAGTGCATTGTTTTCTAAGTTCATTAAGCTTAATTTCAATACATTAATTTCACCTTAGATTGTATTTTGAGTTAATAAGCTTGGTTTTGTATGTGGATTGTAACTTGTGTAGGATCACCTATGAAGAAACCTATGGTCACCATGGATCCAATCAGAGTTAGAAGGACAAAAGGATCCTTAATGGTTAATTGAGATCTTTTGAAGCCTATAATGGAAATTTGTAGCAATCAATTTGATTTAAAAGTTAAATGTCCTAGATGTCTTGATAAGGACTTATGACCAAAATCATGTATGGGTGGCCAATAGTGCCAACAAGGGATCTTACATGTCATTTGCATGGTTTTAATTCTTACATGTTTTATTGTTGTTTCTAATGCTTTAAGGATATTATTTTTTATCATTTCAAACAATCTTTGATGCTTTGAAAGTTCATTTCAAATAATCAAGAAAAGGGTATTCCAGAGTAAAGAAAAACAAATGTCCTAATATTTAGTCTTTGTTATAGGGATTTGGGAGGGGTGGTAGAATATTAAAAATAATTGAATTTTAGTAGAGTGCTGACTGGCTTAATCATGATTAGTTTCACAGTTCAAATTTCAAACATACCACTAATAGTCATTGCAACGGAATTGGGTCAAGAAAAGAAGTGTGCATGCTTTCCCATTTGGGTCTTCACTTTTTTCAGAATTAAAACCTAATTGTTTCCACTGTGGACAAGGACATGTTCCCAAGGACTACTTATTCAATCTGTAAAACACAACTGCATGTAGGCTGCCTAGTATACCATAATGCATTGTGTGTTTTATGGTTTGCAAGTGACGTGCTTTCTGAGTTTGCACAGGAGAGTAAAAGGGTTAAATTTTTCATTACTAAAAATGGTGTGGACTATAAGGTGGTGGTTCACTTTCATGACATTGTAAATGCTAGTGACAACCCCATTCTACCCATGGAGTCACTGGAACGCTCACAACCATGCTCAACCCAAGTGACCCCAAGGTTCACTAAGCACGATTGGGAAACAATCCTCTGAGGCTCATATTCTAGACCTCATGAGAGGTATCAAAAAACTATTATGGGCTACAAGATCATGTTTTTGAGGTCTACAATAACCTCTCTTGGTTTTGGGTGATCCGACTTCATTTGCATTTGGCAAGGCAATCTCAGTCAATGACAAAACTTGCAATGAGGGTCAATTGAAAGTAGCTCAATAGTGTATCTTTCAAACCATCTATCCTGGCATCAAACCATCTACTCCATTAGCTCTGATTGGCCAGGTAAATACTAGTGACAACCCCATTTCACCCATGGAGTCACTAGAACACTTTCCACCACGCTTGACCCAAGTGCCCCAAGGTGCACTAAGCACAATTGGGTAGCGAGATCATGTTTCTGAGGTATACAATAACCTCTCTTGGTTTTGGGTGATTTGACTTTGTTTGCATTTGGAAAGGAGATCTCAGTCGATGCCAAAACTTGTAGTGAGGGTTAGTTGAAAGTAGCTCAGCAGTGTATCTTTCAAACCATATATCCTGGCATCGAACCGTATGCTCCATCAGCTCTAGTTGGTTGGGTAAATGCCAAGGACAACCCTATTCTATCCACGGAGTCACTGGAACGCTCACAACCATGCTTGACCCAAGTGACCCCAAGGTGCACTAAGCATGATTGGGTAGAGATCTTCTAAGGCTCGTATCTTGTACCTCATGAGAGGTATCAACAAATTTTAAGGGGCTATGTGATCATTTTTCTGAGGTCTATGATAACCTCTCTCAATTTTGGGCGATTCAACTTCATTTGCATTTGGCAAGGTGATCTCAGTCGATGTCAAAATATGCAGTGAGGGTTAGTTGAAAGTAGCTCAGTAGTGTATCTTTCAAACCATCTATCTTGACATTGAACCATCTACTCCATTGGCTCCAGATGGCTAGGTAAACACCAATGACAACCTTGTTCCACCCATGGAGTCATTGGAACACTCGTGACCACGCTTGACCCAAGTGACCCTAAGGTGCACTAAGCATGATTAGGTAGCGATCTTTTGAGGCTCATATCACAGACCTCATGAGAGGTATTGAGAAACCATTAGGGGCTACAAGATTTTGTTTTTGAGGTCTACAATAGCCTCTCTTAGTTTTGGGTGATTTGACTTCATTTGCATTGGGCAAGGCAATCTCAGTCGATGCCAAAACATGCAGTGAGGGTCAGTTGAAAGTAGCTCAGCAGTGTATCTTTCAAACCATCCATCCTAGCATCAAACCATCTACTCCATTGACTCTAGTTGGCTAGGTAAACACCAGTGACAACCCCATTCTACCCATGGAGTCACTGGAATGCTTGTGACCACGCTCGACCCAAGTGACCCCAAGGTGCACTAAGCATGATTGGGTAGTGATCTTTCGAGGCTCATATTGTAGACCTCATGAGAGGTATTGAAAAATTGTTAGGAGCTAGGAGATCCTATTTTGGAGGTCTACAATAACCTCTCTCAGTTTTGGGCGATTTGACTTCATTTTCATTTGGCAAGGCGATCTTAGTCGATGCCAAAACTTCCAGTGAGGGTCAGTTGAAAGTAGCTTAGCAGTGTATCTTTCAAACCGTCTATCCTAGCATCAAACCATCTACTCCATCAGCTCTAGTTGGTCAGGTAAATGCCAATGATAACCCCATTCTACCCATGGAGTCATTGGAATGCTCACCACCACGCTCGACCCAAGTGACCCCAAGGTGCACTAAGCATGATTGGGAAGTGATCTTCCAAGGTTTGTATCTCAGACCTCATGAGAGGTATCAAAAAATTGTTAGGGGCTACATGATCATGTTTCTGAGGTCTACAATAACCTCTCTCAATTTAGGGTGATTCAACTTCATTTGCATTTGGCAAGGTGATCTTAGTCAATGAAAAAACTTGCAGTGAGGGTCAGTTGAAAGTAGCTCAGCAATGTATCTTTCAAACCATCCATCTTGGCATCAAACCATTTGCTCCATTGGCTCTGGTTGGTTGAGTAAATTCCAGTGACAACCCAATTATACCCATGGAGTCACTAGAATGCTTGCGACCACGCTCGACCCAAGTGACCCCAAGGTGCACTAAGCACGATTGGGCAGCGATCTTCTGAGGCTCATATCTTGGACCTCTTGAGAGGTATCAACAAATTGTCAGGGGCTACAGGATCATGTTTCTGAGGTCTACAATAACTTCTCTCAGTTTTGGGTGATTCGACTTCATTTTCATTTGGCAGGGCGATCCCAGTCGATGCCAAAACTTGTAGTGAGGGTTAGTTGAAAGTAGATCTGAAGTGTATCTTTCAAACCATCTGTCCTGGCATCAAACCGTCTACTCCATCAGCTTTGGTTTGTTGGGTAAATTTTAGTGACAACCTCATTCCACCCATGGAGTCACTGGAATGCTTGCGACAATGCTCGACCCAAGTGACGCCAAGGTGCACTAAGCATGATTGGGAAGTGATCTTACCAGGCTCATATCTTGGACCTCATGAGAGGTATCGACACACTGTTAGGGGCTACATGATCTTGTTTCTAAGGTCTACAATAACCTCTCTCGATTTTGGGTGATTTGACTTCATTTGCATTTGGAAAGGTGATCTTAGTCGATGCCAAAACTTGTAGTGAGGGTCAATTGAAAGTAGCTCTAAAGTGTATCTTTCAAACCGTCCATCTTGACATCGAACCGTCTTTTCCATCAGCTCTGGTAGGCCAGGTAAATGCCAGTGACAACCCCATTCTTCCCACGGAGTCACTGGAACACTCACGACCATGCTCGACCCAAGTGACCTAACAACACAAGTGCTACATTTCTCTGTGGATTTAGTAAACCCCAATATGATGAGTTATATACATAGTGAGTATATACATAGTATTGAAATAATGTAGTGCTAAGTGGCTCAAGTGGGATTACAAGTTGGGTTAAGGGCTGTGGGATCTGTGACGTAGTAGAGTGGGTATATAGAGTATAATATCAACATTTGTCTTTGTAATGTATTAGATGGAGATATAAAATGTTATGTTAGGTGAAGTCTAATGGTAATCAAGAAATATGGTTCATGGTTTTGCATGCTAGGGTCAGGATGTATATGGAAAAGATATATAGCTAGTTGAGAAGTTTGGGATGCTATAAGATGTGCATGTGTGGCTTTGAGGACATAGAACATGTTTTGTGTATGGTAATGGAGTTGGGTTGTCCAAAGACTTAAAAAGATTGATTTTTTGGGTAGTTGGTAGATGTGGGCTATCACTAGAGCACGCCTTAAATGCAAAATTATGGTTTTTATACACGAGTCCAGTTGTGTTTTGATTGAGGAAGTTAACATTTATAGAGGTGGTTTGTAAATCTGAAGAGACTGACTATCCCTTTGGGTGGGAGGTATAATGGTATGAAACATAAGAACATAGGAAATCTATAGAAGTTAACCCTCAAACATAATAAGCTCCATGAAAAGGGTATTCTAGAGTAAAGAAAAACAAATGTAACTTCAACAAGATATAATTTTAATCATAATGATAATGATAATCAAGATATAAGTTCACCATTCAATTCCATAAACATGAATAATAAATATGTATACAAAAGATGACGCAAATATAACATAAAAATGAACATGTTCTATATATAGAAAGTGTTGGCTTTTTTCCTTGCAGGACCAAGCTTGAATCAAATAGTTGGGCTTAGACTCATAGATTAGGCATTCAAGCTTGAAAAGAAAAAAAAACCAATTGATGAGGACAAAGAGAAATCCTCCTTCTTCTTTGAGCTCCACATTCACTCAGGCGGGTATTGCCTTCTCTGCACATTCTAGACACCTCATGACAAACCAAAGGCCTGTAGATAGATTAATGTAGAATGGTTCTCAAACTCTTAGGTATCTTGTACCTCAATGAAGCTAATATCTCATGCAATAGCCCTATTTGCATGGAGTGAGTATGAAAACTAGAAACCTATCCTAACAACATAAAGGGAAAGGGTGGGATTGAAATGAAATAATTTTTTTAAAATGACTGAAAGGTCCCCTGAGATGCCCTAAGTCCCTGATAGACTAGTGCCTTGTCCATTGGGCCACAAAGTCAAATACCCTACTCCAAGAGACAGCTATGAAACAAGAACACAATATACCCAATGTGTTGATGCCTAACATCAATCACACACCATGACCAAGCCTTAACTTAACACCCACCTGTGCATTCAAGCATGTTATTATCCATTCAAAGGATTTTAACCCTCCCCTTAGAAGAGACCTACAAATCAGACAATACATTGACCAGCATCCACTAGAAGATAAGCATGAAACATCTTTGACACCTCAGCTCATACATGCATAAACACTAGCCCTGAACCAGTTACCTCTACGAAGATAACTCCACTTGCAAACACATAGGCAATACAAGCAGACAAACCAAACATCCTTAATGCATGATTAATGAATTCAAAGCTCAAATGGAGATAGCTTGATGATAGTAAGAATGAATTGAGTCCTCATACACAAGACAAACCTGCTGTAGTATGCATTATATTCCCTTAACCAACAATGGAAATAGAACACCCTATATGCAGAGAGAAGGGGAAATCTATAGAGTAGAAAATTTCACTCGAACTGACCAAATTCAGAACCCTTGCTAAGTCAAAAATTTGACTACATATACCCCTAGCTGCCTTGGAATTCTCAGAGAGAATGCAACAAGCTACGGATAGCTAGGGCCTAGGCTTCACCAACCAAGCCAATTCAAACAGTCACAAAATTTACTGCAGGGGCAGGAAGCATAAGCAACCTGGAGAAAACAAATCTCTAGTAGATCAACAATCATGAGAATTTATGAGCTCAGCATAGTACACCATGAATGCCATGAAAATAGTCAAATCGGCCACTTGCAAACAGATCCTTGAGCACAAAACCATACTCCACCAAGTACAAAATCACCTCCACAAATGACCACAGGAACCCTGGACCACATCGCAACAACCTACTGCCATCAAACCAGTAAGAAATCCACCCAAAATCATTAAAACTAGGTACTTCCTGTCGCAGCAAAATCTCTGGAAAATTTGAATTTGAAATCTAATGGTTACCTCCTCTCTTGGTGCCTACAGAGAAACAACGGCCCATATTCAAACCATGACCAACTTTATATCCCCGCCGTTGATCTCTTTATCTTTCCCAGGCTCATCAACCTAACATTCAACTTTAGTGGCGCAGCCACGCGGTCGCAAACCTCACCGCCACAAAAACTAGTCAACAAATAATGCTTGGTTGCATGATCACAAGGCACCAAACTAACCTTTGCGATCATGTGACAGCGGTCTCCAAACCACAGCCAATGGTCAGAAACCTCGTAGGAAAAGTCCCTAGCAACATTACCACCATAACTCCACAACCGTGATGGACATGTGGCACCCTATCGCATGATCACATAGCCTAGAGATGGGCTATGTGATCATGTGGCAACCCACAGACTGCTACCGCAACCACCACCGCACAGAGAAAATATCACTACCCGCAAGCCAAAACTACCACCACACAACTCCACAACCGCGTGACCGCAAGGGGTTAGTCGCATGATTGCATAGCCAATTTTTGGGCTATGCAAACATGTGACAACCCACTAACACTATGCCTTGGCTCGACAAACAAATCTACCAAGCCATACACCTGGGTCCAATGCCTTGCATCCTTCGCTAAAAATCTAGCAACCTCGCGACCACTATTTTCCAAGTCACCAAACAAACTAGGGAACTGCCAAATCTTCAAGCGAATGTGTGACAAGCTAGAAATATATCGGCACCACCAAATCTTTATTAGGACCATCAAACACTGAATTCCAACTGGGCCTGCCTGAAGCCACATGTCACCATTTTATTTGCAGTTCACGCCCGGTCATACTGACACAGGACCCACCTTCCATGAGCTTTTGAAAATGAATAGCTGGTGTAAGATCTCATGGCTCTGACAAATCCCATGAGAACTTATGCCAACCATTAGATCTATCCTTGCCATAGGCCCCACTGACAATGGCCCCACACTTCTAACTCCACAACTACGATGCCACCTCAGCGCCCATCGGCCAATGAATAAAATCTGACAGATGGTGCATGATCTCAAAGGATAAGAATATTCCTTGAGATCATACACCAACCGTGGATCTGCAATCTCTGACACTGGGCAATGAAAAGAGATTGGACCCACAAACCGACCGCCAAACATTGAGTGACTACGCGACTAACCGCTAGCCAAGTCGCTGGAGGTTAGCAGATAACCACCAACCCTTCAAAGATCATGCGACTACAGTCATCGAGTTGCTGGATGGTAGCCTCTTAACTACCAAAATCAAGAGAGCAATTGATAACTGCAAGTTGCCAAGTCACTGGATGAAGAATAAACTGCCAGGCAGGATAGTCAACAAAAATAATCAAACCCAGACGGACAAGTGGCAGGTGGTCACATGATCACATGTTAGAGAAGTCTGACATGTGGCCATGTGACAACCAATCAGGAGGAGCCACCTATCATGCCCACACAAAAAAACCAATGGTTGTCATAGAAGTGCAAAGGCTAAACATCTGGCATCTCTTCCACATGAACATACGACAACCGCGGATCCTCCCTGAACCTTAATCATGCAGAAGAAAAAAAAAGACCACCACATGACTATCAGGTGTTTAGTGACTACATGAAAAACTGCTCACCGGGTCACTGGATGCTAGCCATAAACCGCCAGGGGTAAAGATATTACATGACAACATAGTCACCAGGTCACCGAATAGAAGATGTAACTGCTAGAAAACTTGGACAATCAGTGACATAGAGCCTGCAAGGACTGGGCCCAACCACCCATCGCACCTGTGCAATTAGAGAAAACACCAGCAAACAGGGAACTATGAGGTCAAAAACACACAGGGTTTTCAACACAGTGAGAGACTGAAAACACATAGAGTTATCAACACCAAAGGATAAGTGCATAAAAATAGGAAGCACAGGGTCGAAAACACACAAAGGTTATCGATAAAAGGTTGAAAACACACAGACCGAAAACATCATGCCCTTTTTGAAAACATTGTGGGTTTTCGACACTGAGGCAGATTTTGAAAATAATTCCAGCAGGCTTAGAATTTTGAATAACTTTCAGGATTTTATGAATTTAGAGATGCAGTTTGGACTAGGGTAGGGTGACACAGTCAAGAACACGGGGCCAAGAGAATTAACACATACTTTGCAAGGAAGAGGCCATTTTCATAAAGTTTTGCAATGACAGGAAAATGGACTAATAGTGGCTCTAGTTGGGGATGAATGTCTCCTGCAGGCATAGCAAGGATCCAGATCTCTAGGAAGAAGTAGACCAATCCAAAATCACATTCCTTAGCACTCCAGAGATCTCAAAACTCAAAAATCCAAGGCCCTTGAAAGCTGGCTCTTTATTCTGAAAAACACTACTACTGAAGGGAAATGACTGTACATATTTACACAACTAAAATTGCTAAACTACACCAGTCATTTACCTCTATCAAACACTTGGTCCTCATCCCCCTGCATAGAGATGACCCTGGCATTCTTCCTTTCATGTGCATGGTCAAACTCATGAAAACTCTTGACAGACAGATCCACAATAATGTAATAAGTGTATTCATCTTTTCCTAGTGTATGAGGATCAAAATCTATCTTATCATACCAGACTGCCTCACACATACACCCCTCAGAATCAAGATTAAAATTAGCTTGCAGCAAAACTTTGTAACCTCTTCCCATTACATCTTGCAAGCTAATGTAAGGCTGATCACCATGAAATGTGAGTACACTTACCAGCTAAGAATTAACATCATCTTTATCACCATGTTCAACATTTGAACTCAATTCAAAACTAAAATCCTCATACTCACATTCATCCAACTCAGAAACATAATCAGCACCCTGCAAATACTTACTGTAGCAACTATGAAAAGAAAATCTTTCATAGCAAGGCATGTCTTCAAACTCATCAGAAACTAGCAGACTATCATAGATATCCTTTTCATCACTAGCTAGATCCTATTGGAAATAGAGATATTCTGGCTGAAATAGCTCTGGAAACACAGTGCAGTGCATTTTCAAAATATCATAACTCCTCACTATTTCCAAATCTGAAACACACATTTTAAGAGGAAAATCACTTCCTCTTTCCTCTTCACTTTCTAATGCAGACCTGGAAATTGAATCAACCAGACAAGCAGTATTTACATTCACTTTATGATCTAGTTCTTCCTTATCTGGCTGAAACAAAATATTGATTTCTTCTTCCATATCTCCATAGGTCTCCACTGAAAAACCTTCAATTACTGGCACATATAAATTTGAAAGTGTGATCATACTAACATCTCCATACATGTTCTTATCTTCAAAAAGAAATTTACCTTCAGATTCATAACTTGAGTGATGTTTATCAACAAACCCCAGCTGGTTCAAATTCATCACACTTGTAGACTCATGATCGGTATCAAAAGAATCATACTCACATTTATACCACCTATCTTCATTTAATTCATGCAAAAATGCTACTCGGCTATCATCATTCAAACCAGAACTACCCACTTCATCAGATGAACATTCATCATCAACAAAAGACTGATTACAAACATTACTAATCATACCTTCATCTGATACACTTTCAGAATAACCCTCCTTTGATAGATAGCTATCTGATTCATTGTCATAATATGAAGGTACACATTCACTGGACTGAGCAAGTTCTCTGTCCATGGCTCTACACATCTCTAGTTCTTCAAGTTTCTTACCATTAATGGCAAGAGCTAACTCTAGTTCCTCAATTTGCTGCAAGCGCCATGCATACAATCGCTCATCATATTAAGTTTCAACTGGATATACATCAACAATAAGTTCATCATCCATAAAAGCTTCAGTTACAATGCAATCTTCTTCTTCAAGTGATGCAAGATGTGACTGTAAGTTACTTTCCTCTACATGATCATGGATCATATCTTGCCTAGAAAACTGAGGCACATCACTAACATGGACAAGAATATGCCGATATGGCTCTAAACCTTTTAGTGCATCCCTTTTCCTACTATCTACCACATTCTGAGAATGAGAATCAAAATCAGCAGCAACATGTGGTCTTCTTAGAACATGATATCTCCAATTAGATTCAATATCCATTGCAAACTAAAAATCCTGATACAAAGTTAGTGGCTCCTTTTCCCTTAAGTCAAAATTCAAATTCTTATCAAAAGCATTCAAGTAGATGACCAAACAGATATCATCATTTGGCCTTCACTTCCCAGGGATATTTTCCCATGTCTTGATAAATCTGGCATTGAAACTAGGAACCAACTCATCTTCCTCCATTTGTATATCCACAAGGGCCTTAAGCATGTCAAAGTCATTCACCCTTTCAGCAAATCGGACTAAGAAACTTGCAACTAAATCATTCCATGAAGAGATGTCATTATCAGGCAAACAAGAGAGTCAATCCATTGCATCTCCTATCAGTGACTGTATGAATAATCTCATTATTACATCTTCATGCTCAACACCATAGTCACACATCAGATTTGAAAAATTTCTAACATGTTGATAGGAAGACTCAAAGCTTTCCCCACTAAACTTTGGTAGAACTTTTATAACATTTAGGAGAATGGGGTTTGGGTAACTAGGTATACCAACAAAATTCACAGCCGGGTAACCTCTTAAGCAAGAATTTCCTTTAACACCCATGACTTAACAAATCTTTTCAAAGGAGTCAAACCATTTACCATTGAAGTTCTTGAAACTTAATTTGAAAAATCCTTTGAAACCACCACACACTTAGAAAAAGGAGAAATACCTAGAACACCTCCTGAATGTTGCTGCCTTCTTCTCAACTAAGTGCAGTCCCAACAAAACTACACAACTCAGGTTCTTTAGCATAGAGTTACCACCTCTTTATAGAGGACACAAACTTATTGATCTATCTTGAAACTTTAATAGACTCTGAGCACTCCCACAACAAAGCCACATGTAAATCAATCAGCAAATCCAGGTAACACACTGCAAATCTCTCCCCAATAGAGTTGCCATTTTGTTGGCTCTTTTCCTTGCAGGACCAAGCTTGAATCAAATAGTTGGGCTTAGACTCATAGATTAGGTACTCAAGCTTGACAAGAAAAACAAACCAATTGATGAGGACAAAGAGAAATCCTCCATCTTCTTTGAGCTCCACATTCACTCAGGCAGGTATTGCTTTGTCTGCACATTCTAGACACCTCATGACAAACCAAAGGCCTGCAGATAGATTAATGTGGAATGGTTCTCAAACTCCTAGGTATCTTATACCTCAATGAAGCTAATATATCATGCAATAGCCCTATTTTCATGGAGTCAGTATGAAAACCAAAAACCTATCCTAACAACATAAAGGGAAAGGGTGGGACTAAAATGAAATAATTTTTTTAAAATGACTAAAAGGTCCCCTGAGATGCCCTAAGTCCCTGACAGACCAGTGCCTTGTCCATTGGGCCACAGAGTCAAATACCCTACTACAAGAAACAACTATTAAACAAGAACATAATATACCCAATGTGTTGATGCCTAACATCAATCACACACCATGACCAAGCCTTAACTTAACACCTACCTATGCATTCAAGCATGTTATTATCCATTCAAAGGATTTTAACCCTCCCCTTAGAAGAGACCTACAAATCAGACAATACATTGACCAACATCCACTGGAAGACAAGCATGAAACATCTTTGACACCTCAGCTCATACATGCATAAACACTAGCCCTGAACCAGTTACCTCTGTGAAGATAACTCCACTTGCAAACACATAGGCAATACAAGCAGACAAACCAAACATCCTTAATGCATGATTAATGAATTCAAAGCTCAAATGGAGACAACTTGATGACAGTAAGAATGAATTGAGTCCTCATACACAAGACAAACCTACTGTAATATGCATTATATTCCCTGAACCAACAATGGAAATAGAACACCCTATATGCAGAGAGAACGTGAAATCTGCAGAGCAAAAACTTTCACTAGAACTGACCAAATTCAGAACCCTTGCTAAGTCAAAAATTTGACTACATATACCCCTAGCTGCCTTGGAATTATCAGAGAGAATGCAACAAGCTATGGACAGCTAGGGCCTAGGCTTCACCAACCAAGCTAATTCAAATAGTCACAAAATTTACTGTAGGGGTAGGAAGCATAAGCAACGTCAAGAAAACAAATCTCTAGCAGATCAACAATCATGAGAATCTGCGAGCTCAACATAATACACCATGAATGCCATGAAAATTAGTCAAATTGACCACCTACAAATAGCTCCTCGAGCAAAAAACCATACTCCACCAAGTACAAAATCACCTCCGCAAATGACCATAGGAACCTTGGACCACATCGCAACAACCTACCACCATCAAACCAGCAAGAAATCTGCCCAAAATCATTAAAACCAGGTACTTCCTGTTGCTGCAAACTCTCTGGTAAATTTGAATTTGAAATCTAATGGTTACCTCCTCTCTTGGCACCTGTAAAGAAATAATAGCCCATATTCAAACCACGACCAACTTTATATCCCCGTCGTCGATCTCTTTATCTTTCTCGGGCTCAGCAACCTAGCATTCAACTTTAGTGGCTTAGTCATGTGGTCGCAAACCTCACTACCATAGAAACCAGTCAACAAATAATGCTTGGCTACATGATCACAAGGCAGCAAACTAACCTTTGCGATCATGTGACCGTGGTCTCCAAACCACAGCCAACGGTCAGAAACCCTACAGGAAAAGTCCCTGGCAACATTACCACCATAACTTCGCAACCGCGATGGACACTTGGCACCCTATCACATGATTGTATAGCCTAGAGATGGGCTATGTGATCATGCGGCAACTGGTAGACCACTACCGCAACCACCACTGCACGGAGAAAACATCACTGCCCGCAAGCCAAAACTGCCACCGCACAACTCCGCAACTGCATCACCACAAAAGGTTAGTCGCATGATCGCATAGCCAATTTTTGGTCTATGCAAACATGCGACAACCCACTAACACTATGCCTTGGCCCCGCAAACAAATTTTCCAAGCCATACACTTGGGTCCAATGCCTTGCATCCTTCACTAAAAATCTAGTGACCTCGTGACCACTATTCGCCAAGTCACCAAACAAACTAGGGAACTGCCAAATCTTCAAGTGAATTCGTGACAAGCTAGAAATATATCACTACCACCAAATCTTTATCAGGACCTCCAAACACTAAATTCCAACTGGGCCCACCCAAAGCCACATGTCAACATTTCATTTGCAGTTCATGCCCGGTCATACTGACACAGGACCCACCTTCCATGAGCTTTTGAAAATGAATGGCTAGCATAAGATCTCATGGCTCTAAAAAATCCCATGAGAACTTATGCCAACCATTAGATCTATCCTCACCATAGGCCCCACTGACAATGACCCCACACTTCTAACTCTGCAACTGTGATGCCACCTCAACACCCACCGGCCAATGAATAAAATTTGATGGATGGCGCATGATCTCAAAGGCTGAGAATATTCCTTGAGATCATACGCCGACCATAGATCTACAATCTCCGACACCGGGCAATGAAAAGAGCTAGGACCCACAAATTGACTGCCAAACATTGAGTGACTATGTGACTAATCACCAGCCAAGTCATTGGAGGTTAGCAGATAACCACCAACCCTTCAAAGATCATGTGACTACAGTCCCCGAGTTGCTAGATGCTAGCAGCTTAAGTGCCAAAATCAAGAGACCAACTGATAACTGCAAGTCACCAAGTCGCTGGATGAAGAATAAACTACCAGGCAAGATAGTCAATAGGAATAACTAGACCCAGATGGATAGGTGGTAGGCGGTTACATGATTGCATATCAGAGAAGTCTGACATGCAGCCATGCGATAGCCAATCAGGAGGAGCCACCTGTCATGCCCACATAGAAAAACCAACGGTTGTCGCAGGAAGTGCAAAGACTAAACATCTTGCATCTCTTCCATGAGAACATATGACAACCACCGATCCTCCCCAAACCTTAACCATGTAGAAGAAAAACAAAGACCACCACATGACTGTCAGGCATTCGGCGACTACGCGACAAACTGCCTGCCGGGTTACTGGATGCTAGCCACAAACCACTAGGGGTAAAGAGATTGTGTGACAACACAGTTGCTAGGTCACCGAATAGAAGATGTAACTGCTAGAAAACTTGGATAATCAGTGAAATAGAGCCTACAAGGACTGGGCCCCACCACCCATTGCACCTGCGTAGTTAGAGAAAACACCAGCAAATAGGGAACTGCGAGGTAAAAAACACATAGGGTTTTCAACACAGCAAGATACCGAAAACACATAGAGTTATCGACACCAAAGGATAAGCGCATAAAAATAGGAAGCACAGGGTCAAAAACACACAAAGGTTATCAGTAAAAGGTTGAAAACACACAGACCGAAAACATCATGCACTTTTTGAAAACATTGTGGGTTTTCGACATTGAGGCAGATTTTGAAAATAATTCTAGCAGGCTTATAATTTTGAATAACTTTCAGGATTTTGTGAATTTAGAGATGTAGTTTGGACCAAGGTAGGATGACACAGTGAAGAACATGGGGCCAAGAGACTTAACACATACTTTGCAAGGAAGAGGCCATTTTCATAAAGTTTTGCAATGACAGGAAAATGGACTAACAGAAAGTATCAAATGTATCAAAATTATCTCCATTTACAAATATGGCACATGCCATTTCAAAATGTCTACAAAATCAATGTTTCAAGGTGTACAATGTGGCATATATGCCATCTCAAAATGTTCCAAGTGGCATCTCTAAATGACCACAAAATAAAAACTACATCCTATGCCATAGGGGGATCATCCAAATGTAGCCTCTTTGAAGAAGTGTTTGGCTCTAATTGATCCTACATAAAAAATGAGTTCAAACCCAAGTTAGATTGCTTAGTTTATATGATTTGTACACACACACACACACACACATATATAATTCATAATTCAAATAATAATTTAATTAAAATTATATCTAAATACAAATATTTGTACTTGGCCTCTCGGTCACCTACCATGATTAGGTGTCCTAGCATAAGTCTTTGGTAGCGAAGGGACCATGCCAACAATACCAACTCTAACCTATAAAAATATATTTGCAATAATGAGATTAGTAGAGTGGTGCAACATAGAGTAATAAATATACAAAATAGGATGATAGCATAATAAAATTATAAATTGATTGAACTAAAATTAAAACTTACATCTGTTGATCCCTCCTCTGGAATAGTGGGCTGGGTCAACAAAGATATGAAAGATTCTTGTGGGCCCTCCCTCACACTGGGAGTAACCTATGAGAGTAAAAATATTGCCAATTATATATAAATGTACTTCATCATAACAACCCTAGTTACAAAATACAAATAACAATATGTAAAAGTCTACGTACAATCAGGCTATCACTTTGAATCAAGATGCCTGTCAGCCTAGGCTCCCGAACCCATGTCGGGACATCATCAAGAGCCACACCCTATACAATAAAGTGCAAGTAAAATATTTATTACTACACACAAGTGGCATACATATGCATGCATAATTAATCTTAAACAATTAATTACCTTTCCTTTGTCAACACATGAAGAAGGAACCCCCTCGTGCCCCCCACTAACATCAGCTGTAGCCTGCAAGAGTACAATAAGATGACAATATATTAGTAAATGTATGAATTATATTGCTCTAATTGATATAGATTTAAGCATGTACACCAAATAATATAAAAAAAACTAATGGGTACATAATTTATAATATACCGTATAGGCATCAAGGCCAAATGAAATGGCCAAAAGTGTGGAGTCATCCACCTGTCTCATCTCCTCCTCTGTCATCGATTGAATACAAATGGAAAAAATATATATACATAAGTGCATGCAATCATTAAAACTAATCTAAATAAATAAATTATTTTTAAATTAAATAAGTCACTTGAAAAATTTATTTATAATGTTTACACTTATTGTATCAACAGGAGTCCATGGCTCTGTGTACACCTCCTGAGTACTCTCATGAGATGTAGATGCTCCATGAGGTGTTGCAGCCTCTGTAGCTACGTCTTCTATATCCTCCTCTTCAATAACATACTGATATGTATCAACATCAGTAAGTGGTCCAAGGCACATATTCTTGCATATAATACAAATATGGGGCTCGCATACATGTGAACTCTGGCGAGATGTCAATGCGCTAGCATCATCCACACTAGGAGGCAACAATGACCTAGTCTACGTGATCAACTGATCACTCAGCAAATGAATGGCCCTAATACTCTGTGAGGCAGCCTCTGTAATGATATCGGGATGTTGCACTAGAGGAGGGGGTGCGACATCAGTGGGGGATGAAGGTAGTGGCCTTTTTGCGTTGGGAAAATGGCCTAGTTTGAGGAGCTCCTCTGCCTACGCCCATGTTTGGCCTCATGCTAATATAATTAACATTGTGACCATGCAAAAACTTAGCATACAATTTTTTTATGAAATAGAAAGGGAGCTCCAAATTTTTATGGGGTAGTTTTATCAAAAATGATCCACCAACGATCCCAAAAGTGTGTGCACATTGCTTCATTTGTGCACCATTTTATTGATAATTTGGACTTTTTGGGGTCAACTTTTAATCTAGTTTTAGGATTAACAAAAAGGGAGGCTATATCTTCCTTAGTTATATTAAGGGCCGCAAACCCATCATGGTCAAGCCCGTCATCAAATTGGGTGTGCATATCATCACGCCAATGAAGAGAGGCATTATGTTTGCTGCATAAGGGTGTCAATGTTTTCAACAATGATATTAGGGTGTCAAGCATAGGAGCTAACATAGGTATATTGTGATACGTGTTTCTGAAGCCCCGTATAGTGTTCAAGTTCTCCTGTATCAAATCCTCTAAAGATTGAGGGTTTTGAAGTGGTTTTGGATTATTTTTGGGATCGTTATTTGGTGGGGGAGGGTTATTATCTTCATTGTTATCAGCCATGCCTGATTAAATAATAAACAAATATAAATTTCAAATTGATTTCATATATTATTAAAAAAATAAATACAAAACCCTATTTTAACCAAAAAAACTACATTTAACATGAAAATGAAAGAAATTAATCAAGATATAGCAAGAATTTACTTACCGAATCAATTGCAGAGTTGAATTTGTTGTTGGAGCAATTAGATACCTAAAAATATCATGTATTTGATATTTGGAGCTATTTTCCAAACCCAAAACGTGAGGAGAAATGAGGAAAATAACTCACAGGTTTTTTTTTATGCCACAGGTTTCGGGTACCTAAAAAAATTAGGTACCCGATAAGGCTTGTGCTTTGGTGTCAGGTTTGCCCAAGTGTACTAACACCCAGGCCTACTAAAAAGTCAACATACATTTTCATGCACTTTTGGATGAGTAAAAAGTGGATTTTTTTACATCGCCAATTTTTGGCCCCTCATGATCTTGCACATACCCAGTAGAATGTGTCACCAATATAAATTTTGAAACTTTATTATGGAAACATGATCTGAAAAAGTGGAATATTTTATTTTTACTATAACTATTTTCCTAAGTAAAAAACCTGTAACCAAAAGACCTGCACTTTACCTCAAATAAGATATCAATTAAAAATTATGATAGAACAACAAATTTTCAATCCTTTGTATAAAAGGGATAAAAAAATTATATAAAGAACAGATTTTCATGAGCTACCCAAAATTAGAGAAAATATCATATTTAGTGTTTTTTAAGCATATAAGCCAATATTTCCAATATCATATTCATAAAAAATAAAATATATCGAGGCTATAAAAAATCTTCATAGCTTTCACTATTGGAGTAGTTAGGATTCTTTCCAAATTGATTAGAATAAAACTATGAAAAATCATTATGCAATTAACTCATGAATTCACATAAAAATACTCAATTATTCTGAAAGATCAAGACTTAACATCAAATGATATTTAGAATAATCAAGCTCCAACCATAATCTATCCGGTATGGGGTACTGTTGAATAGTAAAGAGGGGAAAATTGGAGAATGAATGATCAATCAATTCAAGACTCGAGTTAATGCAACATACATATAAACCTGCTAGCACATCTTTAATTAAAACCGTAGTTAATTTCTTTCTAATGTACTGTTACTTATTGAGCCTAGATGCTCTGACTATGAAAAATTAGACCTTTGTATTTAGAGGGAGTGAAACAAAGTAGAATGAGAAATCTACATATTCTTTTTAACTAGTATGTATGAGTATTCGGTTTCTTTTGGAACTGACATGAAATCTGCATATTATGACTCTTCAATTTTTTTTTGTAATTGGCATTATAATAGTATAATTTTTTTCAACTATCAATTGCATGTCAATTTTTTTGAAAAAGGTTAAATGTTGACAAATAAATTTGTTGCCACTGTAGGAAAGCCTTTCAACTTAGTTAGACAATATTTAATTTTATTTTAGATTTTTCATTTGAGATGTGAGTATTATTTCTTTTTTTCTTTTTATATTTTTATCGCATTAAATTATATATTAAATAAATTGTTTATTTCTTTTGTTAAAGTTTTTAATAAATTTCTAATATTAATTAATATTTTTAATATGAATAATAGTTATTTCTTTTAAAATTATTGATCGAATTTGAATGAGAAGTTAATTTAGTAACTTATTGTATGATATTTTTTGTTGGCTTAATTAATTTATTAGTGTGTCCCACTTTTTGGCCAACTTTGAAACTGAGATCAGCATTCTAAAAAAAAATTTCACTTTCAAACACCTATTGCAACAAAACTATTAGGAATTTGAAGATGATGTAAACTAGAGTCTGTTAAAATTTTCTTTCTAGTTTCTATATATAATTATTTAAAAATATTAAAATTTATTTGAATCAATTTTTCTTTCTCCTTCAAAAAGTGGTTTGTGTGAAAAATCAGCATTTTTAAGGAGTGATTGTCACTTGGATTAGCATAACTCTTTTTTCAAAAATGATAACGATGTAATTCTTTCATGGTTATATTTTTAACTTCAATATCTAATGGATGGAATTAGTTTCATTCATTTTGGTTCAATATTTCATACTTTATTAAGTTCTAAAGTGAGAGTAATTGTAATTTAGACATAGCTTCTTTTGGATCGCTCTAAGTTGATATGTATATATTAAAATTCATTTTTTCTTTTTTTGATAGAAAGGTAACACAAATACTCTTTTGCTACACATTTTTCATAATTTTTTTGTAAGTTACTATTTTTTATGAAGCGTCGAAGAGACAGGTTGTTGAATGGCCAAACAACTTATTTTTAATTAAAGTTAATTTTGAAAGTGATAATGAACTCAATATGTATTAAAATTATAGTCATTAGAAAGCTTACTCGAAGTAGCATAGCCTGACATTTTTTGTTTCAGAATATCATCTTGTTTGGTCTTTGTTTTCGGCCTTGAAAGACTTTTTTTTGCATCCTAAATTTTTTTTCAAGTTTGGGGTCTTTGTGCAAAGACCCCTTCTCACAAAGTCATCCCAGGGGCTTCATGCGAAGGGGTCTTCACACAAAGACCCCTTGGGAAAATTTTGGTGGAAACAAGCCTTGGCTGACTTTTACCCAACCTAGTTTGACCCGAAGTAGGCCGACTAATTATGATATTTTTTTTGGCATGGTATAAAAGAAAATATATTTTTTTCATTTTTCACACAATTGCAATCAACTTAATTCGCATTTTTTACTATTTCTCTGATGTTTTGAAAGGTGTTTCTTGGAGGAGAATTGCTATTGGTGTTTTTATCAAAGGCATTTTTTTAGAAGAGAATTAAGTTATTGATTTTTTTATCAAAGACATTTTTTTGAAGAGGAGAATTACTATCACCAAATTTTTAGAAGACATTGTTTTGGAGAGAAGAAATGGGGAACAAGAAGGGAAGACAAAGTAAATCTACAAGAAAAAGGTCACCTAGCACCGAACAAAGAAATCATGAAGCTTCATTAACATATTATTATAAAACCAAAGAAAGTATGGACCTATCTACCTCTAATTTTACGTGCCCAAATTTTATGGACCTGTGCTCTATTTTTCCCTAATTTGATTCATTTTTGTGCATATAGCTCACAATCAACATGATCAAGGTGAAGGAGAAGCTTAAGTAGGATGATCAAGCTAATTCACTAGTACAAAAACAACAATATATGACTAAATAAACTACTAAAAATTGTAGATAAATGACTAATTTTGGTCACGTGACCATTAGTAGTTTATTGCCAGTCATTTATCTCATGACCAAATTTATGACTAAACTATTTTAATCATTTATTTGGTTGTTTATTTAGTCATTGATTTGGTCATTTATTTAGTCATTGATTTGGTCATTTATTTAGTCATTTATTGGGTTATTTATTTGGTCATTTATTTGAATTTTTATTTAGTCATTTATTTGGTCTTTTATTTGGTCATTTATTTGGTCATATATTTAGTCTTTAATTTAGTCATATATTTAGTCATTAATTTAGTCATATTAGGGCACGATGGTATCGAACCATCATCCTCCTACTTGTAAAGTAGGCACTCTTCCATTGAGCTAGTACCCTTTAAAGAATAATCATACCATGTATACTAGTACTTTCCATTAAACATGATTTCAAATTTTTCCATCTATAGTTCAAGGGTAGAAAAGCCTAAGGGAAGGATGACTAGTGATACTTTAAACTCAATGGTGAAGTTATTCAATGTGCAATATAAGAATGAAGTGAATGATGCCATTGGAAAATACATTA
Source organism: Chamaecyparis obtusa (assembly GCA_027943335.1). Classification (NCBI taxonomy): domain Eukaryota; kingdom Viridiplantae; phylum Streptophyta; class Pinopsida; order Cupressales; family Cupressaceae; genus Chamaecyparis; species Chamaecyparis obtusa. The sequence continues at coordinate 254,709 of BSBK01004419.1, forward strand.
CATGTGGCTCATTCCCCTTATTATAATGACAAGCATATATCTTGCAATCTACTTGCAAATTGCATTTTATTGGAAGTTCCTAAAGCCTTCTCAAAAGAGTATATTTTGCAATCATTACAGTCCATGATACCACATTTATTTGAGGCATTTTCTCAAACAGTACAAGTGCCTTGTCCATGATTCTACATTTTTCATACAAGTCTACAAGAGTAGTTACAACTACGTCAGTATCTAACCAAATCCATCTATTTTTTATGCTTTGATGAATGTTTGTTCCCTATTTCAAAGCTCCCATTTTGGCATACATGTCTATTAGAGAATATCATATCTATATGCCTTGTCTGAGCTTCCACATTTTGCATACATGTCTATTAGAGCATTTCCAAGTATAAATAACAAAAATTTACCTTCCATATTACTTTGATGGATATCCGCACCCTATTCCAACGCTCCCATTTTATTAATGGTAGGGAGGATGATGGAAAAGATTGTGGAGTTTGGCATTAAGGATAGAGAATTAAGGATAGAGACTTTTTTTCAAATACTACAGTTGCAAATTCCCTGGTAGACATTTATCCAAAATGTGGAAGTAGACAAGGCACAATAGTATACCTAAAAAATCAAGTGGTCTCAAGGACTATGATATGCCAACTCATTTTATAGTTAAATATTTCTAATAAGAAACCTCTAGAATCATACTAAAAAACAACAGGAAATTATTTCTTATAGACAATCTATCCAAAAATGTTAACCTAAAAGGAAGGCTTCACTGCAACCTTACTATTAGAAGAACAAATAGATTTATTGCTCGTAAGCAATTGTCCTTGGCTAGACAAACTAGTTTTTTTGAAAGGGACACAGTAGACCATTTTAAAAAGTATGGTGCATTTAAATATAATTATGATATGTACCCATTGAGGCTATTTACCATGTTTTGCATCAATAATGATAGGCTTTGCTAAACATTGCACACCTTACTTTTGAAAATTTTCTCTTTCCTACTGTTTATCTTTTAGATACCTAGACTAGGAATATTTACCATAAAGGCCTTAAACAATTTAAAGCTTACATGTTTAAGGAAAAATAAAATTATTTCCTATGCTTCCCTGTTCTTTTGTTTCATTGTCATTATGGTTCACTACAAATTTATTTAAATGTTTTCATTCATGTTATTTTATTCTTTAGATAACCAAATTTTAATAGTCATCCTACCCACTTCGTTCTAAAATACTGTAACATAAAATCTCTAAATCATTGAAATAAAAAAGAAAGCGTACCTTTGAATTTGTTCGTAGAAACGATGTGCCATCCATTTTTAAAAATATAAGAAGAAAAATTGAGAAGAATGTTCTCTGCAAGAGTATTAACTGATTTCAAGCTTTAAAATAGAAAAAACACATTGATTATTTTCATTCCTCAAGACTGCATAATTTCTTTAAAAAAATAACAACCTCAACTTAATGAACTTTTCTAATTAGAACATAAATGGTGAAAACCTATATTCCTCTGAAATTATAGCTTATGATAAAATTGATAGCATTTGGTTTACCTTCTGTTCTACGCAACAACCATACATTCGAAGACTTAAGGTCGGGATGTGACCAATAGGTTGATTTGCAAGCATTTTCAAGCACCTGCCTTTTTTCATCTGTACCATGCTCAAAAAATTACAAGAGAATATGTATCTTGAGATTAGATTAACCAACTCATCAGTGCATATTTAAAACATGTATTTGAAAACTATTAATCAAAACTTGACATTTAGAAGGCACCTCATGTCCTTAAAAGTTGTTGAGATTTGTCAAATTCATAAATTACAATACTGTAAAAGATAAATAGCATATATAAGAAATCACAATGAGATAAATCATGCATTAATTAATAGGAGTCTCAGATCAAATGATCAAACAATCATCATGAATTAATTAATAGGATTCTGAGATCAGATATCTCTAGACTCTAGATGTTGCCATCAATTGTCAAATAGGTCAAAGATCTCTTACAAAGATAACTTGAATACAAACAGTAGCCCTATATATTGTTAATTTACACATTGATACATATTAACTTTGTCCACAACAATATCTTGCTCAAAATACCAACATGTATGCATATAAGGAATGAATACGCCACAACTAGAATTTAAGTAGTATATTTACTTTTAGTGTTTAGCTAATGAAATGTTGAATGCTACTCCTTTTTCATATCTATTCTTTCCTAGATGAATAGTGTTTTTAGGCATAAACATTGAATGTACATTTGCTTTACTCACTGTCATTTTAAGTCCAAACAAACTAAATAATTGTCTAGTTCCTTGAGTATTTTACATAGACAAAGTCTATTTGACATTGACAAGAGATTTGATATGGCTGTTTATCTTTTTAGATGATGGATGTCTATATCCTATTCCAAAGCTTCTAATTTGGAACACACAAAGAGGAAGCTAGAAAAGGTTGTGGAGTCTAGTTTTATACTTGCAAATTGCATTTTCTTGGAAGTTCCTAAAGCCTTCCCAATAGAGTGTATATTTCAATCATTACAGTCCATGATACCACATTTATTTGAGGCATTTTCTCAGACAGTACAAGTGCCTTGTCCATGATTCTACATTTTTCATACAAGTCTACAAGAGTAGTTACAACTATGCCATTATCTAACCAAATCCATCTATTTTTTATGCTTTCATGAATGTATGTTCCCTATTTCAAATCTCCCATTGTGGCACAAGCATTTAGGATGAGGGCAAAGGTTGTGGAGTCTGGCTTTACACCTACCTATTGCACTTAATTGGAAATTTATAAAGCCTTTTCATAAAGTTAAAATTTGTTCATATCCTGAAATCATTGCAGTTCATGACACCACATTTCTTTGAGGAATTTCATCAAACAGTTCAGGTACCTTTTCAAACTTATATACATAAACTTGGTGAAGCTGCAACTCTACATCATTTATGGTGTTAGGCATACAAGAGTAATACTAGCTAGCTAAATTTTACAACTCATGCACCCAACTTGTCTAAAGTTCTCTAATTACACTATAGTTGCACCAACTTGAGTATTGGGTTGTTTAAAAAATTATAGAAATGAGATTGGGTAGCTCATGCACCAATTCACTAAAGCACTCTAACTAGACAATATTTCAACAAATTAATTATTGGGTTGTTCAAAAAACTTACATAATTTAAACCCATGTTAGATTAGAATACAAATTAATAAAAACCTAAAAATAAGTAAAAAATACTCAAGGTCTAGGCAGATATACCTCACCCACATTATATCTGATGATAGTTCAAAATATCCTCATGAATGGCCTTTGGATACAAAGCCTGATAAATCACCAAATGGATTTAGAACAAAGTTAATGAAATTTATTTCTCAAATGTGAATTCAATTTTTTTCCTAGAATAATGAGGGGAAAACTGGGAATTTATCCAATTTAACCATGGATAGAAAAGAAACATCATACTTGTGCAACAAAATATACCAGTAGGCAGTAACTTTCTGAATTTGTCAATCGAGAAATGCCTAGATCTACAACATTTTCTTCAAATTGTACTAAGGTCATCCACAAAAAAATATATGTTTCATATTACATGATAAAAAATTTCTAGGTAAGAGAAACTGTTCACATTATGACTACTTCAGGACATATACAGATGTCAAATTTAGGTAACAAAAAGTAGTCTATTATCAAGCATCCCACAATGTCCTAGTAATAAATCTTTTATTTCTTAGGAGTAAAATCTGTAGCATCAATTTGAATTACACTGCCATGCATACTGCTAAGAGCAGAACAAAATAGGGAGTAGGCTTTTATTTTTTTCTATTTGTGCTTTATTTGAAGAGTTCACTAATTTAATAATGTATTTTTGTTATAATTTTTCTTTAAAAATAAATAGCTTCCATTCCAAATGAGAATTACTGGTCATTTTTTATTGTCAGATTAGTATTTCAATGAAAACATCTTGGTCAGAAATAATTTCCAACAGTTTGAAATTTGTTTTGTATAGGACCTTAGACATAGATTTAACATTTTGAAATGTATTCAAATAGAATACGATGGCATTTTAAAAAAATTATAGCACCTGTGGCTTCAAAATTGTCAAGAAAAATTAGGCAAGATTTAAATCCCCCTTATGTACAAGAATTATTTATCAGCAAATATTTCATAAATGACATGTGGAGTGATGAACAAAAAGTCCTTATATCGAGGCAATTTGGCGTGCTTCTTGACACCAAGGACAATAAATGTGTGTGTGAATTTTGTACCTGATCTGTAAACACAACACTTCAGTAAAACATTAGAGGTTAGCTATAATCAAAATCATGCAAAATTGAAAGTGATGAAGGGTGCTCCCCTTAATACCACAAACATATAAAAGATATAGTGAAACAACAACAATATGCAAGAACAGAAAATTGGCTTCTTATTATCTCCACAAATGTGGAATTAAAAACTTTCAGAATTACAATATGCAAAGCCACATGGGCATTCCCTTACAATATTCTGTAGGACAAAGCCTCGAACTATTACCTAGATCTACTACCCAGAACTATTCTGAACTCCTAAGACAATAATACAGCCTTCCTTATATAGGCAATTTTCCACCGCCTGGGAAGGTTCCAGAATTTTAGCCAATAAGGCCGACCAAACTTAGAATTAGTTTATTTTACATTTTATTACATCATAGTCGGCTCAAGATAACCTTTGAAACCCGAACAGAAATTTTGAAGAAAATTATTTTTTGCCATTTCAGGTGGCCCAACTTCCGAAGACCATAAGTCATCACCAGTTGACCCGATTAGCTATTATAACCCCATTTCGGAAATGCCATGAAGCGCTCTACAGGCTTGACCCGTGCAAGCGCTCGTCACCCAAATTTTTGACCTCATCCGGGGCCTCTAAAGCCTTCAAAACTGAGTTCAAAGTTTTTGTACCCTGCTACCAATACCGAAAATCTTCAATATCTTCCAATATACACTTGATCTGGCAATGAAACTTTACTGGCAGACTTATATGACCAAAATGAACCTCCAAGAAAGAAATCAGATCATTCTGAGCACATAAAAAAATTACCAAAAATAGTAACTTTCCATAAATAGCAGCTCTGCACAAAATAACCCTTATTGAATACAAAAATAAAAATATTTTTGGGTGATGCAAGATTGCTCTTACACCCAAGATGCTCCTGCATCAGAAAGCTATCTAACCAAGCGATTTACTGCCTTCTAGTAGGTGCGAGATTAATGTTCTCAGATTGTTATCGAGATCAGTGACCTAGACAACACCTAAATGAAAGATTTGAATGCAAAACTGATATGAAATATGAATGCAATTAATCTAATTTTTTTGGATATTTCTATGCAATAATAATGAAAAAAACTAATATGAATCTATGCTAATATGAAAATTGATATGCTAAAATGATCTAACAATGATATGAAAAAGAATCTAAATGAATGTAAAACAAACAAATTGATCTCACAATAGCCTTGATTCCCAATAAGCTTTGATTCTCCAAATTCCAATTCTTCAAAATAGTTGTGCAATTTGTAGATGACTTTGGCAAAGTAAGCTTGCAAAATTATGAGATTATGTGGATTTGAGAGATATGAGAGATGAATTATGAAGAGTTGAGCCTTGTTTTTATAGAAATCCAGGGCTTTGGAGGTGCATGGAAAAAAAGTCATAAATCACTCAGATTAACTCAACTTGATTTTTGAGTTATCTGATAATAAAGACAATTAACTCACAAAAATATGCAAAAGCTAAGTTTTAACTCAAAATAGAGTTTAGCTTTAATTGATATTTGATAGTTGTCTGCTTTTATCATTGTGCATGTTTTATTTATGAATTAATTTAATAATAAAGTGATTTATGCTTAACTTAACTGATTTTTGAAAATAAATAATTAATTTATGGGTTAATCAATTATTTAATCAAACTTTTATTAAAAACTATATTATTAAATAATGACAACTTGCTTTAATTAATTAAATAAGAATTTAATCAATTATTCATAGGATATTGGATTTATTGTCAAAATTAAATAATACAATTAATAATAGATAGAATTAACTTCAATTAAATAATTAAGTGGTAGAATTAAATCTAATTAATTAAATATGCAAAATATTCAATTAATCAAATTTTAGGATAAATGTGATTTATTGCCAAATAATCATTAAATTAAAGATAATTATGATGATTAGGAATATTACTAGGAATATTCCCCAATGCAGAATTTAAGATAATCAATTAGGATTCGATGATGTTTAGATGTGCCTTAGGTTAGGACTTTGATGTCAATTTCGTTTGATTTGATGATGTTTAGAGATTAATGAACTTATAGCCCATTTTTGGGGTATTACATTTTGCCCCTCTTTGAATTACTGGGCAAAGCGCAGTGGTTCAAAGAAAGTCTATGTTTGATAGAGATATGAAACTGATTCGAAATTGATAATTGATATGAGATAGAAGCTGATTGATATTGATTTGATATGGAGATAATAGGTCCTGAATGACCAAAGATAATGTTCACTATAGCAGCGATGAACCTATGATTGCGAAAAAATGTCAAAACATCTGATTCCAAACCTTAGGATTGCTAAGAAGTGAGTGACTGGTTCTAGACTTGATTGTCTTAGCAGAACTAGCAGGTATCACATCTGAATCCTTCAGTTGCCGAAGAACCAAGGAAAGAACACTATGATCCAATGGTTGCAAAAACTGATACAGTTTACAAGATTAGGAGAATACCAGATTGATATGGATCTTGATGAATCTGATATGCCCCAAGTGATGATAGATTTTCCCTGAGCGATGAGGTTTTTTGATGAATCAATACTAGACGTGATTGTTTGTCTTGATTACTGAGGAAGATATGATTTCCATAAAGATATGATTTCAAATTAGATTACAAACTTTGAATGATGTGCAATACCATGCCCCCTTCGGAATTAAAATTGAAATCTGACAAGAAAAGTCAGCATTGATAGTTTAGAAGCATGTGAATTGATTTGAGAAGTGGTTAAACACGTCTGGGAATGCATTCTGCATCGTTTAGAGGTCTTAGAGACCAAGTTTGACTAGGTGAAACCATAAGTTGACCATGGTTGACCAAGTTGAAATTTTGATAGTTTGATGGAAGATGATCAGTTAAGTTGAATACTAGATGTCTTTGATGATTGAAGGTTGAATATGCAAGTAGTTAATCATATGAATGATCTTAGATTTGAATTTTGATCCCGAAAAAGGATTCTACTTGCTATTTCATTCGAGGAACCTTCATATATGATTCAGCTCTTGGTAGATGTGAAGAATTGATATAAAGATTTGTTTAAACTTTGAAGTTTGTTTAGCCATTGTGAGATCATGCAAACATGCAAAATGCAAAGAGACATGCAAAATGAAATGCAACTTAAGACCTAGGACCTAGTCACTGATCATATGTTGATTTATTACCATCATTAAACTTTTAGGTAACTGGATAAATCAATACAATGCCCACTAGCTATGAAACCATAGACATATGAATATCGATTTGTATGCGCAAGAATCAATACAACACCCACTGGTCAACAACCATGGATATATGAATATTGATTTTATTTTCGGAATGTCGGATTAGATATAAGCACCAAAGCACAAACACCAGGATGACTTGAATATCATGTCCATTTTGATATAGCAATTTGTATAAGCATCAAAACATAAATGTCATAATGACCTGAATACACCTTGCATGACAAGCACATCAAACAGCCAAGAGATTATTCTAAATCCAATGTGAATTACCCGTAGTGACCCTTTATCATTCACATCCTTAGGTAAGATCATGTTTCACAGTAGGAGAAAGAACTCACTCAAAAAGACAATAGTTAGATCAATACTTCTTTGAATCATCTGAGTATCAATGGTTGAGGTACACATGGCCATCCAATTCGAGATAGAGGCTCTTACAGTCGGACACCATTTCAATCCAGAATTTCCAAAGACATTAGATTTTCACATACAAGCAGAAGACAAAGAAAAGATTATGCCCCCAGTCATCACTCTCTAAATCCTATAAAGGACATCATTGAAGAGCTTGAAGGGACATAATATGCAAAAATCTCAATGCGAATCAGTAAACATACAAGGAGATAAAAGCATGTAAAAAGCATAGATTGTTTTCAGTTGAGTTTTGATGTTTGATTGCATTGTTGTAGATGCAAAATCCTTTCTGGAGACAAGACTGACTCACTCACTCACATGAAGCTTCAAAGGACTCTAACTAGGGATGACTCAACTGAGGTATACTAGAGGCCATAGGATATGACATTGATTGCCCCCAAGTGTTAAACATTGATAGGATACAGACACTTGAGCTAATTGGTGTACAAACCGAATAATTGAAAACTGAAAATGCAGAAACAAACCGGGAGATATGTACAAACTAAAGCAAGACTGAAAGCTAGGAAAGACCAAGATTGCACTGATAGATGGAGCATTTGGAACAAGTGGCACCCGTTTGCTAGGTTTTCACCATCTTGGTAGAGATTCTATTTTTGCTACCAAGGTGCCTGTTTTCAGGTTTTCACCAAGGCACTTTTTTTCTTTTTCATTTTTTTTTTTTGCATTTTTCATTTTTTCAATTTTTTTTTGGACTTTTGATATTTTTTTTATTTTTTTATACTTTTGATATTTTTTTTATTTTTTTGTGAATCATCAAGGCGCCTATTGCTAGGTTTTCACCAAGATGTTCATTTTTTTCAAGACATTTTCCAATTTTTAAGATTTTTTTCAAGACATTTTATCATAGACTGAATGCCTTAGGTGTAGAATTTCTTTAGATGGAGAACGTTGATTGGTTCTCAGAGCTGTTCTCCTTTAGTCATTGAGAGTTGATAGGCACCAAAGCCAAAAGTAGCAATGATAACAAAGGGACCCAGCTAATTGGGTTCAAACTTCCCCTTGCATTCTCAATGTGATTGATTTTTAGGATTCTCTCTCAAAACTAGATCGCCAACCTAAAATTCTCTGCATCTGACTTTCTTGTTGTAGCCTCTAGAAATTCTCTTTTGATATACTCTGAGATGATCATACGCTGCTTGTCTGCGCTCATGTAGTAATTCCAGTTCTTGTAACCTAGACACTTTGTAGTCATCATCAATTACTAGACCATGCATTCTAATTCTTAGTGATGGGATTTCAACCTCAATGGGTAGTACCGCTTCAGACCCATAAACTAAAGCAAAAGGTGTAGCCCCAATAGGTGTTTTGATACTTGTTCTAACACTCATTCTGATACTTGTTCTAATACTAGTTCTGATACTGATTCTGATACTAATTCTGATAATGGTTCTGATACTGTTTCTGATACTTGTTTTGATATTGGTTCTGATACTTGTTTTGATAATTGTTCTGATATTGGTTCTAATACTTGTTTTGATATTGGTTCTGATACTTGTTTTGATACTTGTTCTGATATTGGTTCTAATACTGATTCTGATATTGGTTCTGATACTAGTTTTGATACTTGTTCTGATACTTGGTATACTTGATAGCATCTTTTTCCATTGCAAACTCCCAAGTAAGATCATATTGTGTAGTCCCAATGTCTAGCAAGGTGGGGAACAAGAGGGATTGGCAAGCTGGTGGAAGAGATGGAAGACAAGAGAATGAAAGAGAATGAAGGGAAGAAATCCTCAAAGTAAAACTCCTCAAGAATACTCAAGCTAGGAAAAAATTGTCATGTAAAGTGCATTTGGACAAGCAAAAAAAGGCTAGCATAGGGTAAATCACAAAAGCGTAATGCCAAAGAAGGATAGGATGTAGTCCAAAGGAGTAGACATGTCAAGAGGCTCCATAGCACTGTGTTTTACTCTTTCTTTCTTTTTTTTTTGTTATTAGATCAAGACCAAAGGGGAAAAGGATAGTGAAAGACTAGAATGAATGGAGGAAAATAGACATGAAGGCTAAGTAGGAAGGGAATAAAAGCAAGATCATTGTAAGATAACTCACAAAATAGTCAAATGTTCGTGTATAGATCAACATTGTCAAGATTAAAGAGAGAAGATGGAATGGATGAAATATGTAGAAGAACTATGCATGATGCCTGATTGCTAGATTTTCATCATGGTACTTATCCAAGGCACCACAAGGGAGTGGTTTTCACCATAGGATGAATTTATTTCTCTTTACTTTTGCTACCAAGGTGCCTATTTCCAAGTTTTCACCATGGCACATTTTCATTTTTTTTTATTTTTTTGGAAGAAGGCAAGCTTTTTAGATAATGCTCCTTGAAAGGATAAACCATGATATGCCAAGGATTCAAAATCATATGTTCAAAGATGCTAATAGGGAAAGGGAGATGGAAGAGAAAAATAGAGGATAAGATTTTATGTAAAGCAAGTGAGGTTGGAAGATAGGAGAAATAGGCAAATGAGGAAAAATGATAGAAGGTAGAAGGATAATGCATGGAAGGATTGTGAAAGGGTAGGTGGAAAGGAAGGCAAGATCAATGTCAACACATACTTTGGAGGGTGGCAAGAGGATGGAAAAAATGTGAATGAAGGAATACGTGAAGGAATGTGGTGAATGGATAGCAGAGGTTGTGGTTTAGGCACATGGAATGGAAAAATATTTTTGGAAGAAGATGAAGTGGAAGTCTTTGGAAGCTTGAATGTCAACTTCACTTTTTGTTCAACACGAGACTCTTTCAAGAGAGATTTTGGAATCCATATAGCCATAGGATTTTTATTTCCTTTTGATGATTTAGAGATAATATCTTCAATGATGGATTTTGGAACCCATACTTGTCTTGTAGTTTTTTTCTTAGATATCTCTTTTGACTTTATGCTTCCATGCTAATTAAAGGAGACATGGTGATCTATTCTTTTTGATGGATTCTTGTATTACTTCTTTTTCTTGTATTGAACATTCAAGTTACTTCCAAAGGACTTGGGACTTGTGGAAGAAGGAGAATATGACTGGTTTAGATGGGTGGGTGGATGAAAAGGATTCAGGGGTATGCATCTATGTTGATCTTGAGGAAATATAGGAGATGGAGGGACGTAGGGACCCAAGATAGATGGTGAATTAGAAGAGTTAGGAGGGGAAAGTGAAGGGACATAAGGACCCAAGATGGAAGGCAGACGTGAAGCCCTTTGTAGTGGTGGAAGAGGTCCAAGGATGGATGTGGAAGATACAAAAGGATAATCAATAAGTTCATCAGCATCTATATGACAACCAAGGATATCAGCATCTTTAGAGTGAGCATTAGGATTTTCAATAGAATCAAATACATCTTGAATATGAGCACCTTCTTTGATAAGATTGTTCAAAGCTTGCAAAGACATAGGAAGAGTAGAAAGTGGAAGCGAACATGGAGTGGTAGAACAAGAAGATGGAAGACTTTGATCTTGACAAGGATCTTTGGATAGCAAAAGCACATAATTTTTCTTTTGATTTTCAATAGGCTTAACATTGAAAGTCACAACACCATTTTTAACAACCTTAATGGAAGTATGATCTTTGGAAAGTGCAAGAGTAGTAAGGTCATTTTGATTGTCAATAAGCTCAACAGTGTAAGTAGTAGCCTGATCTTGCTTAGGAGAAGACTTAAGACATGGTGGAATGCATGAAAAAGGGTCTATAGGATCAAAAGAACCATGAAGCGGATAAGAGACATCATGAAAAGGAGTGGATGACATGGAGGGTTCTTGATCTTGATCTTTCTTTATGTTCTTTTCTTCATCATTTTTGGAATCTTCTTGACATGGAGCCACTTCTAAAGACAAAGAAGCATGTTGGAATTGTATGGAAGACTATTGCAGAGATGGTGGAGGACTAGTTGAAGTAGGGATTATAGCATATGAAGGCTTAGAATCTTTAGGTTTATCATTATTGAAAGTATTTGCAGCCAAGTGAAGGTTAGCTTGAGTTTCTATAAGAGGTATCCCTGGAGGATAACTATAGGGAACCGCATGAAAAGTATCAAGGCTTGTGTCAGATGAAGGTTCTGTGAAATATTTGAAAGACTTGAAAGCTTTAGGAAATGTACGGGTATTGGAGGAAGTAGGGGATGGAAGGGAACCATCACAAGACAAAGGTCCAACATTAACATGATCTTGCTTGAGAGTGTAATATTTATTTTCAGCTTGAGAGTTCTTAGAGGAGAGATCGTTATAGTATTGACATTTCAAGCTAGCATGATACATTTTATAGTCCTCAGCAGTAGTAGATGGATCATAATCAAAGTATTGTCCATAAAAGCCATCAAAGTCTCTTTCAAAATCAGAATCATATGGATCATCATCACGATCTATCTAATGTGATGGCCCATTTGTAGTAAGTAGGAACACACGACGAGGAGGACTCTGAGGAACATAGGTGTCATAGGTATCATTACATTGTCTGTCGTCATAGTCATCATAGTCTCCAAAGATGGATGTGTCACTCTTTATGGAAGAGGTATCATAAGGGTTGTCACGTTGCTCACATTTTGTGTGGGGGCATGGTGACATGTACAAGTCTTTATCAAATGGAAAAGAGGATAGAGATTCCATGGAGAACTCTTTAGATTCCTTTTCTTTCTTAAGATTGTTAACTTCAACTTGCATAGCTTGCAGCTGCTTCATCATAGCAGTGATTAGAGCTTCTTCCTCTTGTGTATTGATTTTTTGAGACATGTGTACTGATTCTCAATAGCTATTGATTTGTTCTTGACACAATGATCCGCTCGACAGATTCTGAAACTAGGCTGAAAGAGCTAAATATCTGGCAATCTTGATAATTTTCTGACAACTTTCAAAAATTTCCCAAACGACACTCTGAAAAACTCATACGACAGTGGGTAGGCTATGGAATGACAGTTGAAAAAACTCATATGATAGTTGCAAGGCTTGTACGACAGTGGGTATGCAATGAAATGACAGTTAAAAATCTCATACGACAGTTGCAAGCAGGATTTGACTTTTTGAAATATGCTGGTATGGAAACTCATACGACACTGGGTACTCAATCATACGACAGTTGGGTAGCAATGAAATGACAATTGACAATATCATATGATAGTTGTAAGATTTTGACTTTGAGAATTTGCTGGCATGGAAACTCGTACGACACTGGGTTTGCTATCATACGACAGATGGGTTGCAATGAAATGACACTTGATAGAAACTCATATGACTTTCTGACCTCCTGAGATGACTTTTGACTCTAGAAAAAGATTTTACTTTAGATTTTGCAAATTTTGAGTTTTTAGATTTGAGTTGTTTGCAAACTTCAATGTCCAGATTTGAGGATTGTAACAGATTTATCTATTTTCAATAACCAGATAGATAAACAAGCATGCAAAATAGCAAGTAAGTGATTTCAAGCATGTCTGAAAATAATGAACAAGGACAAAAGCAACCTTGCGCATGAACAATCAAGTGACTTATTTGTTCTAATCCTCAGAAGCGCTAATTGTGTATGTTCCAAAAATATTTTGCAATAATGCACATATACCCTATAAAATGAAAATTTGGCCTCGCTAGGGTTTTTAATAATGGTTTGACTTTGCAACTTTTATGATCCAAAGGGGTGAACTCCAATCCCGGTGCACTAGGGTTTTGACACAGTCTGAGAACTTAATCTTTAGGAGCTGCTAGGGAGATTTGACAACCCAACAATGAACCATATCCATGGAGATTTCTTCCACAAGGACATTTATATAGTGGTTGTCACTACCACGGTGAAAATGGCTATTACCGCTTGAAGTTCTGTCAACGCAGTTTTCCCTGTGAAGGGATTGTCTGCTATGGTTAACCCTCTCTAAAGGTGACTCACAATAGTATACCACAAGGGGACTTGGCTCTAGATCCAAGATTTTGATGTCTCTTCACTTTTAACCCAAACAAAGCAAGCAGATTAATCCGACACGCTAAGACAAAGTTTTGCTTCACCAAGGTCTATGATGTCAACTCCATGTGATCTATCAACCTCTCCAAGGAGAGAATGTATCAATCAATAAGAGAAGGTGCACTAACCAATTTTGATTCACCAAAGCTCGTGATGTTAACCCCACATGATCTATCAACCTCTCTTGGGAGAGAATGTATCGATCAATAAGAGAAAATGCACTAACCAAGTTGAATGTGAAACACGCTAAGTATCCTCCCTACCTACAAGGATTCTATCATCAAGAAGGATTTCACTAGGAATCCAATCTCTCAAAAATCATGAATAGTGTTCATAGGGCCTAATTACTATGTGAGCACAGATGTATGTTTCCAAAAGCAAATCTACCAAAAGTACCCAAAAAGAAAAAAGAGGAACACTTAATGCTTAAAGTGAATATGAGATGAGTCCACAAGGTGGAACACTTAACACCTCACACAAGCTGAAAATGAGTCCCCAACTTAGAAAACAAGTGAGTTCCTAAAAGCACAAAAGGGTTGCCTGGTGGAACAATTAACGCTTCTCTCCTGTAGACCCCTCCCCTTTATGGTGCTGAGATTGCAACCACGGGGTGAAATGAGGGGCTGGCAGATTAGTGAGTCTAATAACCCAAGATAGAAATCAAGATCAATCATAAGTAATCTAAGACTGCTAATAAATACTTAAGGTGTCACAACCTAGTATTCAATTATGCAAATTCATAGAAAAAGCATGCAAAGAAACACTCAAGCTAAACACATGAGAGATTTATTTTAAGGCCAAATTGAAATTTTATTAGATGAAGGAGAATACCTAGGATCCTCGCAACGTGCTTAGTAGATTTTACCTGATTTTTAGCAATTCTTGTTGAGTTTTTCCATGCAAGCAAGTGACGAACTCTCCAACAAGCAAACAAGCAAACAAGATATGCAAAATATATTCAACTTATGAAAACCATAGGGTTAGCTCTAAAAATAAATTATTATCAGAAATAATAACCAACAATTAACCCAAATGACAACTCATATCATTCATTGAACCATGTAAAAAAAATAAGTGAATACCCATCACAAAACTTTTTTTTTTTTGCTGCATTTGACCTAGTCAACAAGATCTAATTTTTTTATATGATTTTGGCCACAAAAATAGAAATTTAGAATATATATCCCTACTAAAAAATAGAGAGCTTTCCAAAAATGCAAAATTTTTAGAAAAATCTCTTCTTTTGTGCCCTAGAGACCCGTTTTATCAAAACAAATTAGTTTTTGTAAATTGACTATTTGAGCTATTATATCATATCAAAATTTAAAACACAAAGAATGAACCCTCTATATAATTTAAAGAGATTTCTGAAAATATAAAAATTTCCAAAAAATATGTTGATTTGTGTCAGATATTAATTTTTTCTAGAATTTCAAGAAAAAATTATTAAAAATTCAAAACATCTTAGAAAATTCTAAATTTTTTACTGTAGCTTCCTTGTTATGTCACTAACTTGAAAAAAAAATTTCAGACCAAAAATCCAAGCTGTTTTGGAGATAAAATTAAATCTTTGAAACTTTAGGGTTTTAGCTCCCAAAAAAAGTCAAAACCAGCATGCAAAGGTGGGTTGCCCCACAGTGGGGGCCAGAAAATGTGTGTGTTAATTTTGTACCTAATCTATAGACACAACACTTGAGTAAAACATTAGAGGTTAGCTATAATCAAAATCGTGCAAAATTGAAAGCTATCTAACCAAGCGATTTACTGCCTTCTAGTAGGTGCGAGATTAATGTTCTCAGATTGTTATCGAGATCAGTAACCTAGATGACACCTAAATGAAGGATTTGAATACAAAACTGATATGAAATATGAATGCAATTAATCTTATTTTTTTGGATATTTCTATGCAATAATAATGAAAAAAACTGATATGAATCTATGCTAATATGGAAATTGATATGCTAAAATGATCTAACAATGATATGAAAAAGAATCTAAATGAATGTAAAATAAACAAATTGATCTCACAATAGCCTCGATTCACAATAAGCTTTGATTCTCCAAATTCCAATTCTTCAAAATAGTTGTGCAATTCGTAGATGACTTTGGCAAAGTAAGCTTGCAAAATTATGAGATTCTGTGGATTTGAGAGATATGAGAGATGAATTATGAAGAGCTAAGCCTTATTTTTATAGAAATCTAGGGCTTTGGAGGTGCATGGGAAAAAAAGCCATAAATCACTCAGATTAACTCAACTTGATTTTTGAGTTATTTTTAAATAAAGGATAATTAACTCACAAAAACATGCAAAAGCTAAGTTTTAACTCAAAATAGAGTTTAGCTTTAATTGATATTTGATAGTTGTCTGCTTTTATGATTGTGCATGTTTTATTTATGAATTAATTTAATAATAAAGTGATTTATGCTCAACTTAACTGATTTTTAAAAATAAATAATTGATTTACGGGTTAATCAATTATTTAATCAAACTTTTATTAAAAACTATATTATTAAATAATGACAACTTGCTTTAATTAATTAAATAAGAATTTAATCAATTATTCATAGGATATTGGATTTATTGTCAAAATTAAATAATACAATTAATAATAGATAGATTTAACTTCAATTAAATAATTAAGTGGTAGAATTAAATCTAATTAATTAAATATGCAAAATATTCAATTAATCAAATTTTAGGATAAATGTGATTTATTGCCAAATAATCATTAAATTAAAGATAATTATGATGATTAAGAATATTACTAGGAATATTCCCCAATGCAGAATTTAAGATAATCAATTAGGATTCGATGATGTTTAGATGTGCCTTAGGTTAGGACTTTGATGTTGATTTCATTTGATTTGTAGATGTAGGAGATTAATGAACTTATAGCCCATTTTTGGGGTATTACAATAAAGTGTATGTAAATGCGATAAATACTATGGCCCTCATAGAATCAGTTGCAAAATTACTAATCAAACTAAAAATTCACTTATGAATTTTCTTCCTTATTAAGTGTTTATTCTTGTGTAATAATTAGTTGTTCACTGTTAAAATACTTTGGGGACACAATCCCAGGGTTTTTCAGTTGTTCCCCAGAATGGAGATGTCTTAGGTCCAGCAGGATAGAAATGAAATGCCCCCCACATCCAAAACACCATAGGGGCTCTACCAAATGCTCCCTTGCAGTGGCAAGACATCCCCAAAGATTTTTTCCACTAGGAGACTATCAAAGGTCATGTTATCTTCCCGCACACAAAATACTTTAGTTTGTTGTCAAGATCCATTTCCATCATACCCTGATCATGTAACCTATTCAACAGGTTAGAATCATGTTCATTGTCCTTATCAAGCAGATCAATCTTTTCTATTACTGTCACTATTTAGTAAATAGTGATCTGATCACAACCTTCATTCAATTAAGCAATACTTATATGGTATCATAGTCATCAAGATTGATCACAAAAACAATATCTAATACAATACCATTCAATATTGAATCAAATAATTTTTGTATCATTGAAAACTGCCATTTAAAAAACACCAACACTTAATGGATTCTTGATCAACGGTAATTTGGAAGAATAGTAAATTGGATATGGGTCTAACTGTCATTTTATTGATAGTGCTCCATATTGTACCCAATAACTTTCAGAAAAAGTATTATTTCCTCAATCGCTCCAGTGAGGATGTCAAAACTAGGTTTTTACAAACATATCAAACAAGAGCTGTAGGGAAGCACAATTCCTACCAAGTGTTGGCAGGGTGGTTTTGGGAAATAGGAGATGGAGGAGAAGTTAGAAAAGGTTGTGCAGAGAAGTGCCAGTGTTGATAGAGATTATGTGAACAATTTCTCTATGGTAAGGATTTGCAATTTTGGGTTTGTTGAATACTTGTTCTTAAGTGTGATTATAATAAAGGGGAAAAACCAATGGTTTACTATTAGCAGTGGTATGCAATGAGAATACAGTGACTAGATCAGTGTAGTATTCAATGAGAATACAGTGACTAGACCAGTGATTCAAGAAGTGTCATTATAGAGATAAGTTCATTGAATATCAGAACTATGATCAATGAGATATTATTAAGAATAATGATATAAAAAATGTAGAATAGTAGTAGATGATAGTGTCAAGAGGCAACGGGAAAAAGTTTCATGATGTAGAGAATAATGATTCAATGCTATGGAAAAGCAAAGAGTGGTGTAGAAATCACTAAATCCAATGCTTGTAATTGTGCAGTGGCCCATAATTGGAGACACTATATTTTGAGACGTGCAAATGATAGAAATCCCAATGTCAATCTCTCAAATCATTTGATCAAGTCTAGATAATTCCTCATTCTTTTCACGAAGTACCAGTCTTGGAACTCAATCTATGGTTGAGATTTTAGAGCTCATTAGCATGTCTAAAGAAATTGCTCTGGTTGTGCACAGAGAAAATTTATTTTGTAAGTGGTTGCCAATGCTAGGAACAACAAATAATTTCCCCACTTCAAAAATTAACTCCCACCCACTCTCAATCTCTATAGACACCTAGACAAGGTGAAGTAATGTTGTCTAATGATGCAAAATCACTTGTCCAAAGTGTTGAATCAAATTGCATCAAGCATAAATTCAACTTGTAAGCATTCATGTATCATCTTGATGGATACCAGGCACCTTCTCTTTTACAAAATGACATAAACTAAGTCAGAAACAGTAAAATTCAGCCCATGAATACTAAATAGTAATATAAATAGACCACTATAGGTAAAGAGAGTATGGAAAAACTCATGTCTTTAATAAAACAAGGTGTTCATTACTGAACAATGCTACAAGTAAATCATATGGGCCATCAACAGTTCAACCTAAAAAAATGTCTTAGATTTCAGTTTATTGAATGGTATAAGACCATACAAGAAAATGTAAATAATTGAGTAGGAAACTAAACAACAAGGAGACCATATAAACAAAGTAAAAACATTACTGATTATCATTATGAGGTGTGTCATTACAAAATTGAGACCATGAGTCTGTAGCATAGAGAGCAGATTATAATGTGTGGCTACACTAGGAAAATGTAGGGAAGCTTGGCTCAAATTCTATACAAGATAAAGGTTCAATGTTGTTGTAGGGAAAAATTCTATGCATTAGAAAATTCTAGGTTCTGTAGTGAAAAGCACTTACTACTTAACAATCTTAACAATGGTATTGTTGAAAGTTAATGTGAATGTAGCATAGAGTTGTAATTTGTGCAAGATATATAGCATTGGTGAGATTTTTTTTGGTACTCTTTGTATGCTATGGCTGTAATTTCTGGGAGATTTTGTTTGAGAAGTTCTCCTTGCAAAGAGCAGTCAATGTTGCCTTCTTGCCTATGCAATGTGCAAATCAGATTTGAGGTGGCATGAAGATTGGGTTGCTTTGTTGCGATGTGTGCACTGCATGGAATCAATGCTAACATTAGTGTCGAATGTCAACGAGCAATGGCATATACTGCAACATATTTCATAAGGAGGCAAATATGCATTGTTTTGCCTTTAGTATGCCAAGCACCTAAGAAACTGACACAAGAGAGGGCAAGAGGGGCCAAGGAATGGCACACCCTACTAGATCCACCTTGCTCAAGTACAACACACGAAAGCAACAACAACACAATGAGAGAGAGAAAGTAGGATCATTCATATATTATCATTCAAATTGACTCATACATGTCAGGTTGTAAGGCCTTCCTGGTTTTGAATAGATATTACAAAGAATTACAGAAGTCCTCAAACATGCGAGGATCTGTCGATAATCTCTAATCTTCTACATTCTATCTTCTATCAAAACTGACTCCCTAAACTCTAACCAAACATCTATACTTATACAAGAGGCTAACAAACTAAGTCGACCTTCAGATCCACAATCAATGGAAGGAATGGTCAGATCTAGGACCACATGTTTCCCAATGATGGATACCAGCATTAAATCCATGACCCATAATCAATGCACAAGTTGGCCTCAACAGAAACTCAAAATAAACTACTCGGTAAGAAGGGATGACAAAGAAACAGACAAGCATCGTCGAGCGCTAGTGAAAAAACCGACCATCTAGGAGATAACTGACCAAACTTGGTAACCAAAGGAAACCGACCAACTACCAAGCCAACTCAATCAAAGAAGGAACCAAGAAACATAGACAAACTTCAAAATCTTTTTGGTGATATAGGATTGACAAGGACCCGAGATGCTCCTGCATCAAACACCTAGGGTTATTTAAAAATGATTCTCTGAATCATTCACTAGGTATGATCTGAGCTGCATCCAACTCAAACTGTGAAATCCATGAATTGTCTTCAATCAGTCTATTCTTCCACTTTACTAGATATTCCATATATTGTTTACCTCTTGTTCTTTTGCCAACTCTTTGCTCCAAAATCTTCTCAACTTCTTTATTCTATTTCTTAGGATACTCCATCGGTATTGTCATATCTTCATTAGGTTCATGATACTCATACAAACCAACAATGTTGAAAATAGGTGATATGTCCATGTCATTAGGTAACTCAATCTCATATGCATTTCCATTGTCAATTTTCTTCAAAATCTTGCAAGGTCCAAACTTCTTCATCTTCAGCTAATTTCCATATGTTCAAATAGGAAATCGACCTTTCTTCAAATGAACCATCACTTCATCACCAACATCAAAAGTCTTATGTCTCCTTGATCTATCAGCTCTGTCTTTGTATTTTTTATTACTCTCTTCCAACTTGATTTTCACATCTTCATGCAATATCTTCATGTACTCAGAAAACTTCACTCCTTCAGCACTTCTCTTACTTTTATCAGCAACATCCCTTAAATCAAATATACCTCTTGGCTGTATGCCATTCACAATCTCAAAGGATGTTTTTCCAATACTCCTATTCACTGAACTATTATATGAAAACTCTGCTTGTGCCAACATAGAATCCCAATTACTTGGTGTGTCTCCAACTAAACATCTCAAAAGATTTCCCAAACTTTCGTTTACAACTTTTGTCTGTCCATCAGTTTGTGGGTGAAATGTAGAACTATATTTCAACTCAGTGCCAAACTTTCTCCAAAGAGTCTTCCAAAAGTATCCAACAAATTTACTATCTCGGTTAGAGATAATACTCCTCGGTAATCCATGCAATCTGACACTTTCATTAAAGAAAATATCTTCTATATGTACTGCATCTGATGTCTTTCTACAAGGTATAAAAGGTGTCATCTTTGAAAATCTATCTACCACAACAAATATATAATCATTACCTCTTACTATTTTCAGTAAGCCAAGAAAAAAACCCATACTGATGTCAGTCCAAGGTTCCTCGGGTACAATAATCAGTGTACACAATCCAGTATTCTGACTTACTCATTTTGCAACTTGACAAATTTCATGACTTTTCACAAATTTCTAAACATCTTTATACAACTGTGGCTAAAATTATTTCTCCTTAAGAAAATTCAAAGTCTTATCAATACCAAAATGTCCAGCCAAACTACTACTACATTTCTCCTTTATCAAATTAGTTCTCATTTGTCCTCTTGATATACATAATTGAATACCTTTAAACAACATACTTTCTTGAATGAAATTTTCTTCCCATTTTGTACTCGGTTGATCTTGAATAGATGCTCTGCACTTTCTCCATGGCTCAGAAAAATTAGGATCAATTTCATACAAATATCTCATCTCATCAAAACTAAGAACTTCAATTTTCATCTTGGTCATCAAAGATCTTCTTCTACTCAATGCATTAGCAACTCGGTTAGTGACTCCACTTTTATGTTTGATCACAAATGTATAACTCTGCAAATACTCAACCCGTTTCATATGTCTCTAATTCAACTTATTCTAACTACCCAAGTATTGTAAAGCCTTATGATCAGTATACAACACAAATTCACTTGATATCAAATAATGTCTCCATTTCTTTAGTGCTTGAACAATAGCATAGAATTCTTGATCATACACAAAATATTTCCTTCTAGCATCATTCAACTTTTCACTAAAGAAAGCAACAGGTATACCTTCTTGACTCAACATAGCTCTAATTGCACTACCACTTGCATCACATTCCACTTGAAATACCTTATTGAAATCAGGCAATGCCAAAATAGGCAATTCAACAACCTTCTGCTTCAGGGTCTCAAAACTCTTATCAACTCCATGTGTCCACTTGAATCCTCTTTTATCTCCTCTCATAGTCTCAGTCATAGCATAACAAATTGAATTGAAATTCCTTATGAACTTTCAGTAGAAACTTGCCAAACCATGAAATGATCTTACCTCACTAGCCTTCATAGGCATAGGCTAATTCAAAATAGCTTCAACCTTTTCAGGATCCATCTTCAAACCATCAGCTGAAATTACGAATCCTAAATACAAAATCTCCTCTTTCATGAATGAAATTTTTTTCAGATTTATCAACAACTTTTCTTCTTTCAATCTCTGCAAAACTTGTCTAACATGCAACAAATGTTCTTCTCTAGTCTTATTGAATATTAGAATATCACTAAGGTATACAATCAAAAACTTACCCAAGAATTTCTTCAAAACTTCATTCATCAACCTCATAAAAGTACTCGGTGCATTTGTTAAACCAAAAGGCATAACCAACCACTCATACAAACCTTCTTTTGTCTTGAAAGCAGTCTTCCATTCATCACCTTCTCTGATTTTGATACAATGATACCACTTTTTAAATCAATCTTGGTAAAATACTTTGCTCCAATCAAACTATCCATTATATCATCCATTTTCGGTATAGGAAACCTATACTTCACTATTATCTTATTGATTGCTCTGGAATTAGTACACATTCTCCATTCTCCATTCTTCTTAGGTGCCAATACTGCAGGTACTACACAAGGACTCAAAATTTCTCTAATCAAACATTTATCCAGCAGCTCTTGAATCTGTTGGTTCAATTCCTAATTCTTGATAGGTCTCAATCGATGAGGTTCCTTATTCGGTAAACTAGCTCCAGGGATTAGATCTATACAATGATCAATACTTCTTGTATGCACCCTAAAATGGTCACCTAGACCTTGGGCCACATTTTTGCAATTTATCAAATCCTTGAATCAATATTTTCAAATATCAATTATATCAATTATATCAATTTCTTTGATCAAATCATAATCAATTCAATATTTCCTAAGGTTTGAGCCTTATTTAATTTAAAAGAGAAAAAAAATAAAAATCTTATTTAATTAAGAGAACATGCTCCCTTTTAATTAATTAAAAATCTCTTTTAATTAAATAATAAAATCACTTTACCCTAAGCCTTTATTTAATTAAAAGAAATTTCCTCCCCTTTTATTTAAATAAAAATCCCCCACTTTTCTTCTTATCCTATGTTGCACAAATAAAGCATTATTCTTATTTTATAAAAAGGGAAAAAGTACTTTTTGTCTTATGTGGGACACAAAAGTCAACTCTTATTTTCTCATTGGAAGATATTTGTGCACAAGGATCAAGCTTCTATTTTTCTCCATCGTTGATTAAGTCTTTTACCTCTTAATCTCAATGGTCCATTTTTCATCTCATTTTTTATAAAAGGAGAGCTCTCTCCTTCATTTTCATATCTTAAGTTTTTATGCTAATGTTATGCTGCAGGTTTTCTAGGTCATTTGGAGATCTTTGAAGACATTCTTGCATTCAAGCTTTGAAGACATTATTGTTGCATTTCATTTAGTTTGTTTCTTACATTATAGTTGCATAATCATGGCATTTTTAGTATAGATTTCCTTTATGCAATAGATTAATCTCACATAGCTTAATAGGAGGATTTGTAACACTTGTATTTTCCTTTCATAGCATAGCTTGCATCATTCATTCTCATAGATTCGTTTGCATTGCATTGCATCCATATTGATTTCATTGGAGATATTGGCATTGTTTCCCTTCTCTTTGATTTGGAATCTCTCATTGTGTGGTTGACTAGCAAGGTCATGAGTTTATAGCTCTAGTTGAGAGAAATTTTATAAATCTTGCAACTCCATACATAGAGAGCTATGGATCGATTTGTGAGGGCTCATTGTTGAGTTTTCTTGCATGTAAGGATTCATAGAAGTGTGACAACATTTTAGCACACACTTCTCTTCAATGGAAAACCATCAGGTACATTATCAGAAATGATATCACTATACTTGGTGAGTAACTTATCAATCTCCTCAAGAACACTATCCTTTATTTTCTTACTCGATTTGTTAGGAATCACAACAAAACATATATCATTCTTCTTCAAATCTTTAACAAATTTTCTCCCTCCCATCAAACAAACTTTCACAGATGTGCAAACATTACTAATAGGTTTTTCCATCAAAGGTAACAAGATTTGTTTTCTTCCATTAGCCACAATAGTATACTTATGCAATCTCCCATCATATATAGCATGTCTATCATATTACCAAGGTCTACCCAACAAAATATGACAACAACCCATAGGCATGATATCACACAACACCTTATCATAGTACTTTCCAATTTTCAAATTCACATAACATTGTTCACTTACCAGGAGCGTATGCTCATCTTTGATCCATGAAATCTTATAGGGCTTTAGATGTTCCAACCTTTTAAACTGTGACTTTGTGACCATTTTCTCAAATGTTAGATTCTCAGAGCTACCACTGTCAATGATTACCTTCCAAACTTTGTTAGAAACTCTACATCTGGTCTTGAACAAACTTTTCCTTATCGGTTCTTCCTTTTTACGTTTATTCCATAGTGCTCTTCTCACCATCAAGTTATTTTCCTTCTCAGGTTCATTTGGTGACTCTTCTTGCACCAAAGCATTTCTACTACTACTAGCCTTCTTACTAGCATGTGTACATTCAAAATATCTATGTCCTTCTTCTCCACAATTATAACAAGTTCCTCAAAAATTACCTTTGTTATAACCACCTCGGTAGTTACTTCCTCTACATCTAGATGAACTTTCACTTTTCCACTCAGTCTTGCCTTTATCTAGATTCATCTTTTCAGGTTCAGATCTATCATTTTCACCATTAGATCTACCTCTTCCTCTAGGAAATCTACTAGCTCAACCTCTTTGTGTCTTCTCATGTCTCTTGTTCAATTTTTCCTTAGCTTTCAATGCAAATTGATAAGCCTCTTCAATGTTCTCCAATTTGACCAAATTGATTTCCTCTTGGATGGAAACTCTCAAGCCATTCAGGTATCTAGAAATTCTTTCCACATCATCCTCATCATGTCTAGATCTGATATCTAATCTATAGAATTTTTCAGTATACTCTTTTACCGAGCTATCTTTCTACCTTAGACTTTGCATATGCCTAACTAGGTTAATCTGATAATCACAAGGTCAGAACTTTCCTTTCAATTTATCTACCATTTTATTCCATACCTTGATTTTGTCTTTGCCTTTCTTTTTCTGATCCAATTGCAGATGTTCCCACCACAAGGATGCATGACCTTTCAACTTTGTGCCTACAATTTTCACCTTTTTTCCTCAGATACATTTTCATACTCAAAATACTTTTCCATTTCAGTGATCTAGTCTATCAATTCATCAGAATTCAATTTCCCACTATACTCAAGAGGATTGAAATGTGGTGTCGACTTCAAACTTGTCAAAGCCTTCAAGAATCTTTCCTCACCCTGATCCATCACAGGTACAGGTTCTTCTTCACCTTGTTCCACTTCAATTTCATCATCACTAACATCTTAAAGATGTATGCCTCTTCTCTAGGCTGTTTCAATAGCTTCTAATCTAGCAACAAGTTTGCCAATCCTGGATCCACTTCTCGCCTCCCATGAACCATCTTGAAAAATCTCTGTAATTGTAGGTCAGATCACAATCTGCCACCCCACAACAATTCAACTAGGGCTTCACAAGAAGGAACCTCCAAACCTAGATCCGTAGACCTAGATCCAGATCTCAGTTCACTTTGATACCACTTGATGGAAGAGAGGGCAGGAGGGGCCAAGAAATGGCACACCCTACCAGAGCCACCTTTCTCAACAACACACAGAAGTAGCAACAACATAGTGAGAGAGAGAAAGCAAGATCATTCATATATTATCATTCAAATTGAGTCATACATGCCGGGTTGTAAGGCCTTCCTCGTTTCAGCCAGATATTACAAAGAATTACAGAAGTCCTCAAACATGCGAGAATGTTTCGATAATCTCTAATCTTATACCTTCTATCTTCTATCAACATTGACTCCCTAAACTCTAACCAAACATATATACTTATACAAGAGGCTATTGAACTGAGTCGGCCTTCAGATCCACAATCAACAGAAGGAACGGTCAGATCTAGGACCACATGCTTCCCAATGATGGATACCAACATTAAATCTGTGACCCATAATCAATGCATAAGTCGGCCTCAACAGAAACTCAAAATAAACTACTCGGTAAGTAGGGATGACTGAGCAACAAACAAGCATCGCCGAGCGCCAGTGAAACAACCGACCACCCAGGAGATAATCGACCAAACTCGGTAACCAAAGGAAACCAACCAACTATCGAGCCAACTCGGTCAAAGAAGGAACCGAGAAACATAGACAAACTTCAAAATATTTTTGGTGACACAAGATTGCCAAGGACCCGAGATGCTCCTACATTAGAAAAAAATGTAGTAAATATGCATTGTATGAAGGAGTCAAAAATTTGGATGAAATTTGGAATACAAATTGAAAATCAAAGTAAAAATAGCTTTATGTGCTTGCCTAGATGTTACATCTGGCCAATGTTCACAAGTGTGCTTTCATACACTCATTGTTAAGCCTTGGTACAAAGGAATATTGTGATGGTAGAATGGAACATAGATACTTCAGACCACTCCGCACAATTTTTTTGAATAGTATCAGTGGCATGTCCATTGTTGAAAATAATTATTGCAAAATAGCCCATACATCTGTGTAGCTACTTGGGACATGAACCTTCAAAAATAGTAGCTAGTGCATAATGGTACGTAGGGTAACTAATAGTTAGTACATAGTCCAGTAGAGTATTAAGTGGGTTGGAAGTAAAAAAACTTTTTCATATGGTTAGAAGTGTACCATGGCCATGTCTTGTTGTAAACTGTCATCTTTCACATGCACTTTAAGTTGGCCTTTATAATTACAGCTCAATATTTTTTCTCTTTTGGGGACTCTCAATAACTACCGATTTTATCTCTCCTCGAGGCAACCCTATCAGACCACTATCCCATCAAGGTTAGCATTAAATGACTCTTCTATGAGAATTAATCTGCCTATGCTCTTCAAAACAAAATCATGTAAAAGTGATATATATATATATATATATATAGATATCTAGATATACATATACATATGTATATGTACATATACATATGTATATATATATATATGTATACACACACACATATATATATGTATATATACATATATATATATATGTATACACACACACATATATATATGTATATATACATATATATATATATATGTATATATACATATATATATATATATATACATATATATATACATATACATATACATATACATATACATACATATATATATATATATATATATATATATATATATATATATATATATATATATATATATATATATATATATATATATATATATATATATTCGTTTGACAATGATATAATTTTTGAAACACATTTAGAGAGCAAGATGTCTCACAAAGAAGTATGCTTCACAAGTCCTTTCATAAAGTCAGTTGAGCTTTTAATAACTATGGAAACATTGAACGCCAAAATCTATTTTTCTAGGTATTCACTTATTGTAACCCTATTTGTATCTCTAATATTTTAACTTTTTCCTAAAAGGATACAAGCAAATATTGCATCCAGAAAAATACGTTTCTTTTGAAAACCATGTATCTAGATTCTACTACATTGTTGCCATCTAGAGACAGTTTCTTTTGACAATGATAAAACTTTTGAAACACATTTATAGAGCAAGATGTCTCACAAAGAAGTATGATTCACACGTCCTTTCATAAACTAAGCTGAATTCCTCCAGTAACAGTATAACTATCAGTCTCAATTCTATACGTGATGGCCTATAAATTTCATAACTTATAAATACGTTTTACATGGGATGGTAATCTGTGGCTTATTAAAGCAGTCTTGCTATTCAATCTTCTTAGCTAATACAACATGACTTCTTTATGAGGAGGTGTCCTTGGCATTCACAAGATGAATATTGCAAGGAATTAACATTTGAGAAGAAAATGGGCATTTCAATCAATTATATTGCCCAATGTAATTAGTTTGAAGCTAGAGTAGAACTTATAACGTTTATGGCATGGGGTGTAGTGATGGGGTTACTGCCATGGGTTTGGCTAGGGATTTACTTAAAGTGAATAGAAATTCCTATGTTGTTCTTGTGTACTGAGAATTTGACTATGAATGGTTATGAGGGCAATGCCAAATCTATGATCTCATATTATAATTTCACATATTGATTTGAATGAATGTAATTAATTCTTAATTGTTGAGATTAATTGAAAACCCAAAAGCCATAATTAATGCGCACTCTGCCTATTTTAGTCTAGGCTGGAATCAAATGACGCAAGGAGTGATTTCTTTTTCTTATGTGCGGAAAATTGCAGAATGAAAATGACTATAAGGTGTAGCGAAGTCTTATTTGTCAATGCGAGTCTGGTGATTGGTTACTCTAGCCCCATTCTATGTCAAATTTGGAATAGGGTATGTACGGGCATCAAAGCATAATGATATGGAATTTTTTGCCAGATATTATACTTAGAAAAGCGCTGGTAGACATGCATGCAAAATGTGGAATCATAGACAACACACCTGAATTGTTTGACAGGAGATATGTAATCTCAAGGAATGAAATGAAATGATTGCAAAATGTGCACAAAATGTATTTTCATTTTTCAAGGAAGCTCTCAAAATATTTGAATTATATGAACTGGAAGCAACTCTCAAACACATCCTAACGTTGTAAGCTTTCTTTGTGCTCTAGTTACTGGATGAGGGCTGTACATACTACAAATATATGAGTAATCCTTATTGCATTACATATATAGTTGATCAATAGGTGTCCATGGTTGACCTTCATGTCCGTGGTAGCTATCTTGAGGACATTCTAAACCTTATTATTAAGATGTCAGTGAGACCTGTGGTTTTCGTGTGGACATGTTTTCTTGGTGCCTGTAGATCATATATAAAAATAGACTGACTATTTGCAACATTACTTTTTTAGTTGGATGCTAGAAATGCTGCAACTTATATCCTTCTCTTAAACATCTATGCAGAATTGGACATGTGTGTGAGATTCAAATGCTAAGTGAATTGATGAACTAAAGAGATACCTGCTTGTAGTTGGATTGAAAGCCATAAAATAGTACAGGCTTTTCGTGCAGGGTATGGGTCACATCCACAGACACGAGAGATCTATTGAGGAGTTAAAGAGTGGAATTTTTCCCAAGCAAAATTGTTTTTTTTTAAGAATACAATTTTGCAATAATTGGAGACATGTAATCTTCGGAGTGGTTGTGTGCATCTTCAGAGAGTTTATTTGCTACTTCTGATCATAGAAAACTTCCCATTAACTTATGCACAAATATGCTCTCGAATGATCTCACATTGTGATTAATTTTCGGTCACTTCACAAAATCTCTCTTGAATGATTTCAAATTGTGGTAATTTTTTTTGTACCTGTATTGTGTGGAAGAAATTTGAAGTTCCTTATAGTTTAATATTGCATCATGGTATGAGGTAGGTGTGGCTCTGCTAACTCATTTTCATTCAGATTCATGTTCGTTAATCATTCATAAAAAAATCTATTGAAATATTGAAACAAAATGAATGTCCAATTCTATGTGCTTTCTCTTCTGACTAGTACAAGAGGATTGAATGCTTCATATGGATTGTGCTCTGAATGATTTTCTGGATTCTGGAAGAAAGCTTCTGTTTGGACACTGGAAAAGCAAGCTCCTAATACTCTTATCATTTTTTATATTATGCAGGTTTCTTAACCTTATGAAGCAAATTGGCTGAGGTATCTTGTGATAAAAATTAGTATAGCTTATGAATTGATTTGATCACATAGCTTTCGAGCCTTACACTCTTGTACTTTGGAGATTTCTTCAACTTCCGAAGAAAAATTCGCAGCTCTCTGTATCGGCATCTTTTGAAGAAAATTGGTCTAGCTATTTTATTGGATCGCAAAAATCCCGATTTCTTGTCAAATTACGTGCTTTATTATAGTGTAGGTATGCTTGTATACACTTGACTATTGGAGCGAGTGGCCCTGGTTTTCAAAATTCTTAAGCTGCATTCCCCATGTTTAGTTTCAGCATTGTCGTTACTATAATTGTGAGGTATGCTTCAACTCACGTGAAGGGAAATGCAAGGTCTGTCCTAGATATATAGCTTTGTTTTAGATTTAAGCTCTCCAGTTTGGGGTATGTCTCATGACTATTTATCTCAAGGATCAATATGATTCCTTTGTCTTGTCTTAATTTTTCAGCAAAAGAAACGGAAGTAGCATTTTAAAAAAAGTCTGTAACTTTTGAACTTCCTAAGGTTCAGAACCTATCTAAAAAGACAATTTCAAGCCCTAATGAATGATCAGAAGAGAAAACAAGTGGGTGGCATATCAAAGACAATCCGATCAGTTATGCATTCAAACAAAAAGAACACCAGCAACCTAAAATGTCAGAGATCTGTATAGAGTCACATTAGTACTGCAACAAAAAGAATGTGTCAAAGGTTAAAATAAGCTTACAGCACTGTTAAATACTGTAACACAAAACCAGCCTGAGGTCCTCTACAGATACCCAGCACTCTGTGGAATGTACTTTAAAATGCCTTTGTATTGTGAGCTACCTATGTCACGTGAATCTATGCACTAAATTCCTCCATTAACATCCACCTCAGAACATGCAAGAAAACCCTAATCACTAAATTTTCCCTTTTACCCTGCCATGACACTGAGACGTATGCCCTAAACGGACAGGTGGATTCCCATAGAAATATAGCAGACTGAGAAATGCAGGGATGGAAATCTCCAAGCCTCTGTTTTGCTGCGTTCTCTCCCATTGGAATATGTGGATGACTCTACAAACCACCTGCGACCCCAATTTCATATACCCACAAAACTTAGGGATCCTATTGAACACAGTGCATGTTTCTACAATCCACAGGTTCTTCCAAAATACTGCCTCCAAAATAAAGCTTCTAGATATTGACGCCTTCTCCCGCCTCGTATGACTATTACAACATATAAATAACGTTTTGGACAGTTCCAAACCGTATAACAAACCTGAGTTCAATGTTCAAAGCAAAACTTGATTGCGCCAGAGAGAAATTATTTGTAAAATTTGAAATTAATGTTATCTATAATTCATTTTATCTTAATATTAGTTCTCATTTGAGAGTTCAAAATGTTCCTTTGGTTGTATTTATTAATTAGTTTAGAGTAGAAAAATAATTATATTTAATCTATATTTATTAATTAATATATATAAAGTAAATAAATTCAATGGTACTGTTGGCACCTAAAAATTCATGCCTAAATATATATGAAACGTCAGGGAAGTATGGAATTTTATTTTCATTTTTATAAATTTATTAGATTGTAAATGTTTCAGTTTATGCATTTTGTTGTTTGATATTGATAATTTTGAAAAAATAAAAAATATATATATAAAATGAGGCCAAAAAGATGGTGAGAAGTATTTACTTATTTTAATTGTATGTGCAGGTGAGAGATCAAAACAACTTTTTCACACAGGGAGTTACCTCTTCCCAAATTATTTCTATAATTTAATAATGTGATTATTATGTTATTTTGTATTTATATATTTTCTAATTTTTAGGAAAAAGAATGGAGAGAGGGAGTTGAACACTCGACCTCTCGACCCGTCCTTTTTTCCTACCTACCTACCCTCCTACCCCATAACCAATTGCTCTATTTTATTCTTCGAGAGTATGTGTAGGAATAAATATATAAATATAAAATAATTGTATTTCTTTAAAAATAAATTATTAAAATTAATATTATATGTTAGGGGGAACTTCAATATTTTAATTAATTATTTTAAGTTATATGATTTGGTTAGTTTGTTATTTAATTAATTTATTTATCAAATGACCTAACCTCTTTTCATTTTCGCATTTTCACCTATAGCTAATATGAAAATACTTTTAGGGTGAAGTAATTTTATTATTATTAATCTTTAATTGTACAAGTTTTATAGATTCAATTTTCTATGTTAGGGTAGAATAATGATAAATTATTTCCCTATATGTAGTTTCTCATGTTTATGGTAATAGTTTTTTCTTTTATTTCCCTTTAGTATTGAATATAAATTTGATTATAAATTTTACCTACTAATCCCTAAAAAGTAATTTCTTTGTGCTTTTTTTTTTAAATTTCAGGTTTAGGGTTTGTTATTTACTTTTATGAGTAAATTTATTATTTAATGTACATTAGGGTTGTTTAGGAATGTAAAAATTTCTATGCCCTAATTATGTACATTTTAATAATTACTAAATTTCCTTTAGTTTTAATTTTCTTAAGGGAATTATTTTGTGAGATTATTAATTTAGCCCTTAAGTAAATGGATTTTGTTTTAAAACTAATGTTATTATAAAAGAATGTAATATGTTTTATTTTTTACAAAAAATAAAATAATGATAATGATAATAAAGTATAAACATGAGAATAGTGTTTTTTGTGTGAATGTTTCATGATTTTTGTGGGATAAATTTTATTTTACTTTTAGAATCTCAAGTAATATTATTAACACATTATATAATATTTTTATTATAAACTAATGTTGATTGTTTTTTGGGTGCAGGAAATTAATAGATAAATTATTAATGCACGGAGTGCCTAAAGAAGAACAAAGATAAATTTATATGAGACTTTCCCGAATAAATCATTGTAATAGTTTATTATACAAATTTTTAGGTTAGTTGCTGAGATTAGGTTTTGTGAAACGGGATGTCCTTTCATAGGAAACTATTGGGATCTATATATTTATTCATTTGTAAACAAAGAGGGAGAACTCTTTAGAAGACAGTTTTGAGAACAAAATGTTTATAAAGGAATACATGATGGGGTAAATTTTTTGGGTGAACCTGGTGAACCGATGAACGAATTTTGAACATTATTATCACATTACTGGAGGAGAGATAAGTTTAAAATCTTTAATATTGAAAAGCAATTTTTTTTTTGATGAATTATGTTGTATTGGATGAATTTTTTATTAAGTTCCTTTAATGTGATCGTTTAAATTTTAGTAATTATTATATGTGATGAAACTGTTGGTCTCCCGGGATATGTTTTTAGTTAAACTCTTCCAAACTGCAGTTGGTTGGTCTATAAGCATTGGAGTTAAATTCAACAAAGTTGTCTATAATGATTACTAGGGTTTTTACTGTCTCCAGGTACAACTTGATTATCAAGACTCTATTGCCCAATGTTATAGGCACTGATCTTTACTTCAGTTTATGTTGATATTTATGTGATTTTTATTTATTTGTTTCCAGGTTCCGTCCATTTCAATTTTGAAGCAATTATCTATATTAGGACTTACATTTAAAAAAAAGAAGTTTTCAATTGATTCACTAATCTTGATTTCTAATAGTATTTTCATCTTTTCTAACCCTAATTTCGTTATAACATTATAGTTTTGGTACTTTAGTATAGTTGTAGTTTGATCAGTTTTGATCCTAGATTAAACATATTAGATCCGAGTTCTTAGATTATTAGTTTTCATTTATCATTTTTGTTTGGGTACACCCGCCCTAGTTACTAACCTAAATTGCAGGAATCCGACCTAGACAAAGGTTGAATTCGTCAATTGGCTTCCCGAAACCACTAAGAGGAAATCCAGTGATTTCAGGAACCAACAAATTGGCGACTCTGCTGGGGACGATTATCAGTATTTGACAGTTTCAGAGGCTTTGGTTGTGTTTGAAGTCATAAAAAGCGATCTTAGTGTGTATAATTTCCTCAAAACAGTTGAGGTGGCGACTCTATGTAAGTTTTAAGAAGCGACTCTGCTGGGAGGTAAGAATTTAGTTTGTTTTATTTCATCTCCTTTTTATAAAGGGTGGTGACTCCGTATAGTACAAATTTTCAAGTAACATGTATCACAAAGAACCATTTGTTCCATGGGGGGCACTAGATTTAAGAAGATTTCAGTGTGTTCCCACTAAGGGTGCCCTTGCTGAACTCGCACAACTTTTGCCCCAGTATCATGGAATATGTAGTGAATCACAACTTGGTCATTTGAGTATATTTTATGCATTCATAAATGAATATCAAATAAATGCAGAAGATATTGTGATGAGGCTTTTTGTCATGACATTATATGGTTATGCAAGAATGGGATTTGATTTACTGCCTAATCAGTGCATCTCTTCATGGAATGAACTTGAACGTTGGTTCTTACATGGGTATTATGAGAGTGAAAATGATTTGTTGTATAAAGAATCCTTTGATTACAGCATGGAAGGGGGACAATGCATACCTTCCGATGACACGGCTGAAGAAGAAATCACTTCGCAAACAGATGAAGGAGAAGAAAATGTTTGTGAGTATGATTACCTGCACTATTGTGTTGGCATGACAGGGAAAGAGTTGAGTTTTTACTCAAACCCTTTATATGACGAAGTGTTAGAGGAGCAGGAGATTGTGCATTCGAAGGTCAAAAGTAGTAGAACACCTGATGACTCACAGGGTGGAAACCTAGTGCCTGAGGGCCTAGAGGTAAGTGCTCAAGAAGGTATGCACAAATTCCTTATATTTTCAAATTTATTTGAAGAAAATGCATCTATTAATGGTTTACATTCTTTGAATAAGTTTTATAATGAGAACAAAAAATCATTTCAACAAAGTATTCACAAAAATCCCCTATGGTTTGATATATTTTTAGAATTTTTGAAAGTGAAAAATCTTCTTAATAAGGCTTATTTAAAAATTGAATGGGGGGTTTTCAAATTGTTACACAAATTCCGCCTCATAAATCTCGCCTTATCAATTAACCAAAATAGAATTTTTGACAGAGGTAAGATGGTAAGTATTTTGTGTTATTTTTATTTGTTTATTTATTTTGGGAAAATGTAGGTAGTGATTTTTCTTTTTATTTTGCATTAATCTGTATATATTGTCTGTATATATTTTTTATATACTCTATTTTTTTTATTTATGCAAATGACTATATCTTGTGCAAAGTTTATCGAATATCAAATTTAATTTATTGAAATAATTGAATCTTCTTTAAATGAAATTTTCTAAATTAATTAATACAAGGCCCTTAAAATATTTGAAGTATATATGTGAATAATTAATTTTGTGTACATCTAGGGCTTGTATGATTTTAATGGTTAAAATTTTGTTGATATCCGTCGATGCATAAGATCTAAAAACATTTTTTATGAACATATGTATTATATTTTTAGCATGATAATATAAAGAACAATTGTATACCTGTAAAGGAAAGTATATTTTCCTTGTCATTCTTTCAAAATGGATAAATGACAGAAATTTTCATTATCGCTATGGATATTTTTCCTTCGAAATCAAAGTATTAAGAAAATTAATATTTTGATTGGAAGTGATAGTTTTAGGTTTCCTTTACTCATTATAAATATTTGTTAAAATTTGTGAGTTGAATTTTAAAATTTAAACTTAAAGTTTTTTCACCTTTGTTTCATTGAAAATGTTGCTAAACCTTATCAGTTGGCATATGTAAGTCATGAAGATATATTGAGGAGGGGAAAGCTAAACTCAGAGAAGAAAAAGGTGTGCCCAAAATTCGTTATGCTTTTAGCATGCATGCTTAAGAAGGAAAATGCAAGCGTCCTCTCAGAGTCATTGCACTTTTTGAAAGACCTCCATTGCTCAATAAATGGGTAGAGGTTTAATTCAAGTTCACGCCTAGCCGTCTCTCCCTACACACACCAAATATTTATCCACACCGTGTGGAAATGTTCCCAGCATATCGTGTAGTATCCTCTACAATACTGTGCACAGAGGCATGATGGAAGTGAGTGTCAATCAAGTATTGAGCAAGAGAATACCGATTTGCTAGCATGTGGGGAGAGAGAATGGTTTTAGATGGATGCAGTATTCTTCTGAAGAAGCCTATAGCATTTGAAGATGGAACAATTTTGGTTCCACTAATGCTGGTGCATCACAATATGCAAAAGAGTCTCATCTTCTTAAAATAGATAGCAGTTATAAGCTGCGAAACCCCAAACTAAAAGTTCGGTGGCCTTCATTCAAAAAAGGGAAAAGATAAGGTCTGTCAAGCACTTTGAAGCAATGGCTTCCATGGATTCTGGACTGGTCGACCCATCTCAGCTTCTTGAAACTGTTAAAGAACAAATTGCAATGACAAAAGAAGAAAGGTGGCAGACCCCTATGTGGGAAACCTTAGAGCCAAGCTTGCAGCCAGGGGATTATTTCTCCTTGACAAGACAGTTTTTTATTTTTATTGAATTATTTGAAATTTCAATGATCTTTGTGTTTTATTTTTAATTTAATTTTTAATTGCTAAAACAATAGTGTTTATCAGCTACTTAGCCATTCGTAGCTTGCAGTCAGACAATACGTGTGGTTATTTGAGGAACACAAATGGGTACCTGAGTGGTATGCCCAAACATCAAAGAGATGATATTACCTCCGTTATTGATGAATAATATCACCAAGATCAAAGCAAAGATATTGCGCAACATATGTATATCAGAAACAATGCGCAGTATTCAGCAAAAGGAACACAATTTGAAATAAGTGTGCCAAAATTTAATGGCCCTACACACCAAGATCCCCTTGAATCTTGGGTGTAGCATGAAGGTCAATTGCACAGGGATACATATTATAAGCAACATGATGGTAATCATAAGAAGGTTGTACATTAGTCTCAAACTATACAGCAGTTTCCTGATCTTAAATCATGTTTGTGGCAACCGCTCGTCAACTTGCTAAAGCATTGGAAGTACCCTTAGTGAATGATTTGAGGTATACAAAAAGATATGTTCAATGCCTTCAGATATCAGAGGTAGTTAACAGTATGAAGGATCTAATTGATTTTAGCCGTGAAAATAGAACCGGGCCTATTGAAAGCTTGAATAGCTTTCCTCGTCGGACTATTGAGGTTCAAAACTAGACAGCATGGCAACAAGAAAATAGTGCGCTGGGTACTCCTGGCAGTGAACGGAGTGCAGGGTTTCCTCACCCAAACTCAACAAACTCCAGGCAGGGTAGTCTCTTGACCACTATCACAAGTTCTTTTGCGAGCACTGTTGAGGTTCCATTGAATTATTTGCAGCAGTCACATGCGAGTTCTGTTTCATCTTTCCCTAAAATAATGCCACTGGGTTCAAATCATCCGCAAGCTGCTTCATCTGCTGTTCAATCAAACACATCCGTTCAATTTAGTCCTCTCAATGCTAATGCTAATGTTCTGCAATAGCATTCTGTGCAAGCTGCAGAGCTTCATCAGAGTGACTTAGTAAGTTCTATTGAGCATATCATACAGGAGATGATGCTGTCATCTAAATAAAATGGAGAAAATGCACCAGATCAAGATGCACATCGGCCTAGTTGAGATATTGAAAGCTAAAATACATCAAGGAAATGCTAAACAAGATACCCAGCTGGCTGATGAAACAATTAGAAAGAAATAAAACAAATTTTCTGTTCACGTTTTTAATATTTGAGCAGAAATTTAGACTTGTTTTTGGGTTTGAAACGATTGTTTAAACATTTAAAAAGGTTCCCAGACCTTTTGCTATGAACGAGGAAGGATTTCTTTATGTTTTTTCATATTTTGGAGACGCCGGCAGCCTCAAAAACGCCCAGAATTTTTTAAAAAATGGCTCAGATTTATAAATTACAGGTTAAAAAAATATAAAATAGACCATGGTACTTACAGTTTGCTGAAGCAATACGGAATCATTTTGAGAGCCTAAGTATATTGGAAGTTCGATTCACATCAACACTTTTGGAAGACCCAGCTGTTTGTAATAAAATACAGAGAATATTTGCCAGAATGAAATCTTGGGAGAATTCTTATCATTGGTAGTTACTCAAGCTTCCTATGTGAAGATCAATAGCTTTTATTGATTGTCATAAAGGAGATCACATTGTTTAAAGATCTTGAAAAGACAATGGCGTTGGTTGCTTAAACCAAGGAAACAGAATATATAATCAAATTTTATCATTTGATTTTGTCTGAATTGGAGAATGGTTCGAAAACAAGCATGCGTAAGGAGTCACCAGCTGGAGCAGCCATAAAAAATAAAAAATGGTGGTATGAGATAAATTATTTTTTATGTCAAGAAGTATTTTCTCACTCAATTTAACCTAACATAATCTTTTGTATTATAATTTACAATATAATATTTTACATATTGATACTATTTACAAAGAGTAACGAGTGCAAGAAATATTTTTGATACATGGTCTATTTTCCAAATGGTAAAATATCTTCGAACCCTAAGCCTAATGCCATCCGGATCGGTATAAGATGTTTTATCGAGAAGATTTTAAAAATGAGAAACATATTATTATCAAATATTTTAATAAAGAATCATTGCTGAGATTAATATTTTTCTGTTATGTTATTTTCATTTTCAATCTAACCATCAGATTCATATAAGTGATTTCAAATAATTTTTATTAACATTATGTTCAAGTGGTCTACTTCCTCCAGAGAAGTCTGGATTCTTGCTGTGCCCAGGTATGGACACACGTCCCCAATTGGAGCCACTGTTGGCACCTAAAAATTCATGCCTAAATATATATGAAACGTCAGGGAAGTATGGAATTTTATTTTCATTTTTATAAATTTATTAGATTGTAAATGTTTCAGTTTATGCATTTTGTTGTTTGATATTGATAATTTTGAAAAAATAAAAAATATATATATAAAATGAGGCCAAAAAGATGGTGAGAAGTATTTACTTATTTTAATTGTATGTGCAGGTGAGAGATCAAAACAACTTTTTCACACAGGGAGTTACCTCTTCCCAAATTATTTCTATAATTTAATAATGTGATTATTATGTTATTTTGTATTTATATATTTTCTAATTTTTAGGAAAAAGAATGGGGAGAGGGAGTTGAACACTCAACCTCTCGACCCGTCCTTTTTTCCTACCTACCTACCCTCCTACCCCATAACCAATTGCTCTATTTTATTCTTCGAGAGTATATGTAGGAATAAATATATAAATATAAAATAATTGTATTTCTTTAAAAATAAATTATTAAAATTAATATTATATGTTAGGGGGACTTCAATATTTTAATTAATTATTTTAAGTTATATGATTTGGTTAGTTTGTTATTTAATTAATTTATTTATCAAATGACCTAACCTCTTTTCATTTTCGCATTTTCACCTATAGCTAATATGAAAATACTTTTAGGGTGAAGTAATTTTATTATTATTAATCTTTAATTGTACAGATTCAATTTTCTATGTTAGGGTAGAATAATGATAAATTATTTCCCTATATGTAGTTTCTCATGTTTATGGTAATAGTTTTTTCTTTTATTTCCCTTTAGTATTGAATATAAATTTGATTATAAATTTTACCTACTAATCCCTAAAAAAGTAATTTCTTTGTGCTTTTTTTTTAAAATTTCAGGTTTAGGGTTTGTTATTTACTTTTATGAGTAAATTTATTATTTAATGTACATTAGGGTTGTTTAGGAATGTAAAAATTTCTATGCCCTAATTATGTACATTTTAATAATTACTAAATTTCCTTTAGTTTTAATTTTCTTAAGGGAATTATTTTGTGAGATTATTAATTTAGCCCTTAAGTAAATGGATTTTGTTTTAAAACTAATGTTATTATAAAAGAATGTAATATGTTTTATTTTTTACAAAAAATAAAATAATAATAATGATAATAAAGTATAAACATGAGAATAGTGTTTTTTGTGTGAATGTTTCATGATTTTTGTGGGATAAATTTTATTTTACTTTTAGAATCTCAAGTAATATTATTAACACATTATATAATATTTTTATTATAAACTAATGTTGATTGTTTTTTGGGTGCAGGAAATTAATAGATAAATTATTAATGCACGGAGTGCCTAAAGAAGAACAAAGATAAATTTATATGAGACTTTCCCGAATAAATCATTGTAATAGTTTATTATACAAATTTTTAGGTTAGTTGCTGAGATTAGGTTTTGTGAAACGGGATGTCCTTTCATAGGAAACTATTGGGATCTATATATTTATTCATTTGTAAACAAAGAGGGAGAACTCTTTAGAAGACAATTTTGAGAACAAAATGTTTATAAAGGAATACATGATGGAGTAAATTTTTTGGGTGAACCTGGTGAACCGATGAACGAATTTTGAACATTATTATCACATTACTGGAGGAGAGATAAGTTTAAAATCTTTAATATTGAAAAGCAATTTTTTTTTTGATGAATTATGTTGTATTGGATGAATTTTTTATTAAGTTCCTTTAATGTGATCGTTTAAATTTTAGTAATTATTATATGTGATGAAACTGTTGGTCTCCCGGGATATGTTTTTAGTTAAACTCTTCCAAACTGCAGTTGGTTGGTCTATAAGCATTGGAGTTAAATTCAACAAAGTTGTCTATAATG
The DNA here is from genome assembly GCA_027943335.1 of Chamaecyparis obtusa. Lineage (NCBI taxonomy): Eukaryota > Viridiplantae > Streptophyta > Pinopsida > Cupressales > Cupressaceae > Chamaecyparis > Chamaecyparis obtusa. Next base: position 295,202 of record BSBK01004419.1, read on the forward strand.
ATTACTAGGGTTTTTACTGTCTCCAGGTACAACTTGATTATCAAGACTCTATTGCCCAATGTTATAGGCACTGATCTTTACTTCAGTTCATGTTGATATTTATGTGATTTATATTTATTTGTTTCCAGGTTCCGTCCATTTCAATTTTGAAGCAATTATCTATATTAGGACTTACATTTAAAAAAAAGAAGTTTTCAATTGATTCACTAAGCTTGATTTCTAACAGCATTTTCATCTTTTCTAACCCTAATTTCGTTATAACATTATAGTTTTGGTACTTTAGTATAGTTGTAGTTTGATCAGTTTTGATCCTAGATTAAACATATTAGATCCGAGTTCTTAGATTATCAGTTTTCATTTATCATTTTTGTTTGGGTAATCAATTGGCTTCCCGAAACCACTAAGAGGAAATCCAGTGATTTCAAGAACCAACAGGTACATTTTGATCTTTGAGTAAAAATGATGGGTTTAACCAATGTCCTAAATTATAATTTCAATTTAATTTGACTATTAAATATTACATATCTTATTAATAATCTATAAAAATATGGTAAGAGATATTTTTCCAAAGTCTCATTTAAAAAAATAAAAAGTAAAGAAAAATTACCATTAAAAGCATATACAACTTACTTTTACAGATATTGGTTTGCAAATGTTTAATTAAAAAAATATTAGTCACTTTAATTTAAGATTAAATCATAAGACAATAATAATTTAGTAGCATTTATTTTAATTAAAACACATCAATTTTCATGTGGGTATCCTCAAAACATAAACATTAGTACATTTTAATATAAAAATTAGCACACTTTAATTTATAGTTTGATTTGAAATGCCGCTAAAATGCAGGTCTTTTCTTTGCCCTTCCCCGCTAAAATGCATAGCTTTTTAGCATGTCTTTTTGTCTTAGTTTTTAATTTAAGACACTTTAAATAATTTCTAATTTTTAATATAAAACAATTTATATATTTAAGACAAAATTTAGTCTTTAAAAAAGTTCTTAAAATGTCATCATGTGTAGTAGTGATATATATATATATATATATATATATATATATATATATATTTATTATTACTACTTATGTCTTATTTATTTTATCAATGATTTTATTATTTATTTTATTTATATTACTTCAATATTTATTTAATTACTTATTATGTCTAATAGTTATATTATTAATTATTATTTCATTGTCTATTTTTAGTTCCTGTCGAAGGCCTAGAACTATAGGCATCGACTGAACTTTAACTCGTTATTAATAACTAAGTTTTTAACAAATGACATCAGTATTTTGGTGATATTGAAAAAGTATTTATTTTATTTTTGTAATAAATGTAGAAAATTAATTTTCGATTGTAGTCAGAATAATATTATTAGTTCCTATTAAAATATGCAATTTCAACCAATCAAATTTCATCAAAATGTTTAATAAAATCTAATAGGCTAAAGTACATGTAAATTTTTTTTTGATTTACCAAACAAAGAAAGACAAAATATTTAATGTCTTTTATTTAAGTATGGAATTTTTTTTTTGACAACCTCACATATTTATTATTATTTTATTTATTTCTTATTTTATATTTTAATGTTTATTATTAAAATATTAATTTTAAAATTTTAGTGTATATTAATAATTGGTTGAATTCATATATATACACTAATATTATTTTAATAATTATATTTTAAAACTAATATTGTTTTGGTTGAAAGCATATAATTATTAGTATTTTAATTATTAAAATATACACTGCATTTAATCAATACATAACAATGTTGTAAACAATGAGTGTATATCAAATATAAAATTATATCTTTAAATTTTCGTACACTATTTTGTACTCTATTTTATTTAATAGTAAAATCATGATTTTAATTTAACAATCAATTTTTTTTCATATATTGTATTAAAGTAATTATGATATATTACATTTGATATATTTATATTATATTTTTTTTATAAAATATAAATATTTTATGATATGAAAGATTAATATAATATTAAAATTATAAAATTATAAATTATAAAATAATAAAATAAGAACTTTTATTTTTTTAATAAAATAAAATAATTAATTTTTAATATTATCACCCTCACATATCCACACATTTTGGAAATGAAAATATGTTATTAGTACTTGTGATTAAAACCAATTATTTGCACCAATTATAATTTAGTATTTTCTTATTTTGTTAAAAATAACACATATTCTATAGTCTAAATGTTAATTTTTTAAGTTTATAATTTGTAAAAATTATTTTTTTATGATATGATTGGCTAATACATTTGAGGTCTTATTAATGGAGTGAACCAATTAAAATGTACCACGTTTGTTATTCAAATAATACAATCTAATTTATATATCATCTAATTTTATTCAGTTTATGGTTTACAACTTTATAGATACCTTTTCCTTATATTAAAATAATATTTTTATTTTTATTATATTATAAAATATTGAATATTTTTGAGATTTATTTTAATATATATTATATAAATTTAGATTTAATAGAATAACATTATAATATTGTTGAAAAATAGTTATTTGGACAAAATAATTAATATTAAAATTAATTATAAGTAGAACTATTTTACAATTTAAATTAATTATAAATGATATTTTATAATTATTTATAAAATTAAAAAAATATTATTAGAAGTTTAATTATAGTAATTTTATAATTTTTTATAATTAAATAATTACTTTACATATAAATTAAAATTAAAATTAAACTTAGTTATAAATTATTATAATTAAAAATTCACTTTACATATAAATCAAAATTAAAATAAAATTTATTTATAAAACTAAAGGCAAGTACTTGGCCACTTGTTTAAACTTAAACTATATTTTCTTTTAACATTAGACATTACATATTTCTATTTTTTTCAACCTTTGCATTTATAACTTCTAAACTCTTTTCTAAATTTTAAGCAATCCTACCAAAATTTTGGCAAGAACTTCGTTGCTATGCAACCTTGTTAAATTAGTAATTAGTTATAGTAATTAATTATATCTAGTTAACACTATAAAATAATTCAACTTGAATTAATTTAATAAACATCATCTAAATAATTAATAAAATCATACTAATCAAAATATTGCATGATGACAAAACATAAACATACTACACACTCAGTCAAATAATATATTAAAATACAAAAATTATAAAGGTTAGTCTAAGAGAGCCATGACAAATAGATAAGATAGATGTAAGCCCTAGGTAAATTTATGAAAGAAAACCCAAAAGAGAAAAAACAAATTGAACAAAAATTTTGAAATTCCAAACTAGACAGGAACAAATGACATGGAATGATAGCTCAATACCATATGCACTTGAAAATCTAAGGAAAAAAATCAAATCAAAGCTACATAATTTTAGTTGTTGATTGAAGTACCATGCAGAGCTTTAAATACTTCCCCTATTGATAGCTACCACAATATAGTAACCAATCTACTACCACAAATAACACTTTAAAAAATCTTGATAATGTCTATGAAGTATATGTGTCATGACCCCCTTATTAGATAGAACCTAGTAAATAACGATCATACAAGTATTATAGTTATACATTATAATATAGATGTTAATAAATTAATAATAGTAAATCTACTCTTAAAATATTAATATAATATTTAATAATATTGAAGATAATGATATTGTTAATTAAATGATAAACAATATACATTGATAATATTGATATATTGAACGTTGATAACGAATATATTGTATATTATGTAAATATTAAATATAAATCATTACATAATTAATATTATTAATATCATTATAATTTACTAATCGATATAATTAATTTATATACATCAATTAGATCAATAACCAATATTATATCAATTAAATCAATAATCAATGTGTTCAAATATACAATAGAAAATAATAATAATCAATTTGATAATGTTAATAATATTATTAATAATATACATTAATGAATAATCATATTATTATTAATTAATATTAATGTCATTAATATTAATAATATCATCAACAATATATATTGCTAAATAATAACACCATTATTTAACAAACAAAATGATACATTCTAAATTAACAACATTAACAAATAAATTATCATATACTAATTAAATTAAAAGACCTGTCGGCATCACAAGGTCGCGTCTGTACCCTTGGGACTGGTACTTAAGGACGTACCAACCGCTGGCAAAAGAAATATATCATTTTTTACATAAGAGAAAATGCAATCACACGTAACTAAAGCAAAACAGAGTTGTGAAGTCCACGGTGTAGATAGTACTATCTGATATGAAGTACCACAGGGACGTTGGTCTCTATACTTGCACCGTATGTAGTCAAGCGCATACAATATTCTTGACAGGTATGCCTGAGACTTAGGGGTTGTACCGTAAGCAGTATGTATTTGATATGACAGTTTTACTTATTATGAAATGTCAACATGCCATTAACTTAATGCGAATTAGCATACTATGAATAAACAATTTATTATATATATATATATATATATATATATATATATATATATGCGTAAATTCAATACCTTTGCTATATATATTTGGATTTCTCATAATATAGGAGAATATAGCAATAAATAGAAACAAGAATTAATCTTTGGTATTTAAACTATACAATATAGAGTTTACCTTTCTTTCCGCTACTACAATGCTTTGGGGTCGGAAGCCCGATGGAAGGGAGAGGCGGAGTAATTTCGGGCACATATCGGGCTGTCCCAATACTAGGGTTAGGCCTTGAGGGAAGCCACTTGTAGCCTGTTTCACACACCTAGAGCACGATAAGCCTTCCAACCCATAGTGATTGTAGTATACGAAGAATGAAGAACCCTATATCCTAGGGATCTAAATACCCGTCTAAGTTTAATAGATATGTTTTTTATGAAGGTTAACATAGAATTTGTTCACAATTGTAAGATGATTTCCTAATTTATGCCTAACTGATGGAATTTCAGTCTAGGGGTAAAAAGGGGTCATTACAATATGCACCTGATCTATATAAATTTGACTAATTGCAAAATGTTTAGATGAATTTTAAATATACTTACCATTTAGGGGTATTGACAAATAGTGGCTGGAATAATGTTTGCACAATAATTCTATTGGCGAACACACATTATTGGTGAAATGCAGCTTCTAAGAATATAAGTATATGATATTATCAAACGTTAATATGTTTAAAGGAGTATTAATCATTCATTTAGCTATTTTTATTAGGGTGACAAATTATTTAGTCATTTTAGTTGTGATTTTACCCGATGACCAAATTGGTCATTTATATTTGTAGAACATGATCAGTTTTAGTCATGTGACTAAAAGTTTTAGTCACTTGGTCATTTATTTTCACAAATTCTACTAGTGCAAGTTGAAGAAATGCACGTTGAAGAAGGGTCGGGATCACTCCCTACAGAAGCTCAAGAAATTTATGTTGGAGAAGAGTTAGGATCACGTGCTCCTACTAGTATGAATAAACTTACAGATCTAGCTCAAACTATAAAGAGAAATATTAATTATAGAAACTTAGATCAATTACTTATAATGGATGTGGAGAAATTGAGATCTTTTTCTAATGTTCAACCTTTAAGTCCTTCTAAGAAGATGTCAATGAATATGATATCAAGATAAATAATGGCTAAATTTGATAATTTTGAAACACTTGAACAAGCCCAATTGCTTCCAGTTGTACTTATAAATAAAAAGTTGGAAGAGGCATTAAAATTATTGGGTATAGAAACAACATAAAAGAAGAGAAAAGTTGTTGACATGTAAACTAATATGATTGAAAATATTAGGAAAGGTTTGAACTAGATAGGGAAGCAATCTCAAACTAAAGATAAGACCATTACAAGAAGAGTTATGTTGATATCCATTGTAGGTAACACTATGCCCCGAAATAAACAAATATCTTTAGTTTCATCTTGGATTCATTTTAATTGGAAAAAAATATCATGATATGTTAAGAGGAGAATTATTTTGGATGATAGCACCTTGGAAGGCAATTGGGAACTCATCTGTATAACTCCTCATTATTATAGGATTGATGATGGAATCAAGAATTTGGTCACATTATTTTGGAATGATAATACCTGTCCTTCATAAAATAGTAGAGATGTTATCAGACATAGAATTGAAGCTAATCAATATGAACATCATAAAAAACAATGGTTGGACACAACACAACATGAAATGTATGTGTCATTTTGTAGTTCAAATCCTAATATAAATATTGGGCAAACGTTGTTTGAAAGATTGAAGCCATATTATGTCAGGACAAACAAAGTGTTTGAAACTCGTTATTGTCGTTATCATATTGGATTTGATCTCCACTATCAAGTTTTTCAAAAGTTTGTAGAAGACACTTGTGGTTTTGAATATAATCCTCCTACTAGACGAAGTGAGTTCATATCATCCATTTTATGTGACAAAAGAGATGATACATTTGGTAAAATAAATTGCATAAAAGGAATATGTGAAACATGTGCTGATTTGGCTCTTTTTCCTTTGAAAAATGAAAATATTGATGTACAACAAAGATGGTAAATTGCAAGAGTTACAAATATGTAAAGAATGAAACAAAATTTGGGAAAGAATCCAAAAAATTAGAATATGTTGAAGAGGAACTAACTATTGGACCACTTATGAACAAATTTAAAAATTTGATTCAACCCTACATTCATCATGCTTTTCTACAAAGTGGCAAGCACAACAATTCCAAACACTGAGAGATAATTTCCCACTTTAAACTATTCTATCCATTATTGATTTCATAGAGAACTATCCATTTGTTCATCAAAAGGAGGTTCATTCAGAATACTATTTTTCATAGGAGATTACTATTATGGTACATGTGTGTTATCAACATGCATAGTTAGATTTTGATTGATCCTGCATAAAGTATTCTCCTCTCATGTGATCTAAAAGATTAGTTCCTAGTTCTTTATTATTCTCTATAATTTCCCAAAAATCATCATTAGCCTCATACAAAACTTTAATAGCATCAAAACCAATGACCTTTGTTTCCATTGTAGTTATGAGTGTAACACACCGACTTAGGGCATCAACAACCTAATTCTTCTTTCTAGACTTATGCTTCAAAACAAAATTATACCCTTGCAAGAAAGACACCCATTTAGCATGCCTACTATTCAATTTCTTTTGTGTTCACATATTGCAGGGCCAAATGATCTGTAAACAGTACAAATTCTTGTGGGACTAGATAATGCCTCCAATGCCTTAAGGCTTGAACAATAGCATAAAATTCTAAATCATAAGTAGAATAGTTCTTCCTCGCATCATTTAACTTTTCACTGAAAAAGGCTATGGGTTTACTTGTCTAGCTAAGAACAACACCTATCCCAACATGGGAAGCATCACACTCTACTTCAAATACATTATCAAAAATTGGAAGTGCTAATATAGGAGCTTCGGTTACCTTTTTCTTCAAGAATTGTAAACTTTGTTCAACATCTGTTATCCATGTGAATTCCCTTCCTTTCGTACAATCTGTTATGGGAGCTACAATATTGCTAAAATTCTGAATGAACTTTCTATAGAAGGTTGAAAATCCATGAAAACTCCTTACCCCTATTATGCTAGATGGACTAGGCCATTCTAGGATTGCCTTAACCTTTTCTGGGTCCATCTGAACACCATCTTCAGAAATGACGAAGCCCAGAAAAGTCAAATTATTTTGCATGAATCTACACTTCTTTAAATTTTCATAGAGCTTCTCTCTCCTCAGTACACTCAGGATGATCCTCAAGTGTTGTAAGTGTTCTCCTTTGTGTTTGTTTTAAATTAGGATATCATCAAAATAAACTACAACAAATTTACCAATGTAGGGTTGTAAGACAGTATTCATCAATCTCATGAATGTACTTGGTGCATTAGAAAGCCCAAATGGCATAACCATCCATTCATACAAGACATACATAGTCTTAAAAGATGTCTTCCACTCATCTCCTTCACGAATTCAAATCTGGTGGTATCCACTTCGTAGATCAATCTTGGTGAAGTATTTGGCCCCTGCTAATTCATCCATCATATCCTCTATATGAGGAATAGGAAACTGATACTTGATAGTAATCTTATTAATTTCTCTTCTGTCAGTACACATCCTCCATGTTCCATCCTTCTTCAGGGTCAACAATGCAGGCACATCACATGGGCTCATGCTTTCTCTAACCAAGCCTTTCTCAACTAGTTCTATTACTTGTTTGTTGAGCTCTGCATGTTGTGTTGGGTTCAGTCGATAAGCTACTTGATTAGAAAGAGTTGCTCCAAGAATCAGATCAATATGGTTTTTTATATCCCTTTTTGGTGGGAGTCCATCAGGTAGCTCATTTGGAATAACATTAGCAAATTCTTCTAGTATCTTTACTGCATCATGTGGTATTATGTCTTCTTGTTCTTCTCCTCTTTTTACTACCAATGCGTAGCAGCAACCTGTCACCTTCATTTCTTTGAAAACATCCTTGGTAGACAACATGGTCTCATTCTTCCTTTCATCCTTAAGTGGTAAGAGAGTCACTTTAGAGCCATCCTTCCAGGAGGTACATATGTATTTTTCTCTCCATTGTGCATGATCTTCCTATCATACTGCCATGGCCTTCCCAACAAAATATGACAGGCATCCATATGAATAACATCACACCATATCTCATCCTTATAGATTTTTCCTATAGTAAACCTAACCAAACATCTTTTATCAATAGTAACCTCATTTCCTTTCTTAAACATGCAATACGATAAGGACAAGGATGTTTCTCACATTGCAGATTTAGTTTCTCTACCATTTCCTTAGCTACCATATTCTCACAACTACCCCCATCAATAATAACTTGGCATACCTTTCCGCCAGAAGTGCATCTAGTTCTGAAGATGTTTGTTCGAAGCCATGAATCATCAAAGTTCTTTATAGGGACTTCTTCCTTCTCTGGAATGATCATCGATCTCCTCAACATGAGATTTTCTCCCACATTTGGTAGGACTTCTTGTTCTGTTCCTGCTTCTATGAATTTTGGCTGAACCAGGTTCACTCTAGGCTATCATCCTTGGTTTCTTTTTGGCATGTTATAATTTAAACATTCAAAGGCTCTGTGTCCTTCTTCTCCACACCTAAAACAAGTGAAAGGCTTTCTTTGATTTTACTAGCCTCTTTCACTTCCGTAGCCTCCTCCTCTCTGAAACCCCCTTCCTCTTTCTTGATTTGGAGGATCTTGCCTGGTGTCCATAGTTTTTTCAAATCCTTGAAAAGAATCTCCCCAACCATTATTAGAACCTCCCTGAAATGGATTTTAGGTACCCCTTCGACCACCTCTATTCCTCTAGATATATTGCCTATTCTCCTTTTCTTCATCCTTTAGGGCTAATTGGTAGGCTTCCTCCATATTGCTGACACGATGCATGCTAAACTCATCTTGTATGGATAATTTTAGGCCATTCATATATCTAGCAGCCATTTTCTCATTATTTTCTTGATGTTCTATGCACATGGATAGTTTGTAGAATTCATTTGTATAGTCTTGCACTGAAGACAAGTTTTGTTTTAGATTTTGGAACCTGCGAAAGAGGTTTTGTGAATAATCCATGGGTAAGAATTTTTCTTTGAGATTTTTCTCCATCTTTCTCCATGTCTTAATCTTTCTTTTCCCTTTCTAGATCTTTCCTTTTGGAGATGATCCCACCATATCATTGCATGTCCTTTTAATTTTGTGCATGCAAACTTCATCTTCTTTTCTTCTGTTATAGGCTTCCATTCAAAAAATTTCCCATCTCGTTTATCCAATCTACTAATTCTTCTGGCTTAAGACTACCAGCATAGTTTGAAACATCAATCTTGATTATTTCACTCCTTCCTTCCAAATCCTTGAGAACTCTATCTTCATAGCTCATTTCTTCCAACCTCTCTTCTGTATTTTCTTCATTTTGGTTTCCCTCTTCATCAAATTCATTTCCTCCTTGTATTCCTTGATTATCCATTCGCTCACTGAGTCATTCAATCTTCCTCTACATATCCATCATAAATCTTTGCATCAACGTGACACCTCCTCTTCCTCTTCCTCTCCCAACCATCTTCCTGCTTTGATATCAAATGATGTAGCACAACACTCTCTGTTAACAATAAAACTCAATCACAAGACAAATAAACACAACTTTGAAACCTTCAATATTTTTCCATTCATCACTAACTACTTCTACAATTTGCTGCAAACTCTTAAGTAACCAAAAAATCTAGAAAATCAAGAAATATAAAATTACCCATTTTGGTAGTTTTTTCCCATAGTTTTTTTGCCATTTTTGGTAATTTTTGAAACAACACCTAAAAAGATGAGTTTTTCCCTAAACATGCCCTCAACTAAGTTAGAAAGAATTTTCAACTAATATTTGAGATTTAGAAACATAAATTTGAATTTATTACAAAACAAAACTTTCTAAAAACTAGAGAAAAAACACTAAAAGCTGATTTCAGAGCCATAGATGAAACTTTTAGCTTCCAAAAATGTGCTAAAATGGACCCCAATCAATCTGTGATCATTGGAAAAACAAATGCCACCTCCTGAGGCACACACCTAAAAAATTTCAGCAAAAACCCAAACCTAAGTCAAAAGTTATGACCTTAGGAAGTTTTTGTATTAGTTTATGACCTACGAAAGGTCCTGCATCAATATTTGAAGCATGGGTCATCAAGAAGGAATACCATTTTTACATAAGTGATGATAAAAAGCATGCCATTCATTATGTAGAACACTACTTCAAGGTATTTTTGCAAATTTGAAAGAAAGACGCATAAAAATTGATAAACATTATGTTTGGTTAGATGAATGTGCTACATAATTCAAATCATCCAGACCATTTTATGCGCTATGTAGATATCATCATAATGAAAACATACCACATGTGTGGAGTTTCTTTGAGAGTGTACATGGAAAAGGTGAACATGATGGTGTTGGAGCTTGCATCAAATGTGCTCTATGAAAGTATTAAATAAATTATAATGTTAAGGTTTTAGGATCATTGCAAATGTAATAGCATTCCTTATGATTGTATGTGTTTTCCAAATGCAACAATATCTTGCATTTATATTTAGAATGAGCCAAGAAGAGACAGGTCCCTTCATGGGATATGTCTATTCATTACTATGTAATTAATATAATGACAATTATGATTATATATATATATATATATATATATATATATATATATATATATATATATATATATATATATATATATATATATATAATGTCTCTTGAGTATTATATTAATTTCTCTAATATTTACATACATATATATATATATATATATATATATATATATATATATATATATATATATATATATCTTCACTTGTATCAACTTGTAGTGTTTATCCAACTGAAGCTACAAAACATTAACACTCCCTCTTAGCTAGGGAAGATAAATATATTACCTTAATGTAATATGTGAGTATAGATAATCATTTAAATTTTATATCATTTTACTGATACTACGAGCAATGGTCTCCAAGTATCAAGTCCATGATACTCACCAAGTACTCAAAGAAATGGTCTCCAAATATCAACTCACAAGATATTCACCAATTGCTCAAAATTATTATAATTAGTAATGGTCTCCAAGTATCAAATCCATGATACTCACCCAAGTACTCAAAGTAATGGTCTCCAAATATCAAGTCCATGATATTCACCAAGTACTCAATGTAAGTAGAGATAATCATTTTAAATTTATATTATTTTACTGATATTACAAATAATGGTCTCCAAGTATCAAGTCCATGATACTCACCAAGTAATCAGAGCAATGATCTCCAAATATCAACTCACAAGATATTCACCAATTGCTCATGAGTAATGGTCTCCAAGTATCAAATCCATGATACTCACCCTATTATCACTGTTATAAATTTGTCTAGCCCCATGCTAATAATTTGAAAAATAATCCTTTTTAAGGATCTAAGGGTTAGGTTTTATTTTGAAAACCCTACGTTTGATAAAGCCCTAATTATTTTTGAAACATGCTATGTTTTGGCGTTACTTTTTGGCTCACTAATTCTCTGAAAAATGCATGTGCTAATTTTCACCCCTTTTGACCCGTCGCTTCATAGGTTATATTGTTAGGTTGTTAGGCGGGGTGCTTTTTAATTTATTTCATTTAGAAGCCTAAGTTTTGGTATTATTTCTCAATAGTTTGTTCTCTTTAAGATGTGTGGCTATCATTGAACTGCAAGCCTTCCCATTGTCAGAATATCTGACATGCATTTTAGTGACAAGGTGCCATCTGTCCAAGCAGGCCCGACTGGTAACAAGATGTGATGGCGTTTAAAGAACATATCGCATCAACGGCTGTCACTATACCGTTGGACCAAGATAATAGCCTTTTAAGCATCACGGTATAGTGATAGCCATCCGATGCTTTAAGGTGGATGAGATGGTAGGTGGGACCTTGAACTTCCAAGTCATTATGACATGTATGTTTCTGATTGGTTGAAGTAAAGACGACATGGTGGCTGACAGAGCCTTTTTCTATTAAAGAGGAATTCAAGAAGGGTCCCACTCATTTGCAAATGTGGTGTGTTATGATTTGACGTATAGACAAGTGATGTGTCAAGTTGTGGGGTCAAACTTTTCAAAGGGTTAAACAACAGATGAATTTGATGGTTGTCGTTATACCATTGATCAAAGATGTAAGGAATTTAATCTTGTGGTATAGTGACGACCATCTAATTCTCTTTAAAGATTGAAGTGTGAAGTGGGCCCTAAAAGTGCTAGCTCATTCTAACATGTTCACTTTCTATTCATGTAGTAGATTATGATCTAGTGGTTGTCAGCGTTTTTAGTGCCAAGGAAGAAAAGGAGGGCATCCACTTGCCAGTCTTTGCAGCGTGGTAGTTTGTGATTTGACAGAAGTTAGGTGAGGTGTCATGGTAGGGCCTATCTTCTCAGATGATTAAAGTACAACAAGATCTCATGGTTGTCATTATACCACTGGGGTAAGATGCATGTTTGTTAGGGTCAGCGGTGTAGCGATAGCCATCGATCTTGTTTAAAGGTGGAGACCATTTGGTGGGTCCTCTACTGCCAACTTTTGATGACACAGTTGTTTTTTATTGGCCAAGGGGAATAATGACTTGTCAAAGTTGCCAGTCTATTTGACACCGAGGATAAAGTTAGGGCTTCTTTGCTGCTGACTTGTCCGATGTGGCACTTCCTAATTCAATAAAATTTCAAAAGGAAAGGTGGGGTCACTTCTTTGAAAATAAGTAAAGATCTACATGTTGAAAAGAATCTTACAGCTGTCATTACACCACTTGATGAAGCTACTCAAGTCTTATGCTTGCGCTTTAGCGATGAAGCCCCACCTGTCCGTTTCTGATCGAGATGAAGTTAAGTTATGTTTTTCCCACATGATTAAATTGAAATGTTTTCATTAGTTGAAAACTCATTTGAGGAAAGGTGGAAATAAGTTATGTGGCTTTGTTTGTTGATCATCTGATGCGTTAGAAATAAACTGAATCAATGGTCTGAATTCAATTTTTTTCTCAATGACATTTTACACGTCCTGCGAACATTGAGGCCACCAAATTTTAGTAATGGTGGGTTTAATGAGCTACATGCGGATGGACTGTAAGCAGTTGGTGATATTATATATCAAAATTCAAATGTTGTTTCTCTTTACTGCTCTCATAAACCTTCTGGTGATCTAGCTTTCCTCAAGGAGCGATTTTAAGCGAAGAATTTGCAGGCGTCTGGTAGGTTTATTTTTTGAGTTTAGAATTGCTTAAAGTCTGTGAAGGTATTGCAAGGAAGTTTTTGTTTGCTAGTTGATAGCGTTTAAGGTTCTCTTAAAGTATTCATATATTATTTTGTAAAAGCCCTAATTTCAAAATGCCGCCGAAGAGGAATTTGTCTGGTCAGATGAAATATAGCAAGAGGGGGGTTTTTGAATATTTGATGCAATTACTCCCGCATTCTGATAATGGGGTAGAAAATATGAAAGATCTTGTCCCAAGAAACCCTAGGGACTCAGTGGCCATGGCACTCCATGACAGAGGAAATTGGATGTGAGATGCTAAGGTGGGAGCGAATCATAATGGCCTGAGCTTGTTTAGGGTAGCTTACTCACAAAGAAATTCCTGTGCTCCACTTAGTAACATATGGCAATTTGATGTTGGGAAGTTAATATGCTCCAGTGTTTTCATGGATGTTGAGTTGTTGATACAAATTGCCAAGTGCTATGATCTTGTGACAAGGTGTGTCAAGGATGTCAATGGAAAGAACCTAATTAGCATCACAGAGGATGAGATTAGGGAAGTGTTTTCACTAAATGACCCTTCAGTGGGGTTAGAGAAGATAGATTTCAAAGAGTTTACAAAGATATATGAGGTATAGAAGGATATTTTGAGAGCAGGGCCTCTAAAGGAATTCATTGATCAAATTGGAGCAATGTGTGTTGTCAGTGCAAGCACCCCAGAGCCTTTCAGGCTAGATTTGTTTAGTAAGAGAGCACAAGATTGTTATAAGTCTCTCACCTTAATTCTAGGGTATGATAAAGCAACTCACATGCCAGTACCATACATGTTCATGATGGTACAAACACTTCACCCCCAGTTGGAATTGATTTTTGATTTTGCATCTCATTTGGCTGACTTGATCCATGAGGGATTGTAGGGAATTAAGAATATGAAGGTTACTAGGCCATTTGGATGGTATTCAATGCTTATGCACATGTTCTTATACAAGGGGGAGGGATTTTTTAGTTCAACAGTGAATATTGTGAAAGAAAGAAATAGAGAAACCCTCCCAGTCCAACTGTGGACCACAACTCTGTCATGGGATAGGATGGATGCTAGTTATATTGCCTTTGATAGAGATTTTGCTTCTAGACTTAGGACTTTGCTATTCTTTGACAATCCTAGAATCCCAATGGAGTTACTGAGACTGATCAGGCCAAAGGAGTACTGTCAGGACATCACTATTGTCCACAATTTTGGGGATATAATTTTATACCCTGTTTCTACAGTTTTCAGAGTGTATGGTTGCAGAGTGGCACCTTATATCTTGCCCTACCAAGTTCCACTAAAAATAGCATATGCTGAAATCTTAAGACAGATTGGTGACTTGCAAGAGTCCACTCTCACTGGTAAGGGAAGCGAAACTTTTTTCCCGGACATAACTATTGCACACCAATATGTGATTACTAGGAGGATGGATGCATTTACATAAGGTCTTGCAGCCCTACAAAATGTCTAGATTAGTGGTTAGGTGTGCAGACATAGAAGGTTTTCTTTCAGGAATGTTCAAAGATAAAATAAGGTGTGCTCATATTGAGCATAAATTCAATTTCCCTGAGGACATAATAAGGAATGAGTTTGATCTTCAAACTCAAGAGGTTAAGAAAGAGAAATGGATTGTCTACAAAAAGACTGTAGATTTCATCCAGAATTTTGATGGAGCCTATGATCCATTACAAGGTTTTGAGCCATGGGCAAGGAAAGTGGATGCCCTAATTGAACATTTTGAGGGTATCATGCATGCAGTGAAAGAAAAGAGGGCTTAAGTATGCAGGAAAAACCCTGAAATGGCTAGGCAGATTTTGAGCCAGTCTAAGTATATGAAATTGACCCCAAGGGGAGTCTATACAATGCAGAAGAGGAGTGGATATACTGTTCTCTTGCCACCACAACAAAAGAGTGAGGATATTCCCTCTACTTCTAAAGGGAAAAGGCCCATTAATGATCTGGCAATGTAGGGACCCTCTCCTAAGAGGCAGAAACAAGAAGAGGTAAGGCCAAGAGAGGAAGATTTTTCTCCTTCTCAATCCCCTATCCAATTAGATGAACATGGGGTGGCAGAACAATTGGTACAAATGAGAAGTGAGGTAAACATTTTTGTTTCCAATGATGAGTTGCAAGAAGGGATACCTGAGGCACCTAAAGAGGTAGCCATGGACCTAACTATCAATGAATTTGAGGGTAAACAATTGGACCTTATTTTGAAACAAGCAAATGATTCCTTCCTTGCTGATGATAAATTTGTTAAGACTAGGGAATTCTCCCAATTTTTATGGAGGACAAAAATAAATCAATACAAAGAGATTTGTGAGAAGAGAAAGAAAGAGTTCCCTGATAGGGATATAACTAAGATATAAAATGAGATCAAGGTAGAGATGGCTAAGCAGTTTGAAAATATTACTCCTGAGGAGGGAAGGGCCATGGTTCATACTGCAGGGGTGCTGATTTTGCCAGAGTGGGACATTGCTGATGCAATTGTTTTTTATTAGGTCAGGAAGAGAAAAGTGAAAACTCTTGCTACTGCAGAGTAGGCCAAACAAGCCGCTAGGGGATTTGCCTCTTCTGATGACCATGCAGCCTTGGTGATGTGGTCCCTAAAGAGGGAGGAAAACAAAGGAAAGAGAGAGGATCTCTCTACAGGATATTCAGGCAGTTTACTAGTACAAAGGGTGGGAGAAACTTCTGGTGTAGAGGCATCAAATTTAATCTTGGAAACTACCAAATTTAATTTCAAGGTGGTAGAAAAGGACACCCAGGAGAAGGAGGAGCTTAGGCTCAAGTTTGAAATGGTTCTTAAATCTTATAATGAGCTCAAAGTAGAGCTAATTCAGGAAGATAAATTAATTGCTACCCTGTCTACACCCTTGGATCACAGGTCTCCTCAATTGGTAATCTCTGACAAGCCTATAGTGGCTTCATCTTCAAGCCCAATTGTTGAGTCACCACCATCCCCCTACCTAGAGACAAGTTTGGATGCATGAGTTACTTGGGAGAAACAAAGATTAACAGAGGAGAGAAATAAATTGAGGGAAATAAGAATACAACTAGAGAAGGAAAAAGATGAAAATGTGAAGGCCACAGCTTTCACAAACTAGAAATATGAGGAGAAAATAACATATGCAATCATGCAGTTTGCTATTGATTTAAAGCCCTCCATTCTCCATAGTCATGCCAGTAAGTTATATTCATTACTTGAAACTTTGAATAAGGAGAAAATGTAATTGTCACTAATTTTGAAGAAATGGATTGAGAGATCTCCTAGTATAAAGCTATTTTGAATGCTATCAAAGGGCCAAGAGGATCCTGATCCATTGATCAAGCTAGTACATCAAATTGTCAAGAAAATGGTACAGTATGGCATCATTTTGGATAGTTTTATCAAAAAATCAAGTATGCTAATCACTGAATTAATGCTTTCAAACTATGAGCTAGTGCCTACCATTTTCACAGATAAGGGGAAATTTAAAGAAGCATATCAATGGAGAGAAGAGATGGATGCACTTTTTTCAGAAAGGGTGACTAGTGTCCTAAATGGCACTTTTTCTATTAGCAGCGTTATCAAGTTGTTAATAAATGCTAAATCAATGTTTGACAATACTCAGCATAAGGTTACTCAGATTAAAAATGAATCAGAATAGTGATAAAGTAAGAAGAGTGAGTTTTCCAATTTTGAGTTCCCAAGTGAAGAGGTGTACAATAAATGGAGGTATCAGTACATACCTCATGTTGAAACAGTTAATACTCCGCCGGCTTCCAAGAGCAAGTAAAGGCAATTGCTTTTGAGTCATAGAGGTTGTTGAGATATAGAAAGAAATTCATTGCAAGATGGACAACAAGATGTTGCAAATTACATTTGTTGAAGGGAGACAAGGACAGTATTGAAAACATAAAGCAAGGTCCCTCAGCTACAAATATCTCACCTGCTTGACTTGTGAATTTATTGTAAACTTTTTGAGGTAGTTGTAAAGGTTTTTAGGTTAGAAATTTTGAAAGCCCTAGAATGATCGGTAGCTTGTTTCATCTCTTTGTATATAAAGGATTTTCCATGATCATTCTAGGCATTAAGAGTCTAGGATTTAAAAACATAGAAAGTTTGAAACCCTCACCCTCAGTCGAGGATTGTAAAATCTTGTATCATTTTACCAAAGAAATAGAAAAGAAGTACAGGTTGCTGCTGTTATTTTCCAAGCTTATTGATTCAGAATATGATGTGTGCAATGTTCAAGGTTATACTTAATACAAACCTCAAGTCTTTTTCTCTCCTATGAGTTTATTTAGTAAATCTTTAAGTGTTCAAAAGGTTTATATTTACATGTTTAGCTCTGAGTTCTGATCTAAGATTAGATTAAATATTGCTCTGAGTGGGATGCATGTTTACTGTATCTATTTAGGGATTCTCTATAAGTAGGAAAGATTTGGAATATTTTATATTTATGTTTCAAGACCAGTTATGTTTCAAACATTGTTGTATTCATTCTGTCTTCTGACATTTTTCCTAATGGATAGGGCACTGGCCTATATTTTCCCATCTTTTCTTTGTGTGGAATGATTGAAATCTTGTAATTCTGAAAACATTAAATCAATACCAATCTTTTACATTTTATTTACTTTATATATTGTTCTATCCAGTGATGGAGAGTCAATGAGTAATAGGTTGTTACTTAGTACTTTCTCACTATCATCTATTGTAAGATCCAGTATTAGATAAGGAACAGAGTTAAAACTATTAGATCAGGTGTACCCACCTTGGTTTTGTAGAGCTAGAAGTGAAGAGGGAAGTCTTGTCCCTATAGTTGGTCCAGTTGCTTATATATTTTCCACATTTGGAATTAACCACTCCTTAACATTAGTCATAAGCATATTGGTATCTCATGGAGTGTAAAATATTTTGAAGAACCAACAAAATGGCAACTCTACTAGGGAGTAGAGATTGTGATCAAAAGAAAATAGTTCAGGTTTCAAGTTGAGCTAGACTCTTGACCTGCCTATTTTCAAAATAGTGGATGTCTCTAAGTTGTAAACTTTTGTATACAATAACGTAGGTACAAGTTGAGCTTGACTCCTGGCCTGCTTATTGTCAAAACTAGTTGGTTACCTTTGATTACAGAGTTGATTCCTTTCTTTTGCCTACCCTTCCTAATTTATAAAATCATAAGAATAATCCCATATAGCTTGGGTGGTGACTCTAAACATCTTTGTACCAATTTTTTAATAAAATATCACTATATCATTATGAGTTACAAAAATACAAGGTCTTGGAGGAAGGAACACCCAAAAAAAAGTTTGTAGGGTGAACTTCCTGTCACATCAAGACGAGGCCAGGGTAGGAGTGAAAAAAGTGTTAGTGACATGTCTCTTACCTAGAAACAAAAGGGGAACTCAAGACAGAAAGGTCTTGCTCCTCCTGGTTAGGAAGGAAATGCCTCAGCATATGAAGAGGTGGTTGATTTGGGTTTAAACCAGTATGAGGATTATTATTCCCCTACAGATAGAGAGGGTGAAAGATTACCCCATAATAGGAAAATAGTCCCAAATAGATGGCATGGGGGGGGATAGAAGATCTAGAAGTAAAAGTAGGGGTGGGAAAGACTTTGTTCCCCCTTTCACCCTCGGTTCATCATTTCCCCAAGGCCTCAATGAGTCTCAGGATCAACAAGAAGAGCCCCAAGCACAACAAGCTAAGTCTGAAACAACTTTGCCTGATTATGAGGAAATATTTGAGGAAGTGTATGAGTTGGAAAGAAGAATTCATGAACAAGCAACCATTAGGTAGAAGAGAGAGAATGAAAAGGAAGAAAAGGTCATACATGCTATGATGAGGGCTGACCAATTAAGAAGACAACTGTTAGATTTAGAAGCTATAAATTATTTTCCCTTTCCTGAACAGAAAAATGAGCTGCCTATTGTCCATCAGACATTTGAAACAAGGGATGCAAAGGATAAGGGAAAGCAGAAGGCAGTGGGCATTTCAATTAAAGAACCTCTAGGCCCTAGGCTTCCCATGGATCAAACTTTAAGGTTGGAGGTGACCTCGAAAAGGCCAAAAGGGAACATGAATTGCTAGCTAAGGAACTTGAAAAGGTAGAATTAGAAGCTGGGACATTGGAAATGAAAAGGAAAATTGTTTTTCTAAAATGGTCTATAGGACCCACAAATTTTGCTAGTTCTACTATGACACAAGGAGCAAAAGTCACAAATTTAGCAAATCAGACAGCTAGTGTTCCCCCACCAAGTGGACTTAAAATCCCTGCGACTACAAATACTAATGCATCCACATCTCAGGGTGCTGGTATTTTTAACACAGGGGTTGTAGATGAAAGATGTAAACTATTGGTTTTCACTGGCATCCTTGGGTATCCTAACCCTATCCCTAAAGAGATTAGGAAGAAGCTCCCCAAATTTACTGGAAGTAATGTTGTTACTTGTGAAGAGCACCTAAAAAAGTTTATTGATGTGATTGATGATTATAATATTGTGCCAGATGATGTTATCATGAAATTGTTTGTACAATCCCTAATAGAAGATTCAAGAGATTGGTTTAGGGCTCTACCACATGGTAGCATAGGTTCATGGGATTAGCTTAGGCATTGTTTCAAAGAATAATATGGTGACAAAACACATGAGGGTTTTATGCTAAATGAATTCAATAACATAAAAAATAATTTCAATGAGGATGTTGTTGAGTTTAATGTCAGATCCCAAAAGGCCATGCATGAGCTCCTGCAAGTTATCAGACTAGATGATAGGGTGTGTCTTGTCACATATCTAAATGCTTTTGACTCAAATATGGGTTACCTTTTGAGGGATGAAAACTCAAGGAGTCTTGTTGAAGCTTACAAGCTAGTTGTGAACATTGAGAGCAACTGAAGAATCTCAGGAAAGTTGGGAAGAAGGGAGGACAACAAATCACCATTATTGAATAGAAAGGATCCAGGAAAACCTATGAATGTGAAACCAAAAGATGATGATAGTTTAAAATAGATCTTGAAAGTGATAAAATATCTAAAGCCTGGTGAAAATAGAAACAATAAAATTATAGGAGGAGATAAGCCCCCCTTTAATAATTTCAACAAATTGCCAAGAATGCAGAACTGCCCATATAATACTCAGTGGAAAGATGGGAAGCCTATGCTTCCTGATAAAAGGGATAAGCCAAATGATAGGACCCCTAATCCATTGTAGAGAAACTCAATGAATGTGGTGGAAGAGGTCCCATGGTGTACGGCTTGTCAATCTCCACATGACCCTAATTATTGTGTCATATCTCTAAATGTCTCTTCACAAGAAGAGCAAGAATGTAATGAGGACTAGCCTTATGATGATCAGGGGTGTGGGATGATTTCTTCCCATGTGTGGGATGAAATTGATTCTACTGAAGAGGATGAAAATTAGGATTTTCTTAATTCTCAGGCTAGAACTGCATCATACCATCAACAAGTTTTCTTAGATGAGGATAGTGAACCTGACAATATTTAGTGCAATGTTGTGAGGAGTAAAGAAACAGTTGTTTTGAGAAGGCCATCTGATGAGGAAATTGCCTTGATAATAGCGGATATGGTTACTCAAGCTAAAACAAATTACAACTTGAGAAATAGGTTGGTCACTAGCCCAGGTCAAAAGCCTGCAGAAATTTTTATCAAGAAAACTGATAAAGATGTAAAAATATCACAGGATAAGCCTAAGGATGCCAATGCTATTGATAAAATAAAAATAAAGAAAAATGCCAAACCTAACATTGTCTATAAGGTAAAGCCCAAACCCACTGCTAATGTTGTTCCAGTTCAAAAGAAAGAGAATGAGGCCCATAATAAAAAAACTACAAACATATCCATCCAGGATATTGATAAAGAGATTGCAAATTCAAAACCTGATGTCTCTGATTTAAAATATGTCCCAATTGATATGAGCAAACTATTATCTCAGATTACTATCAAAGTCCCATTATTGGAGATGATGAGAATAGAAGAACATAAGGAAAAGGCTCTGAATTGGGTAAATGGTGTAGTGCCCATGGACTCCCAAAAAATTGAGGGAACTGAGAAATAAATAGCAACTATGAATGATGAAGAAAAAATTATAGTGAGGATATTTTTTCTGAAATTCCTCAAATTTATTTGGATACAAATGTTGTTAGCACTACAGCAGGGACAGTTGATCCTTTTTTCTTGACTCTGTAGATAAATGGAAAGTTGCTAAAAAATTGCATGATTGATTCTAGAGCATCAAATACTGTTATGCCTACTGAGGTTATGAAATCTTTGGGATTAAAGGTGGACACACCCCATGGTAGGTTTCAAGTGATGGATTCAAGAGAAGTACCAGTTGTTGGTACTATCAAGGCCTTCCCTTACAAATTAGCTACATACCCCAATACACTATTGACCATGAGTGTCTTGGTAGTGGATATTCCTCCCTAGTATGGGATGTTACTATCAAGAAAGTGGAGTGCTTCCATGGGAGGTAGCATACAGTGTGACTTGTCATTTGCCACTTTTAATTTGGAAGGATAGAATATCAAGGTCACCAGGGAATCTAGAACTCCACACATGATTGAAGAAGAAGAAGAAGATACCATGAATTTTTTCCTTGATACTGACATTAATGCTTTCAAGGTTCAAGGTAAGGAAGTAGAGGGGGATGTTGAACTAGTCCACAAGTCAAAAAAGAAGGAGGGATGGATTGACCTTGATAGCTTATGGACCATGTACTTTGATGGAGAAAATAGCAAGGAGGGGTCTAGAGCTAGAATATTACTCTTTTCTCCTAATGGTAAAACTTTCAAATTCTCCTTTTCTTTTCTATTCTCATGCACAAATAATGTTGCAGAATATGAGGCCCTATTAATAGGTTTAAGACTAGCATTAAGATAGGGCATAAAATGTTTGAAAGTAATAGGGGATTCTGAGTTAGTTGTCTCCCAAGTTAGATCAAAATATACTTCAAAAAATTAGAGATTAAAGTAGTATAGGAATGCAGTGTGGGATGAAATTGAAATCTTTAGTGCTTTTAATATTTATTGGATGGAAAGAGGTCAGAACATAATGGCAGACTTATTGCCTAATATAGCCCTTAGACCAAAAGATGTTACATTTGCAAATATTTCCAATATAGAGGTACAAGCCAGGCCTTCTATCCCTAATAATCTATATAATTGGTAGGTTTCCTCTGATGACCAGGACATATTGAGGTTCCTCCAATGTGAATCTCATTTTGGTGATAAAGAAATGGATTTCAGTACTTATGTTGATACAATGGATGGTCAAGATGTTATCTTTGGGAAGGAATTTTTACAATTGAAATCAAATAGAGTTCCCAAAGGATTAGTTGCTCTTGAAAGGGCATTTGAAAATAAGGACAAGGTGTTCTTTGCTAGTACCAATAAGATCAATGAGCTTGAAGAAATAAACTTAGGAACAAATATAGTTCCCAAGAAGGTTTATATTGGCAAGTGTCTATCCCCAAGAACTAGGAAAAATTTGATTGACCTTCTCAGAAAATTCAAGCATGTTTTTGCCTAGTCCTATGAAGATCTTAAATCCTATAAAGAGGACCTTTTCCAACATGAAATTCCACTCAATGAAGGCACACAACATTTTAGACAAAAGTTGAGACCTGTTAACCCTACCTTGGCCCCTAAGATGCAAGATGAACTCAAAAAGATGATGGATTTTGGCGTAATCAAGCCTATTAGACATTCCACTTGGGTTTCAAATTTGGTGCCTGTTAGAAAGAAAAATGGTGATATCAAGTTATGTGTAGATTTTAGGAATCTTAACATAAAATCTCTGAAGGATAACTATGGATTGCCAAATATGGAGAATATGTTACAGAAGGTCACTAGATCAGAACTAATGTCTATGATGGATGGATTTTCTAGTTACAACCAATTTATGGTTAAGGACATAGAGCAATTTAAAACTGCATTCACAACCCCATGGGGGACATATGTTGTTAGAAATAGGAAATACTGAGAGGGGGGGTGAATCAGTATTTCACAAACTTTTTCTTTTGCCCACTTATGGATATAACAGATTACTTTAGTGCATACAAATATTATCAAGCTGATTAACAAACATAGCAGTAAATAGAAAGAACTCATAACACATGATATGTTCTCGAGGAAACCCTAGCCAAGGGAAAACCCCGGTGGGGATGGTACCCACAAAGATCACTAATCAAAAGTATCTTGTTAGGGATAATGGACCTTGTTAGGAGTCAATTTACAATATATAGTATTTATGTCTTGGTTAAAGGACTTTAGGCCTTGTTAGAAGCCTTAACCCTATTACAAGTTAGATTACAAAACCTGATCACCAGCTGAGCTCACTGCCCAAACAGGTAATACAAAAATGTTTCTGACTGTAATATGGTACTGCTTACAACTTCGCATCAATAGCCTTTTCTACTACCACAATATACAACTATCGCAAGTTATCCTTTCTTTCTTTTTACACATCACATATATTTATTCATTACATTTCAAGTATGCCTAATATATGAGTTATTAGAGCTAATAACTTTACATGGTCGGCTTCAAAAATCTTTATCCAAGAGTAAAAATCTAGGATGTCATCCCTTCATAATGTTAAGTCATTATTTTGACAAGCAAAAATAATCCCTTAACTCTTTCGCTAATATTGTCTCCAAAACTGTTATGTTTGCAAAAACTATCTTCGGTAAACTTTGAATAAATTTGTCCATACTGCTCCAAACTTTATGTGCACTGAGATGGGGTATCCTCATACTCTATAGAAGCTTTAGTTAATTGCACAAACAAAAATATTGCTCCAGTGGATGTCACCAACTAAATCTTCATCGGGTGCTCTGTCAAGATCACTATATCCATACTTAGACAATTTCTTCCTTCAACTTGTAATACTTGCATTCCAGATTCTGCGCTCTCAATAGAGATCATATGTTTCCATAATGACAACATCTATGCATCCACATTAGCCAAATTTCCAACATATGTTTATATCAGGATGCCTTTTGGGTTGACTAATGCTAGTGCTACTTTTCAGAGGGCTATGGATGTGGCCTTTGTAGATTTCATTGATAGATTTATGGTGGTGTATCAGGATGACTTGATAGCTTTCTTAGCCAAGGAGGAACAACATTGCCAAGACTTGGAGAAAATTTTCATTAGAGCTTTGGAGTATGGGGTTTCTTTGAACCCAAAGAAATGTGCCTTTGGTGTAGTAGAAGGAAAGCTTCTAGGACATATTGTTTCAAAGGATGGAGTGAGAATAGATCCTAAAAGGGTGCAAGCTATTGATAAATTGTCTTTGACAAAGAATATAAAAGGGATTCAATCTTTTCTAGGACAAGTCAATTTCTTGAGAAGGTTTATCACAAATTTTGCAGAGATCAGTATTCCCATATCTAGAATGTTGAAGAAGGGGGAAAAGGTTGAATGGAATATGGAAGCAGTGCAAGCTTTTAATGACATTAAGAAGGCTATCAAGCATGCCCCAGTCTTGAAGACACCAAACTACAACAAACCAATGTAGATCTTTTCTTTTTCATCTACCCATACCATTTCTACAGTGCTATTACAAAAAAATGTTGATGGTTTTGAACAGCCTATTTCCTTTTTCAGCAAGACTTTGTAGGTAGCAGAATTAAATATGATATTATTGAAAAGAAAGCATATGCCTTGGTAAAAGCCATCAAAACATTTAGATGCTATTTGGTGGGAGCCACAGTGGTTGCCTATGTTCCAAGTGCTGCAGTCAAGGACATTTTGGTCCAACAAGAGGTTTCAGGAAGGAGATGTAGGTGGATTAATAGGATTCAAGAGTTTAATATTGATATCCACATTACAAAGCTGGTAAGAGGATTAGGTCTAGCAAAGTTGATGGCCCAAAGCAATCTAAATGAAAACCAGATAAATGTATTGGAGGAGAATCAAAAACCTTTTATATGCAACATGGATTGTTATGAATGGTACAAGGACATTGTCAAATATTTACAAAAGATGGTTTTACCTCCAGACTTGGATGACAATAAGAAAAGAACTATTAAGCTTCACTCTTTAAGATATGCAATTATAAATGGTGAATTATGGTGGAGGAATAATGAAGGTGTTTTTCTTAAGTGTGTAGATCATGATAAAGCCCAACTTTTGATGGATGAAATGCACAATGGGATTTGTGGGGGAAACTACATGGCTAAAACCATAGCCCACAAGATCATCAAGTTATGTTTTTGGTGGCCATCACTCTTCAAAGATACCCATCAGTTTGTAAAGAAGTGGGATCCTTGTCAAAGATTTGCAAGGAAATTGAAATTTGATGGAAACTTACCCCTTAAACCTGTTACTGTTCAATCTCCTTTCCAAAAGTGGGGTATGGATTTCATTGGTGAGATCCCTAATAAGTATAGTGGAGGACATTCTTACATCTTGGTGGTGACTAATTATTTCACCAAGTGGGTTGAGGAAATCCCTACCAGAAGAGGAACTAGTAAGGTAGTGACAGACTTTATGATGAAAAACATCCTTACGAGGTTTGGTTGCCTAGAAACCATGGTGGTTGATAACGCATTAGCCTTCAGGTCAGAGGAGTTTGTTGGTTTTTGTCAAAAAAATGGTATAAAAGTCTCATATTCTTCTCCATATCATCCACAAGGCAATGGCCAGGCAGAATCTAGCAACAAAAGTCTGATTAAAATTTTGAAAAGAGTTATGGATAAAAATAAGAAGGCCTAGGATTCCAAGTTGTTGCAGGCCCTATGGGCTGACAGGGTTATAGTAAAAAAAGCAATAGGATGTGCCCCTTTTGATTTGGTATATGGGATCAATGCGAGGTTACCCCAAAACAATTTATTACACATGTACCAATTCATTCAGGCATATGATGATGATGTGGAAGAAGATATGACTGTTAGGATGAATGATTTGAATCAATTAAATGAGGTAAGGAATGATGCACATGATAGGAATGAGAGGATGCAGGCCCAGTGTAAAGTCTTGTATGAAAAAAGGACTACTCAGAGGAATTTTATAGATGGTGACATGGTCCTAATGTGGAATGCAAGCCTAGAAGATAAAGGAAAGCATGGGAAGTTTGATCCCATTTGGTTAGGCCCATATATCATTGAAGAAAAATGGGGAGAAAATTCTTATTTGTTCAAAAATTTAATAGGAGAGCTTATGGAATTTCCAGTTCATGATCAATTCTTAAAGTTCTATTTCTCTTAAATCTTTTGGGTTTTTGTACAGGTTTAGCTCAGGGGTTTTGTGTACAGTTCCCTATTTTTGATCAAAGTTTTGTTCTAGTTTTCTCTTCCAGAAGATTATAGCTTTCTCATTGTATCTACAAGAGATACACATCCCCAAGCATGAGCCACTATTATCACTGTTATAAATTTGTCTAGCCCCATTCTAGTATTTTGAAAAATAATCCTTTTTAAGGATCTGAGGGTTAGGTTTTATTTTGAAAACCCTACATTTGATAAAGCCCTAATTTTTTTTGAAACTTGCTATGTTTTGGCATTACTTTTTGGCTCACTAATTCTCTGAAAAATGCATGTGCTAATTTTCACCCCTTTTGACCCATCGCTTCATAGGTTATATTGTTAGGTTGTTAGGCAGGGTGCTTTTTAATTTATTTCATTTAGAAGCCTAAGTTTTGGTATTATTTCTCAATAGTTTGTTCTCTTTAAGATGTGTGGCTATCATTGAACTGCAAGCCTTCCCATTGTCAGAATATCTGACATGCACTTTAGCAACGAGGTGCCATCTGTCCAAGCGGGCCCAAATGGTAACAAGATGTGATGGTGTTCAAAGAACAGATCACATCAATGACTGTCACTATACCATTGGACCAAGATAATAGCCTTTTAAGCATCGCGGTATAGCGACAACCATCTGATGCTTTAAGGTGGATGAGATGGTAGGTGGGACCTTGAATTTCCAAGTCATTATGACATGTATGTTTCTAATTGGTTGAAGTAAAGAAAACATGGCGGCTGATAGAGCCTTTTTCTATTAAAGAGGAATTCAGGAAGGGGCCCGCTCATTTGTAAATGTGTCATGTTATGATTTGATGTATAGACAAGTGATGTGTCAAGTTATGGAGTCAGACTTTTCAAAGGGTTAAACAATAGATGAATCTAACGGTTGTCATTATACCGTTGATCAAAGATGTAAGGAATTTAATCTTGTGGTATAGCGATGACTGTCTAATTCTCTTTAAAGATTGAAGTGTGAAGTGGGCCCTAAAAGTGCTAGCTCATTCTGACATGTTCACTTTCTATTGGTGTAGTAGATTATGATCTGGCAGTTGTTAGGGTTTTCAGTGCTGAGGAAGAAAAGGAGGGGGTCCACTTGCCAATCTTTGCAGCATGGCAGTTTGTGATTCAACAAAAGTTAGGTGAGTTTTCACGGTAGGGCCTATCTTCTTGAATGATTAAAGTACAAGAAGATATCATAGTTGTTGTTATACCACTAGGGTAAGATGCATGTTTGTTAGGGTCAGCGGTGTAGCAATAGTTGTCGATCTTGTTTAAAGGTGGAGACCATTTGGTGGGTCCTCTGCTGCAAACTTTTAATGACACCATCATTTCTGATTGGCCGAGGGGAATAATGACTTGTCAAAGTTGCCAGTCTATTTGACACCGAGGATAAAGTTAGGGCTTCTTTGCTACTGACTTGTCTGATGTGGCACTTGCTGATTTGATAAAATTTCAAAAGGAAAGGTGGGGTCACTTCTGTTGGGTATATTCTTAATTTTCTAAGGTTTTTGTCCAAATGTTGGTTTAGTCCTTTGGTTTGTGAAGTTTTCCTAGGTCCAGGTGTCGTAATTTCTTCAAAATTGTCATAACCAAGTTCAAAAATCCTTACCCTAGGTCTTGTCTTTGAAGAATTTTGAATTCATGTCAAAACCCTAAAAATGTCTGCCATTTTCAAATAAACCTTAAGTCATTCTCTTCATTGCTATTTGAACGTTACTTTTTAAGTCACTTAAGTTCATTAAAGAGCACATGCATTTATTTTTCATGCGGGGGTTATATCTTTTTTCCTAAGTCTAGAAACCTGGTGATATAAATAATTTATTCTACGTCCTAATTACCTTATATTCTAATGTTTCAGTTTTCATTCAACTGTGAATATTTAAAGAAGATCTAATGGTGGTTGTGTGTTCACATGGAATCTTTCCAAGCCATGCAAACATGTGAAATGGCCGTTGATTTTATAATGAAGCTTGATGCGGAAACAAGGTGGGACCACTGACAAGTATTTCACAAGTGGCAGCCTTTTATTTGTAAAGGATAGTGGGGCCGATGGCAAAGGAATCTCCAAAGTGTGAAAAGCAATAAGGGGAAGATTAGATGACTGTCATATAATCACATGGGATCTTAGAGACCTATGCAATCATGCGATAAGCCGTCGATCTTGCATAAAGCCCAGCGCAATTCTCAGGTGGGACTTTTGACAGATGTACATGAATAGCATTTTCTCATTAGCTAGTATTAGTAGGACCAATGTCAATTTTTACATATGGTTTCTCCCTAATGGGTCGTTAATACTTGCTGATGTGGGAGATGTCAGTAGACACCAGTGCTCGAAAAGAAAGAAAGTACATGACAATTTGCTAGGTGTTGCAAGCGTGGATTTTCTTTATTGACAAAGGCGAAGTGGGACTAGCAACTTGAAGAAAGATAATGATGGTGATTGATGCTAATGGGTTTTCACATGTTCACATAAGCTTCTTTCAAGCTATGCGATCATGCAAACAATATTTTTTCTTAACGGTGGAAGTTATAAGAGACTGCCATAAATAGAGAGATAAAGTGACGGTTAGTCATATGTTCGCATGAGTAATTTTCATGCTATGCGATCATTCGATAGGCCGTTAGATCATATGCTAATGAGGATCAACAGTTCTAATTCAAACTGGAGATAAAGTGATGCAAATTTGAAGTTTCCCGTTGAGAAGTGATAGTTCATTCTTTCGGAGGAGTAATTGTTGAATCATGCTAAATAAATTGTTGACATGACTGCTTTAATTGCTCATATATCAGAATTCCACGCACTCTCAGAAGCACAAAGAGATCAAAAATTTACAGAGACTCAAGAATGAAGAATTACGAGGACTGGCTACTATCTCCCAGTGGTTTTTGAGAAAAAGGTTGGTGAAATACTTGCGTGAATTGCTTCCCTACTAAAAGAATCATATAAGTTCTATAATTTGTCTATCTTGCAAAGATTTCTTTTAAAGATAAACCCTAAAAATGGCACCAAGGAAAGAATTGTCTGGTAAAATTGAGTATAGTGAAAGAAGTTTGCATGAGGATTTGTTGCAATTACTTCCCGGCTCTACTACTAAACTGGTAAAAACCAAGAGTTTGATTCCCAAAGATCCTAGGGTAAAAGTAGCGGAGGGTTTATATGACATAGCAAATTTTATTAGAGAGGTCAAAATTGGTACAATCAATGCAAGTGGTGACTCTGATATCACTAGATTGGAGTTATTCAAAGTAGGTTTTAGTCAGAGAAATGCCCCTCACCTTGCAAGCAATATATGACAATCTGACCTAGGAAAAATTGTGGTACCCGGTATCTTTTTAGATGTGGATTTGATGATCTAGGTTGCAAAGAGTTATGATCCAATCACTAGAGAGGTTAGGGATGCAAAGGGAGTACTATTGATTAAAATTTATGCTGAAGAGATTAGGAAGGTGTTCAGGTTAAGTGAACCCTTAGATAGTTTGGAGAATATTGATTTTGAAGAGCTAAGGCAAGTGTATGATGCACAAAGGAACTATTTCAGAGGCAAATTGTTGAAGGATTTCTACACCAAAATTGGAAAAATGGTTATTATGGGATAGAACACTCAGGAGCCTTTTAAAATAGAATATTTTGATCTCAGAGTTAAGGGTGCATATTGGTCATTATGTTAGTTTTTTGGAGAGGATGTTAGTGAAAGGATGCCAATACACTTGATGTGCATGGTGATCCAAATTTTACATGCACACGTATCTATTAATTTTGATTTTGCTCCTTTTATTGTTGAATTAATCCATAATGGATTAGTGAAGATTTGAAAGAATGAAGATGATAGGCCCTTTTGCTGGTACTCTTTCAGAATGTACATGTTTTTGTTTAAAGGAGCAAGTTATTTTGAACAAGAAATGGAATTAGTGAGAAAGAAGGATGGTGAAGATATGCTAGTCCAATTATGGAGCCTCACAATGACCTAGGATAAGAAGGATCATAGTTTCATTAATTTTGATAAACGTTTTGTAGCTAGACTCAGGAAGTTGTTTCTCTTAGACAACCCAAGAATCCCAACAGTAGTGGCGCAGCTTATTAGGCCAAATCAGTTTGCTAAGAATTTGAATATTGTACACAATTGGGGAGATGTTATTTTCTACAATGTATCAACTGTCATCAGGTTGTATGGTTTCAGGGGGACCCCTTTTATATTGCCCTATCAAGTACCCCTTAGGATTGGAATGGCAGAGTTCTTTAGGCAATTGGGAGATATTGAAGAGTGTGCCCTCACTGGAAAAGGCAAGGGAAATTTATTCCCAAATGTTACCATTGCCCATCAATTCATAATTACCAAGGGTGGATGGGTTTACATGGATAAAATCCTGGCTCCATATCATATGGCTACTACAATTTCCAGAATAGCAGATCCAGAAGGTTTCTATAATGAAATGTTTAAGAAGAGAGCCAAGTGTGCCATGATTAACCATATTTTTAATTTCCTTGAAGATATTATTAGGAATGTAGCAAAGCTGCAAGAACAAGAGGTTAGGAAAGAAAAATGGCTGGTATACAAGAAGACATTAGATTTTATCTAGAAATTTGATTTTGGATGGGATCCCCTGAAAAGCATAACTCCAATGGGGAAGAAAATAGATACTCTTATGAATTGTTTTTAGGATATTTTTCAGACCCTTAATGAAAAAAAGGAAAAGGTTATGAAGGATGATCCAGAAAAGGCTAAACAATTGTTGAGCAAGCCTATGTTTGCAAAAGGGTTACCCCCAGGGAGGTACATGGTGCAAAAGAAGACTGGTTACAATGTTGTGATACCAAAGCAAAGCCAGCAAAAGAAAATAGATAAAAGGGATATCCCATCAACCTTACAATAGGTTGGAAAATAAAAGGAGATTGTAGAGGTCCCTGATTCTCCTCATCCTCAAACTTCTGAGGATGTAATTGATTCTCCACCCCCATCAAAGAAACAAAGAGTGGAAGAAAGACTTGCTCATGTTGAAAAGGAGTACTCTCCATCACAGTCTCCTCTAAGAATTTTTGATGACCAAGAGATTGCAGAACAAGTACAACAATTAGATGCTCTAGGTCAAATATTTATGACCTATGAAGAAGTAAATGAGGGAGTGCTAGAGCCACCAGAAGAACCTAAGTTGGATTTAACAGTAGGGGAATTGGCAAGTACAGAATTGGACCCTGTAATCAAGCAAGCTTGTGAAGAGTTTTTGGTTGATGATACTTTTGTTAAAACTCAGGCCTTTATGAAATTTCTTTGGAAATTAAACATCAAACAATTTCAAGAAATCTGTGAGAAGAAACATGAAGAGAATTCAGAGAAGGATTTACAAGTCATAGAGGAAGAAGTGAAAATAGAGATGACTAAAAAATTTAAACAAATCACTCCAGAACAGGGAAGGGAAATGGTAAAGGTATCAGGAGTGCTAATCCTCCCAGAATGGGATATAGCTAATGTAGTAGTGTTTGATGCAGTCAGAAAATAGACCACTCCTTTCCACAGAACTCCAGAGGAAGCAGAACAGGTTGTTAAAGGAGTCACTGTCAGTGACAATCACCAAGCTTTGGTAATGTGGTCTTTAAGAAAGAATGAAAGTAACAAGGGAAAACAAATTGTCAAAGATGACCTTTCAGGGAGTCTAATTGTAAGGAGGGTTACTAATACTTCTTTGGTGGAAGCATCAGGTATGGTAATGGCCACAACACAATTAACAGCAAAAGTGGCAGAAAAGGAAGCTTAAGAGAAGGAAGAGCTCACTGCAAAAGTGGAAACAATTTTGAAGGTTTATGGTGAGATGAAACAGGGGATTCTTGAGAGAGATATTTTGATTGTAGACTTAAAAAAGAGATCGGGAGAGCATGGCCCAATACAATTATCAAAGCAAATGTAGATAGCTTCCTCCCCTACTAGGCCTTCCTCATCAAGCCCTATTGTTGAACTTCCCCCTTCCCCTTTTCCTCCTTCCATAGATGAGGAGGACATTGATCAGAAAGTAAAGGATAGGTTAGATAAGATGATAAAAGATGTTGTTTCACATTTTGTTGCAAAGGTGAGGCCTAAAGAAATATATAAATCTACAAAACAATTGGCAGATGTCCTAGCAATTTTTCAAAAAGAGGTGGCTATTGTGGACAAGATTTTGGAAAGATGGTCTGCAAGAAAAGATAGTTTGAGGTCATTTTTTGATCAAAATAAGGATAAATGTAATGTGAATATAGAGCTAACAAACACTTACAGGTTTTTTAAGGGTCTTTTTGACTTTGAGGTAAATAGGGGGAGTATAAGAAGAAGGTTAGAAATCTTAAGGGCAAGATATTTCTAGGATGATTTCCAAATTTTTCCTGGTCTTATTAAGGCAAATGGGGTAATCAAAGATAAAAATCAATGGATGGAGCAAATAGATAGACAAGTATTGTCTAAAGTAGATTCCATTTTATGTATAGATGATAATACCCCATTCATACAATTTGTTGAACTCCTTCAGGATGCTAGGATACACTTTGCAAATGTAAGAATAGAGGTTCACCAGTTGGTTGCTGAGTGGGACAAATTATCACCAAAGAAAGATGAGGTCCTTGTCTTTCATTGGCCAAGTGAAGAAACCTATATGACTTGGGAATCAACATATCTTTTAGAAGGTTCAGAAGAAAAGGCATCAAATGAAGAAGCTAAAGGTTTTAGTGCCCCAAACCCTTGAAGATCAAAGTAAACAAGGATGAAGATGTCAAGCAGTTATCATAGGCACGGACATGGAACCTGATCCAGAATTTGAGGGAGAACAGTTTCAAACAGAGGGTGATGTAAGTTAGCTGGATGGTGGTCATCATTCATGCAATAAATTTAGCAACTGCTCTGAAATATCCTTAGACAAAGGTGCCACCTACAAGATTGTTAGAAATAGATATTTTTAATCTATTGTAGCAATCAAATTTTGTCAGTTTGTAATCTTGTCTCTGGTGTAAGATCTTTCTAGCCATCCCAAGCTTGTTGCATCCTTTCGAGGATTCCAAGATGGTTGAGAATATATATATAGCAATTTTTTGTTCATTTTAGGGGTGGTTGAAAATACTCTATAAGAAAGGTTCTGAATACAAAACCTTATTTTCTAAAAGTGAGAGGATACTGTATCAATGCATTTTGACCATTAATACAAAATATTGGAGCTCTGTTACTACTATTTTGTTGTCTTTATGTATGGAATGTTTTAGTTTTTTTATTTATTTAAATTGGAAGGCTTCTTAAATGCATTATTCACAAGGTGAATATGGGGGTTAAGCTTAAGTTTCTTTCAAGGAAAGAGTAAAATCTTAGGGGAGATCTCTGGGAGCAAATAATCCATGAATGAATTTGATGACAGTAGTAGGAATTAAAAGGATGGTATATTAGGCATGTCATTTGAGTTTTAGTGTACTTGTTTGATAGTTATATGAAAAGGTAGGGTTTGACTCTATCGCCCAAGTGGATAAGGCACTGGTTTTGGATCCATTTACACTGATTTACCACCCAAAATATAAATAACTATTTCATTTTACTTTACTTGTACAATCATAATCTGAATCATTCTATGACAAGTTCATAGATGTGTTTTGTAATGCTTTGTAGAAGCATTGAATGAGGTTAGCCTTCCTTGAGTTCAACTCTAAAAAGAAGAAGGATGAATATCCTTAAACCATTGTTTCACGTTGCTACTTTCATGATTTCTATCATAATATTGTGTATCAGGATAATTTGGGCCATACTTAGAGTTCTCTCATCTTATTAAGTTGAGTTTGGAAGCAAGGACAGAGTAGTGAAGGAGTTAGTTCACAATTTAGAGCTCAATCAAATAGTGAATTGATATAGGTACACCCACCTAAGTATTCATACTCAAAGTGAAGAAGGTTTTCTAACCTTAGTACCTTAGTGTTTGCATTTTGCTAGATTATGTCCATTGGGATTATATGAGTATTTGATAATCTGCAGATTTGAGCACTAACAAAATTGGTGACTCTGCTGGGGAGTTCTGAATAGCTTGCAATAGGTTAGTGCAAATCCTGTCTATTGTGTGTTTGTAGACTAGCATAAAATAATTTGATTCCCGCTTAATAGTGGGTGGTGACTCTAAAAATCGGTGTTACCAGTTGCTAATAGTTGTAAAATTTTGCTAAAAATTATTGTGATATACCATGAGTCGACTGAGATACACTAGGTCTTACTACAAGGATCACCCAGAAGATAATATGGGTGATGAGCTCCATACACCAAGTAGGAAGCAATGGTCTAGAAGAGGTCATAATAATGCTAGTTCCCAAGGCCCTTCTCAAGAAAGATCTTGTGTCCCACTTCATCATGAAACTTCCTCCTCTTCTGATGACCCTGAACATATCAAGAAGGTCACGCCAAGTGTGCATATGCAGAAAGAAGTAATCACAGAGGTCATAGAAGTAGGTTATTTCCCTGTGAGAGAAACCCTAGAACAACCAGAAGAAACCTCTGCTACTGAAACCACTTCCTATGATTCTGAGAATTTGAGAGAAGAGGTGATTGCTTTGAGAAAGAAAGAGTTTGAACAACTTGCTGAGATTGCCAATAGGGTAAAAGTGAGGGAACAATAAATCTGTGATTTGCTCATAGAGAGGTAGGAACTTCTCAAGAGAACCAAGAAAAATGAGACCCAGGTTAGTGATCTAAACCAAGATGTTCAAAGTTTAGATAAGGACTTGTTTGGTGATATGGAAGATTTGAGAAAGCAGGCTCAGGATACTAGACCTAAACAAGGTGAATTTGAGGGAATAGGCCATGTCCTAAGGCAATTGAATCCCTTTGAAATCCAAAGAAACAAGGAGATTAAAATTGCTCCCAAAGAAATCCTTGATAAGGGAAAACAAAAATTGGTCGGTGTAAATATTAATGAGCCCAAGAAAATAATGGCTCCTCCTAATGTACCTTCTCAAACAAGTATAGACTTGGAGAAGGCTAGAAAAGCAAAGGAAGATTTCGCTATTCAACTGGAGAAACTTGAGTTGGAGGTTGTTGCTGATGAAATGAAGAGGAAGATTGGCTTCCTACATGCTAACATGAACACATCTACTAGTAGCTCTGTCCCTATTACCATAGGAACAACTCCACCCAGTCAGCCCAATACTTCACTTCCAAATGTTCAAGCCTTTCACCCTGGACAAATTTTACCTGGACCAGTTCCTAATCAAGTTCCCCTTATAGCTAGTGGTATAGTGGGAACTGTACCCTATCAAAATGTTGCAACTACCCCTCTCAATCAACCAAATATCCAAAGAAGACTAGTTCATTTGGATAGATATAGGCCTCTATTTTTTTATGGTATTCCTGGTCAACCTAATGTTGTCCCCAATAAAAATTAGAAAGAAGATCCCATTATTCACTGGGAATAATGTTATCACCTGTGAAGAGCATCTAAAGTTTTTAATAGATAAGGTCAATGATTATGAGATTGAACATGAAGATTTCATAATGAAGCTCTTTGTTCAATCATTGATTGAGGATGCCCGGGATTGGTACAGGGATCTAGTTGAGAATAGTATTGCATCTTGGGAAGAATTTGTCAGATGTTTTAAAGAGCAATATGCAGAACATGTGAACTCTAGCTACATGCTTAATGAGTTCAATAATATCAAGAAAAACTATAATGAGAGCATGTCAGAGTTTAATAGCTGATTCCAAAAGGCTATGTATAAACTATTCCAAGTATTGAGGCTAGATGATGCAGTCTGCATGACAACTTATTTCAACTCTATGGATGGTAAGATGTCTTACCTTTTGAGAGATAAGAATCCCCGTACCCTTAGGGATGCTTTTAATTTGGCCATAAATATTAAGAGTAACTGAAAGGCATCTGGCCAAATGTACAAAAGGGATGAAGGTAGACTGTGGAAAGAAACAAGGCCACAACCTGCAAGGCCATCCAAAGAAGAGGATAGAATGGACAAAGGACCTAGTACTAACAAAGATTTACCAGCAAGGTTTGATAAAGGTGGTAGAAATTTTCAAGATACAAGGTCACCTTATCAAAGGTAGGAAAAAGCCCCTAACTTAAGAGATATGCCTTACAAAACAAATTGGAAAGATGGGAGGCCTATTCCTGATAATAATGAACCCCAAAAGGGAAGAGATACACCAGATCCTTTGAAGAAAAATATAGCACATAATGTGGAAAGTACCCCTTGGTGTGTGGCTTGTAATATGCCCCACTCACCATTCCAATGTGTTGTTGCTCAGGCCTTGGGAGAAGAGGCCAATGACTCATATGTAGGAGATTATGAAGGATCTGAAAAGCCTACTATTAACATGTTCACTACTGAACTAATGGGGGACTTAGTGTCCTCAGATGATGAATTTATTTGTCCTGATGTTGATCATAAGAGGAAGATTTTCTCTGATTATGAACAACAAGTATTTACTCAATCTGATCAAGAAGAGTTTGATAATAATGATTGTAAGACTCATATGGTAGAATCTGGATCAGATGACAAAAAATGGAGAAAGCCCAGTGAAGAAGAGATCAGAAGTCTAACTATGGCTACTATTTCTCAAGAAAAATCCTCATACAATTTGAGGAACAAAAAGGTAGATAATGATTAGGGAGTCCCTAGATCAGTATTTGTTAAGAATAAGCTCCAAGATAAGGACTCCCCAAAGCCCAATGTTGTGAATAGTAAGGATCAAGGGCTTGTGAGTAAAAAAATGGAGGAAGTTATTATTGACAAGGTGAAGAAGAGAACTGGTAAGTCAAAGGATCACTTTGATTCTTGTACTGAATCCCCTACTTTTGATATGAGACATGCCTTGTCCCAGATGAAGGTCTCTATCCCTTTGCTTGAGATGCTTAAAATAGAGGAGCATAAGGAAGCAACCTTGGCTCTTATAAGTGAGCAAAGAACCACTCCTATTCTACAAGAGGAAGGGAAGTCCATGGATAAGCTAGTTTCAATTAATGACATCTCTGATGTATGTGTTGGGACTATTGTGACACAAGAGCCCTCTTCTATTAATCCTTTCTATGTTACTTTTCTTGTAAATAATTGTTTGCTAAAAAATTGTATGATTGATTCTGGCACTGCTACAACTGTAATGCCTTATCAAGTGATGCAAGAGTTAGGGTTGCAAGTTGATACATCTAGTGGAAGGTGTTATGCCATGGATAATAGGGCAGTAACTATTGTAGGGACCCTGATTGGAATTGAAGTGAAGATTGTTGCATTCCCAGAAGCCACATATAAAATGGATGTGGTTGTTGTTGATACAAAACCTCATTATGGCATGTTACTATCAAGACAATGGGCTACAGCAGTGGGTGGAAAGTTGCAACTAGATTTGTCATATGCTACCATCCCAATAAATGGAACTGAGCTAAATTTGTACAGGGAGCCCCGTTCTTCAGTCATGATTGAAGTGGTTGCTCTAGAGGATCTGAATTGTTTTGTAGATATTGACATGAGCAATTTTGTGATTGAAGAGGCAGTACCTAAAATGAAAAACATAGATCCAATTGTGGATGAGCTGATTTTGCAACAAGATGGGCTCTGGAAAATGTTCTTTGATGGTGGATTCTCCAAGGAAGGATCAGGAGTTGGTGTTGTATTTATTTCCCCATCAGGTATTACATTTAAATACTCATTCTTGCTGACTTTTCAATGTACCAATAATACTGCTGAGTATGAGGCTTTAATATTGGGACTGGATGTAGCCATAAAGCATGGTATTAAATTTTTAAAATTCCATGGTGATTCCCAACTCATTATAGCCCAAGTAAGATCTCAGTATGCTTCCAAGGATGAAAAATTGAAATTGTATAAACATGCTATTTGGGATAGACTAGAGTTTTTTGATGCTTTCAATCTACTTTGGGTAGAAAGATCCAATAATATCATGGAAAATTTTCTTGCAAATGTTGCCCTTAAGAGTGAAGACATAACCCTCACTGGTGTGTCTATGTTAGAGGTCCAAACTAGGCCTGTTGTGCCTGATAATGTATATAGTTGGCAAGTTTTCAAGGATGACCTAGATATCCTTAGGTTTATTCAAGGCCTTGATCAGTATGATGGCCAAAAAATAGATTTCAATGAAGCACAGCAGTGTGCTGAGGGAAAAGAATGTATCATGAGAAATGAAATAGTGCAGTTACCCTCAAATCACATACCTAAAGGGTTAGTGGAATTGGAGGGGATGTTTAAAATAAATGATGATTTTTTGTCCCAAAAGTCTAACACCAAAATGGAAGACTTAGAGGAAATAAATTTGGGTTCAAAAACCTCCCCACAAATGGTATACATTGGGAAGAAATTAAGCAGAGAGGTCAGAAGCAATTTGATAAGGCTTTTGAAAAGATACAAGCATGTATTTGCTTGGTCTTATGATGATCTTAAGGCATATAGGGCTGATCTATTTCAGCATGAAATTCCTTTAAAAGAAGAAGCTAAGCCTTTTAGATAGAAGCAGAGACCCATTAACCCTTTACTAGCAACTAAGATGCAAGTTGAGTTGACAAAATTGAGGGATGCTGGTATCATTGAGCCAATCAGGCATTCTACATGGGTTTCCAATCTTGTGCCAATGAGGAAAAAGAATGGTGATATTAGGCTCTGTGTTGATTTTAGGAACCTGAATGTGGCTTCACTTAAAGATAATTATGGATTGCCCAATATGGAAGCCATGCTGCATAGGGTAACTGGTTGTGAGCTTTTGTCAATGATGGATGGTTTCTCTGGTTACAATCAAGTGCTGGTCAAAGAATCAGAGCAGTTTAAGACAACATTTACTACCCCATGGGGAACCTATGTATATATCCACATGCCCTTTGGTTTAAAAATGTTGGAGCAACTTTTCAGAGAGCAATGGATGTTGCATTCAAAGAATTAATCAATGTTCTCATGGTTGTATATTAGGATGATCTCACTGCTTATTCCAAGAAAGCTGATGATCATTGTTCCCATTTGGAAAAGGTTATTCTTAAGGCCTTAGAATTTGGTGTGTCCTTGAATCCCAGAAAGTGTCAATTTGCTGTGACAGAAGGGAAGTTACTTGGACACATAGTGTCAAAAGAAGGAGTCAGGATTGATCCTGAAAGAGTAGAAGCAATTAAAAAGGTCCCTCCACCGAAAAAACATAAAAGGTGTGCAGTCATTCTTGGGACAAATTAATTTTGTAAGGAGGTTTATTGCTAACTTTGCAGAATTCATCAAACCCATAGTGAAGTTCCTTAAGAAGGAAGTGAAGTTTGATTGGAACCTTGAAGCTCAACAAGCTTTTGAAAGAATCAAACAAGCAATTCAAGAGGCCCTGATGTTGGTGTCACCTGATTACTTGAAACCATTTTCTCTATTTTCTTTTGCATCTTTTCATACTATTGTAGCTATCCTTTTACAAAAGGATCAAGAAGGATATGAGCATCCTATAGCCTTTTTCAGCAAATCATTACAATCTACTGAATTAAATTATGAACTAATGGAAAAGCAAGCCTATGCCCTTGTAAAGGTAGTCAAAGCTTTCAGACCATATCTGGTCTGTGCAAAGGTTAGTGCTTATGTGCCTCATGCTGCAGTAAAGGATATCCTAACACAGAGTGAAGTCACAGGAAAGAGGTGTAAATGGATAAACAAGATTCAAGAGTTTGACCTTAAAATTCACATTACCAAATTGGTAAGAGGATTGGGACTTGCTAACTTAATGACTAAGGAAAATATGTACCTTGTCCAGGTAAATAATGTTGCTGCTAATATTGATATGATTACTAGTATTGAAATGCAACCCTGGTACAAGGATGTTATTTATTTTATTAAAAATGCTAAGTGTCCACCTGAATTGAATGATAATCAAAGGAGTTTGAAATTGCAAGCTCAAAGATATGTGCTGATCCAGGGTGATTTTTACTGGAAAGATAATGATGGCATTCTACTCTTTTGTCTGGATAAGCACCAATTAGAGAAAGTGTTGAAGGAAATGCACTCTAGAATGTGTGGAGGACATCATTCTACTCAGTCAATAGCTCATAAAATCTTAAGGGCAGGATACTATTGGCTTGTATTGTTCAAAGACACTCATTCTTACGTCAGAAAATGTGAGCCTTGTCAAAGGTTTTCTAAAAAATTGAAGTTTTCAGGTGCACTCTTATTGAACCCTATTGTTGCAGAAGCTCCTTTTGCAATGTGGGGTATGGATTTTATTGGAGAGTTCTCTAAAAAGTCCAGTGGGGTACATAGTCACATTTTGGTGGCTACTAATTATTTCACCAAATGGATTGAAGCCATTCTCACCAAAAGGGAAACCAGTGCTGTTGTAATTGAATTCTTTATGAATAATATAATCACTAGATTTGGTGTCCCTGTTAAATTGGTTGTAGATAATACCATGAGCTTCGGGTCATAGGAGATTATTGATTTCTATTCAAAAATGGGCATAGTATTGTCTTACTCATTCCCTTATCATCCACAGGCCAATGAACAAGCTGAATCCAGCAATAAGAGTATTTTGCAAATCTTGAAGAAAACCCTAGAAAAGAATAAGAGAAGTTGGCATGTGAAACTAAAGCTAGCCCTATGGGCTGATAGAATTTCTGAGAAGAGAGCTACAGGGAAGTCCCCTTTTGAAATGGTCTATGGTGTAAAATCAAGGTTACCAGTCAATAATTTCCTTCCAATCTATAAGTTTATGCAAGAAGAGGACATGGAAATCAGTGATCCACTACAAGATAGAATGGTTCAGCTAATTGAATTGGATGAGGTTAGAAGGGAAGGACAAAGAGAGAATGTGAAACTATAGCAAAAAATGAAATATCTCTTTGATAAGAGAGCAACTGTGAGAAAATTCCAGCCTAGTGATATGGTTCTCCAATGGAATGCCAAGGCTGAAGATAAAGGGAAGCATAAAAAATTTGAGTCTTTATGGATGGGACCTTATGTTGTTCATCAAACCCATGGTGGGAGAGAATCATAATGACCTTAGCTTGTTTAGGGTAGCTTACTCACAAAGAAATTATTTTGCTCCCCTTAGTAACATATGGCAATTTGATGTTGGGAAGTTAATATGCTTTGATGGATGCTGAGTTGTTGATACAAATTTCCAAGTGCTATGATCCTATGACATGGTGTGTCAAGGATGTCAATGGAAAGAACCTAATTAGCATCATAGAGGATGAGATTAGGGAAGTGTTTTCACTAAATGACCCTTCGATGGGGTTAGACAAGATAGAGTTTAAAGAGTTTACAGAGATATATGAGGTACACAAGGATATTTCGAGAGTAGGGCCTCTAAAGGAATTCATTGATCAAATTGGAGCAATGTGTGTTGTCAGTGCAAGCATCCTAGAGCCTTTCAAGCTAGATTTGTTCAGTAAGAGAGCACAAGAGTTTTATAAGTCTCTCACCTTAATTTTAGGGTATGATGAAGCAACTCACATGCCAGTCCCATACATGTTCATGATGGTACAAACACTTCACCCCCAGTTGCCATTGATTTTTTATTTTGCATTTGATTTGGCTGACTTGATCCATGATGGATTGTAGGGAATTAAGAACATGAAGGTTACTAGGCCATTTGGATGGTATTCAATGCTTATGCACATGTTCTTATACAAGGGGGAGGGATTTTTTAGTTCAACAGTGAATATTGTGAAAGAAAGAAATAGAGAAACCCTCCTAGTCCAGTTGTGGACCACAACTCTATCATGGGACAAGATGGATGCTAGTTATATTTCTTTTGATAGAGATTTTGCTTCTAGACTTAGGACTTTTCTATTCTTTGACAATCCTAGAATCCCAATGGAGTTACTGAGACTGATTAGGCCAAAGGAGTATTGTCACGACATCACTATTGTCCACAATTTTGGGGATATAATTTTATACCCTATTTCTACAGTTTTCAGAGTATATGGTTGCAGAGTGGCACCTTATATCTTGCCCTACCAAGTTCCACTAAAAATAGGATGTGCTGAAATCTTAAGACAGATTGGTGACTTGTAAAATTCT
The DNA here is from genome assembly GCA_027943335.1 of Chamaecyparis obtusa. Taxonomy (NCBI): domain Eukaryota; kingdom Viridiplantae; phylum Streptophyta; class Pinopsida; order Cupressales; family Cupressaceae; genus Chamaecyparis; species Chamaecyparis obtusa. Next base: position 338,221 of record BSBK01004419.1, read on the forward strand.
ACTCTCACTAGTAAGGGAAGGGGAACTTTTTTCCCAGATATAACTATTGCACACCAATATTTGATTACTAAAGGAGGATGGGTGCATTTACATAAGGTCTTGCAAGCCTACAAAATGTCCAGAGCAGTGGTTAGGTGTGCAGAAATAGAAGGTTTTATTTCAGGAATGTTCAAAGATAAAATAAGGTGTGCTCATATTGAGCATAAATTCAATTTCCCTGAGGACATAATAAGGAATGAGTTTGATCTTCAAACTGAGGAGGTTAAGAAAGAGAAATGGATTGTCTATAAAAAGACTATAGATTTCATCCAAAATTTTGATGGAGCCTATGATCCATTACAAGGTTTTGAGCCATGGGCAAGGAAAGTGGATGCCCTAATTGAACATTTTGAGGGTATCATGCATGCAGTAAATGAAAAGAGGGCTACTATAAGCAAGACAGACCCTGAAATGGCTAGGTAGATTTTGAGCCAGCCTATGTATATGAAATTGACCCCAAGGGGAGTCTATACAATGTAGAAGAGGAGTGGATATATTGTTCTCTTGCCACCACAACAAAAGAGTGAGGATATTCCCTCTACTTCTAAAGGGAAAAGGCCCATTAATGATCTAGCAATGCAGGGACCCTCTCCTAAGAGGTAGAAAAAAGAAGAGGTAAGGCCAGGAGAGGAAGCTTTTTCTCCTTCTCAATCCCCTATCCAATTAGATGAACATGGGGTGGCAGAACAATTGGTACAAATGAGAAATGAGGGAAACATTTTTGTTTCCAATTATGAGTTGCAAGAAGGGATGCATGAGGCACCTAAAGAGGTAGCCATGGACCTAACTATCGATGAATTTGAGGGTAAACAATTGGACCCTATTTTAAACAAGCAAGTGATTCCTCCCTTGCTGATGATAAATTTGTTAAGACTAGGGCATTCTCCCAATTTTTAAGGAGGATGAAAATAAATCAATACAAAGAGATTTGTGAGAAGAGAAAGGAAGAGTTCCCTAATAGGGATATAATTGAGATAGAAAATGAGATCAAGGTAGAGATGGCTAAGCAGTTTGAAAAAATTACTCCTAAGGAGGGAAGGGACATGGTTCATACTGTAGGGGTGCTGATTCTACTAGAGTGGGACATTGTTGATGAAATTGTTTTTTATCAGGTCAGGAAGAGCAAAGTGAAAAATCTTGCTACTGCAGAGCAGGCCAAACAAGCTACTAGGTTATTTTCCTTTTCTGATGACCATGTAGCCTTGGTGATGTGGTCCCTAAAGAGGGAGGAAAACAAAGGAAAGAGAGAGGATCTCTCTATAGGATATTCAGGCAGTTTACTAGTACAAAGGGTGGGAGAAACTTCTGGTGTAGAGGCAACAAATTTAATCTTGGAAACTGCCAAATTTAATGTCAAGGTGGCTGAAAAGGATGCCCAGGAGAAGGAGGAGCTTAGGCTCAAGTTTGAAATGGTTCTTAAATCTTATAATGAGCTCAAAGAAGAGCTAATTTAGAAAGATAAATTAATTTCTCAACTGTCTGGACCCTTGGATCACAGGTCTCCTTAATTGGTAATCTTTGACAAGCCTCCAATGGCTTCATCTTCAAGCCGAATTGTTGAGTTACCACCATCCCCATACCCAGAGACAAGTTTGGATGCATGGGTTACTTAGGAGAAACAAAGATTAACAGAGGAGAGAAATAAATTGAGGGAAATAAGAATACAACTGGAGAAGGAAAAAGATGAAAATGTGAAGGCCACAACTTTGGAAAACTAGAAATATGAGGAGAAGATAACAAATGCAATCATCCAGTTTTCTATTGATTTAAAGCCCTCCATTCTCCATATTCATGGCAGTAAGTTATATTCATTACTTGAAACTTTGAATAAGGAGAAAATGGAATTGTCACCAATTTTGAAGAAATGAATTGAGAGATCTCCTAGTATAAAGCTATTTCGAATGCTATGAAAGGGCCAAGAGGATCCTGATCCATTGATCAAGCCAGTACATCAAATTGTCAAGAAAATGGTAAAATATGGCATCATTTTGGATAGTTTTATTAGAAAATCAAGTATGCTGAAAGCTGAATTAATGCTTTCAAACTATGAGCTGGTGCCTACCATTTTCACAGATAAGGGAAAATTTAAAGAAGCATATCAATGGAGAGAAAAGATGGATGCACTTTTGTCAGAAAGGGTGACTAGTGCCCTAAATGGCACTTTTTCTATTAGCAGCATTGTCAAGTTGTTAATAAATGCTAAATCAATGTTTGACAATATTCAACATAAGGTTACTCAAATTGAAAATGAATGGGAATAGTTATCAAGTGAGAAGACTGAGTTTGCCAATTTTGAGTTCGCAAGTGAAGAGGTGTACAATAAATGGAGGTATCAATACATACCTCATGTTGAAAAAGTTAATACTCTGCCAACTTCCTAGAGCAAGTAAAGGCAGTTGCTTTTGAGTCATAGAGGTTGTTGAGATATAGAAAGACATTCATTACAGGATGGACAACGAGATGTTGCAAATCACATTTGTTGAAGGGAGCCAAGGACAGTATTGAAAACATAAAGCAAGGTCCCTCGGCTACAAATATCTCACCTGCTTGACTTGTGAATTTATTGTAAACTTTTTGAGGTAGTTGTAAAGGTTTTTAGGTTAGAAATTTTGCAAGCCCTAGAATGATCAGTAGCTTGTTGCATCACTTTGTATATAAAGGATTTTCCATGATCATTCTAGGCATTGAGAGTCTAGGAGTTAAAAAGATAGAAACTCTGAAACCCTAACCCTTAGTTGAGGATTGCAAAATCTTGTATCATTTTACCAAAGAAATAGAAAAGAAGTACAGGTTGCTACTACTATTTTGCAAGCTTATTGATTTAGAATATGATGTGTGCAACGTTCAAGGTTATACTTAATACAAACCTCAAGTCTTTTTCTCTCCTATGAGTTTATTCAATAAATCTTTAAGTGTTCTAAAGGTTTATATGTATGTGTTTAGCTTTGAGTTCTGATCTAAGATTAGATTAAATATTTCTCTAAGTGGGATGTATGTTTACTATATCTATTTAGGGATTCTCTATAAGTAGCAAAGATTTGGAATATTTTGTATTTATGTTTCAAGACCAGTTATCTTTCAAACATTGTTGTATTCATTCTATCTTCTGACATTTTGCCCAATGGATAGGGCACTGGTCTATATTTTCCCATCTTTTCTTTGTGTGGAATGATTGAAATCTTGTAATCCTGAAAACATTAAATCAATACCAGTCTTTTACATTTTATTTACTTTATATATTGTTCTATCCAGTGATGGAGAGTCAATGAGTAATAGGTTGTTACTTAGTACTTTCTCACTGTCATCTATTGTAAGATCCAATATTAGATAAGGAATGGAGTTAAAACTATTGGATCAAGTGTACTCGCCTTGGTTTTGCAGAGCTAGAAGTGAAGAGGGCAGTCTTGTCCCTATAGTTGGTCTAGTTGCTTATAGATTTCCCACATTTGGAATTAACCACTCCTTAACATCAGTCATAAGCATATTGGTATCTCATGGAGTGTAAAATATTTTGAAGAACCAACAAAATGGCGACTCTACTAGGGAGTAGAGATTGTGATCAGAAGAAAATAGTGCAAGTTTCAAGTTGAGCTAGACTCCTGACCTACCTATTTTCAAAATAGTGGATATCTCTACATTGTAAATATTTGTATACAATAACGTAGGTACAAGTTGAGCTTGACTCCTGACCTACTTATTGTCAAAACCAGTTGGTTACCTTTGATTACAAAGTTGATTCCTTTCTTTTGCCTACCCTTCCTAATTTATAAAATCATAAGAATAATCCCATATAGCTTGGGTGGTGACTCTAAACATCTCTGTACGAGTGCTTTAATAAAATATCACTATATCATTATGAGTTACAAAAATACAAGGTCTTGGAGGAAGGAACACCCAGAAGAAAGTTTGCAGGGCGAACTTCCTGTCACATCAAGACAAGGCTAGGGTAGGAGTGAAAAAAGTATCAATGACATGTCTCTTACCTAGAAACAAAAGGGAAACTCAAGACAGGAAGGTCTTGCTCCTCCTAGTCAGGAAGGAAATGCCTCAGAATATGAAGAGGTGGTTGATCTGGGTTTAAGCCAGTATGAGGATTATTATTCCCCTACAGACAGAGAGGGTGAAAGATTACCCCACAATAGGAAAATAGTCCCAAATAGATGGCATGGGGGGGGATAGAAGATCTAGAAGTAAAAGTAGGGGTGGAAAAGACTTTGTTCCCCCTTTCACCCTTGGTTCATCACTGCCCCAAGGCCTCCATGAGTCTCAGGATCAACAAGAAGAGCCCCAAGCACAACAAGCTGAGTCTAAAACAACTTTTCCTAATTATGAGGAAATATTTGAGGAAGTGTATGAGTTGGAAAGAAGAATTCATGAACAAGAAGCCATTAGGTAGAAGAGAGAGAATGAAAAGGAAGAAAATGTCAGACATGCTATGATGAGGGCTAACCAATTAAGAAGACAACTGTTAGATTTAGAAGCTATAAATTATGTTCCCATTCCTAAATAGACAAATGAGCTACCTGTTGTCCATCAAACATTTGAAACAAGGGATCCAAAGGATAAGGGAAAGTAGAAGGCAGTGGGCATTTCAATTAAAGAACCTCTAGGCCCTAGGCTTCCCATTGATCAAACTTTAAGGTTGGAGGTAGACCTCAAAAAGGCAAAAAGGGAACAAGAATTGCTAGCTAAGGAACTTGAAAAGGCAGAATTAGAAGCTGCGACATTGGAAATGAAAAGGAAAATTGATTTTCTAAAACGGTCTACAGGACCCACAAATTTTGCTAGTTCTACTATGACACAAGGAGCAAAAGTCATAAATTTAGCAAATCAGACAGCCATTGTTCCCCCACCAGGTGGACTTAAAATCTGTACCACTACAAATACTAATGCATCCACATCTCAGGGTGCTGGTATTTTTAACACAGGAGTTGTACATGAAAGATGTAAACAATTGGTTTTCACTGGCATCCCTGGGTATCCTAACCCTATCCCTGAAGAGATTAGGAAGAAGCTCCCCAAATTTACTGGAAGTAATGTTGTTACTTGTGCAGAGCACCTAAAAAATTTTATTGATGTGATTGATGATTATAACATTGTGTCAGATGATGTTATCATGAAATTGTTTGTACAATCCCTAACAGAAGATTCAAGAGATTGGTTTAGGGCTCTGCCACATGGTAGCATAGGTTCATGGGATCAGCTTAGGCATTGTTTCAAAGAATAGTATGGTGAAAAAACACATGACAGTTTTATGCTAAATGAATTCAATAACATAAAAAATAATTTCAATGAGGATGTTGTTGAGTTTAATGTTAGATTCCAAAAGACCATGCATAAGCTCCTGCAAGTTGATGATAAAAGAATACAAGATTTTCAATCCCAATGTTATAGTATGAATTAATAACTACATGGACTTTATCTCTCGATTAATGTAATTATCCTTTTTCTTATTTGCACTATAAAAAATGTCTGTAGCTTTTAATCAAAGAACTCTCTTTGTTCATAAATTTGCATAGACCTGTACAAAGTCAGTCATAACTTTTAAACATGACATTTTCTCTCTAATCGCTCCAGTGAGATTCTTCTAAAAAACATTATCACCAACATATCTAGAATTCAAAAAAATCCAACAGTGCGTTTGAGAGATATTCTCCTCATACCAAGACTATATTTTATGAGATAGTCACACATTCACCATGAACAAACTACTCTCTTACATTTTCAACCTGGCTCTGATACCATGTTAAAGTTTTAGGATAATTGAAAATGTAATAGTACTCCTTATGATTGTATGTATTTTCCAAATGCAACAATCTCTTGCATTTATATTTGGAATGAGCCAAGAAGAGACATGTCCCTTCATGGGACATGTCTATTCATTACTATGTAATTAATATAATGACAATTATGATTATACATAAACACATATATATATATATATATATATATATATATATATATATATATATATATATATATATATATATATATATATATATATATATATATATATATATATATATATATATATATATATATATATATATATATATATATATATATATATATATATATATATATATTATTTAAGTATATATATACATCTCATATATACTCTATATATATATATATATATATGTACATATCATCACTAGTATTGACTCGTAGTGTTTATCCGAATGAAGCTACAAAACATTAACATATAAGGGTGTTCGTATAAAAAAATGTACATGATGTTGAATGGTGCAGGACACATTTTGCATCAAACGAGGATGTCACACCATCATGAATGAGTCAAGCAGTACCACATAGAGAATTTTGGGAGATAAAAGGTATGCACATGTTTCTAAATTATGCATGTGTGATATATGTATTTATTCTTGTTTAAATTTTACTTATTTAAATTTATAAAATGAAATTCATATTATATATGCATGTGTTTAGGTGTGGATAGAAAAATTATGCATGGTTGCAAGAGGATAGAAAAGACATGGTCTTTGCACATTCAGTTATGAGTACAAATTATTTCAATTGGATGTTGAACATCAGGGACTACTCATGCTTTTTTTGTCACTACATTATTGACAACTACGAGGAATGCATCAAGCAGCGTGCCTGGAATCTGATGCCACTAGTTGTTAGTGATGCATTTGATAGAGATGAAGATGAAAACTTTGATGATGTTCCTTTGATTTCTACTTATTATGATCATTTTTCAGGAGGTCAAAATTGATAAGTATAATAAATTGAGTTTCACATTATATGGCATTGAGTTGCAATATATATATATATATATAGAACTAAATCAATTTTAGGATCTCACATGTATATAAATTTGTTGTGTAGGAGATGTCTTTGTAGTGATTGTTGAACCTGGGAATGTAGGAGTTAGTTACTATTTATTGCATTGTACTACAGAGAGGATGAAGTTAATTGATCTTGAAGAAAGTGATGGAATGTTGTTCCCCATAGGTTTGCATTCTTTACATGTCAATATATTATTCATTTTGTAAATATAAAATTTCAAAGTTTTAAAAAAAAATTAATTTAATTTAATTTAGGGTATGTGCAAGATCACGAGGGGCCAAACTATGCCCTTAAGTGGCAATGAAAAATTAGAAAATCAGGGTTAGTCAACTTGACATCAAAATTTCAACTAGCTATCAACCTAATATCAAAAAGTTGTAAGAATAGAATCTGTAGAAAATTGAATGTAGTTTCTAAACTACTAGGCTTTTTTTGAAAAAAAGTTAGTATGATTGGTGAAAAGTATAGATTTCAATGCAGCAGTACAAAAAATTTGGGAAAAAAATAAGTAGGTGTATGTCTGACCACCGTAATCATAATCAAATGATAATATTTTATTATAAGATTTTATATATAAGAAGTAGACTCATGCCCAGATGTGACGTATATTTTTTTGTAATTTTATTCCTAAAAAATAACTAATTATGAATTTTCTGCTACAACATTTTTAGAATAAAAAAAGTCTCATGTCTGACCACCTTAACTCATTCAAAACTTTACAAAATTCAAAACAAAAAAATCCTTATAGTAGGTGAAGCATAGAATGTGACGCATTTTTTGGATTTCAAAAATGTTATACCCTCTGAAAGTTATAGTCATTTTTTAATCAGTATATAAATCAACACTTTAGAGGTAACTCAATTAGAAAATAACTAATAATTACTTACCGAATTCAAAATTTGACAACAATTATATCAATAGAAAGCTGACAATCTCCTTAAGATACCCTTTTCGTTTCATCAAATTCGGGTGGAAAAAAAGTCGTGAGCTACATGGTCGAAGTTTGGAACTCAGAAAAATAAGGGAAAAACACATTTTTGAGACATTTCAATAGTTGACCATGTAGGTTTGGTGCACAAAGCACTATCGAGCCTAATCGGGTACCCGATATTTTCAAGTACCCGAAAATGCTAGCAGAATTTTGATTTTTAACTTTTCCCTCCCCTTTCTCTCTCTCAATTTCTCCAACCCCTTTCTCCCTCCCATTTCTCCACCCTTCATATGATATATTATATATCAAAAAAAATATATTATATTATATATTATATATATTAAATATTATATAATATCATTTATATATTAAATATTATATAATATCATTTATATATTAAATATTATATAATATACATTTTACATTAAATATTATTTAATATATATTAATATTAAATGTTACATTATATATCATATATTATATATTATTTTATATGTATAATATATTAATATGTATTTTACAACTATGTATGAAAGGTTGGAAGATTGTAGAAAAATCATGGATGGCCATTGAAAGAAGCAAAGGAAATCAATTTGCCATTTAAAAAATTCATGGGCGGCCATTGAAATAAGCTATTTTGCTGGAGGGAAGAGCAGAAAACTTCCACTAATTTGCAATGGCCTGAAGCGAAGGGAGTAGCTCTACTTCCAGATGTATTTCAAGTTGTCCATCTTACAGTTTGGTGAAGAAGGGTGTGCATTTTCTAATTCCTACTCCTCCAATTGTTACCAATTTGTGCCTCCTAAATAATATGAATATTTCCATACATGTCTTTTATACAAACTGCATGGGGTTAAGGAAGAAAAAGAAATACTTAGGGAATTCAAATGTGTCAAAAAGGGTCATGGGGACTTCCTATGGGTCCTAGTACACCTTATCACATGTACTAGGACCCCTAGGAAGTCCCCATGACCCCTTTTGATACATTGGAACCCTCAAGTGTTTCTTAATGGCTCGTAGGACCCCTTCAGACACACTTGAGCATTCAAATGTGTCACAAGGGGTCATGGGGACTTCCTAGGGGTCCTAGTATGCCTTATCATGTGTTAGGACCCCTAGGAAGTCCCCATAACCCCTTTCGACACATTGGAACCCTCAAGTGTGTTCTAAGGGGTCGTACGACCCTTTTGAACACACTTGAGGGTTCCAATGTGTCAAAAGGGGTCATCGGGACTTCCTAGGGGTCCTAGTATGCCTTATCATGCGTTAGGACCCTTAGGAAGTCCCCATGACCCCTTTCAACACATTGGAACCCTCAAGTGTGTCCTAAGGGGTCTTACAACCCCTTCAAACACACTTGAGGGTTCAAATGTGTCAAAAGGGGTGATCCCTTAGGACACACTCAAGGGTTCCAATGTGTCGAAGGGGGTCGTGGGGACTTCCTAGGGGTCTTAGTATGCCTTATCATGCATTAGGACCCCTAGGAAGTTCCCATGAACCCCTTTGACACATTGGAATCCTCAAGTGTGTCCTAAGGGGTCCTGTGACCCCTTCGGACACACTTGAGGGTTCAAATGTGTCAAAAGGGGCCATGGTAACTTCCTAGGGGTCCTAGTATGCCTTATCACGCATTAGGACCCCTAGGAAGTCCCCATGACCCCTATTGACACATTGGAATCCTCAAGTGTGTCCTAAGGGGTCCTATGACCCCTTTGGACATACTTGAGCATTCAAATGTGTCAAAAGGGTTCATGGGGACTTCATAGGGGTCCTAGTATGCCTTATCACGTATTAGGACCCGTAGCAAGTCCCCATGACCCCTATTGACACATTGGAATGCTCAAGTGTGTCCTAAGGGGTCCTACGACCCCTTAAGACACACTTGAACATTCAAATGTTTCAAAAGGGGTCATGGGGACTTCCTAGGGGTCCTAGTACACCTTATCACACATTAGAACCCCTAAGAATTCCCCATGACCCCTATTGACACATTGGAATGCTCAAGTGTTTCCTAAGGGGTCCCACGACCCCTTCAGACACACTTGAGCATTCAAATGTGTCAAAAGGGGTCATGGGGACTTCCTAGGGTTTGTCGTATGCCTTATCACACGTTAGGACCCCTAAGAAGTCCCCATGACCCCTATTGACACATTGGAATGCTCAAGTGTGTCCTAAGGGGTCCTGCGACCCCTTCAGACACACTTGAGCATTCAAATGTTTTAAAAGGGGTCATGGGGACTTCCTAGGGGTCCTAGTACACCTTATCACATGTTAGGACCCCTAGGAAGTCTCGATGACCCCTATTGACACATTTGAATTCTTAAGTGTGTCCTAAGGGGTCCTATGACCCCTTCAAACACACTCGATGCAGGAGCATTCTAGGGTACTTGGTGGATCTACATGGGGGGTGTATGTTTGGCCGGTGTTAATTAGTTGCAGGCATGACTAACGGCCTTGGTCATTGAAGGAAGCTCAGTTGCTGAAGGAACTTGGTAACCTTTAGTGCTCGGTGAAAGTGTTACTCGGCGATGCCTGTGGTGCTCGATCGACACTAGTGCTCAGTGATGCCTAGCATGCTCAGTTATTTCACTATTGCTCAGTAGTTCTGGTTTATCAACTAGAGTTCTATGTGATTTGTTGGGCTGACTTAGTGCATTTATTGTTGGTAGTTGTTGTTATAGGCTGACATGTTAGATTAATTTTTGTAAGGCTATTTTGATGCCAAATTGTATTGAATTTAATATTTATTAGGGGGGAGTTAATCATTTAGTCCAGCCAACTTGTGGTTGATGATTATTATTTATAGGATGTTTGGTTAGATGTTTAGAGAAAAAATAAAATGAGAGTACAAGTTTATGACTTGGAAGACTTAGAAATCAGATCTGAGGTTTTGAAAGCTAGAGTTGGTGAAGTTGTGGAAAAGATCTTGCATGATCTTGCAGATTAGATTGTTATCTGATAGTTTGTAATTGAAAAGCTGGTGGTTTTCACACTTGGAGACAAGGAGATTTCTTGGAGGCTTGCAAGCTCAAGTTCAAATCTTCCTTAGGGATTCCATTAGCTTCTGATTGTCTTCAAAGCTGAACTAGCTTAGTTTGTATTGGATCTATTTGGATCTTGCATAATTTTTTCTAATTGTAATTGTCCCTAACCCAAAAGGCCTTACAACAGGGCATGTTAATGGAAATCAGAGGTTAAACAATTACTTGTTGTTGTGTTGTTGAGTATTCCGCTGTGTTTTTTATTGGCTGCAAGGTTTGGATTGTCCTTAATTGGATCCACCATCCTTGACCGTATTAGGTGGTATCGGAGCTGAGAGTTGATCTTGTGGAACAAAGGTTGACCTAGCAAGGCTGAGCTTTCAAAGTTGATCTTGTTTGTGAAGAGATTGTATAATCAAGATTGTAGATTCGTGGCACTGAACTTGTGGATCTTGCCCTAGTTGTTTGTTCAAGGCGGCAGGTTGAGATCTGACTTATACACAACTTGGAGATTATCACAAGGTAGTCGGCGAGGGTTTTTTGTAGAGGGTTTTTGTATATCTTTAAGGATTCCTTTGAGGAGATTGGACCCTAAAGTTATTTATGATCTTTGTGATACTATTGAATCCTGGATCACAGAGAAGGTGAAATCAAATTTCAGATCTGAGATGGAGTTGATGAAGAATGACATGGTCGCCGAGATCATGAGAGTTGTTACTAGTATACCTTGAAATGTTTGTATTGAAGATGCTTATGAGGAAGCTGCTGAAGACTTTGAACCTACTAGATCTAGTGGTGAGGACCGAAGGGATAGATTTGGTGAAGATAGAACTACCTGGTTACCTAGATCTGGAGCTCGGTTAAGTAGTAGTTACTGAATGGAAGTTTCTACTTTCTCTAGTACTTTGAAGCCCAAGAATTTGATTGATTGGATTGGTGAACTTGAAGATTTATTTGAGCTGGAAGAAATTGAACATCCTCTTCGGGTGTTATTAGCACAGACAAAGTTTAAAGGACATGCTGATCTTTGGTGGAAGGAACTACAAAGAGATAGAGAAGATGAAGGTGAAATGAAGATCAATTGGTGGAGCTTGATGGTGGCTAAGTTGAAAGCCAAGTTCATACCTTTTGATTATGAGCTTGATTTGTTTAAGAAGTTGCAGAATCTGAAACAGAAGGATCAGTTTGTGGAAGATTATACCAAGGAATTCTACAAACTTACTATTCAGTTTGGACACTGAGAGCTTAGTAAGGAAAAGGTAGCTCGGTATGTGAATGGTCTGAGATTCAACATTCAAGATTAGCTTGGTATGCTGAAGATTGATTCTATTGAAGATGCTTATTAGTATGCTCTGAAGGTAGAAGATAAGTTAAAGAGGAAACAACATAGTAATCCCCGAGGGAAGGAAAAGATTGATCACTCGGTGAGGGATAAATTTACTGATGCAGAAGATGAATAGAAACCTATGGAACCAAAGAAGAAGATAGGTAGAGTTATCTTTAAGGGTACTTTCTATAACTGTGGAGAGGAAGGACACCATTCTTTTGAGTGTACACAAAAGAAGGTTGGTGACCGATGAACTACTATGGTGAATGAGAATGAACCTAAATCTGAGAACTTGTTGCTTCAGAGAACATTGCTCGGTACAAAGGAGGAACCTTGTCAAAGGAGTAACTTGTTTAGGACCCGATGCAAGTCTGGAGGTAAGCTTTGTGATGTTATTATTGATAGTGGTAGTACTGATAACCTTGTTGCTGAGGACATGGTTTAGAGACTTGGGTTGAATAAGATGAAGCATCCTTGTCCTTATAAGATTGGCTCATTACAAGATGTTCATGCTCTAGAAGTAAGAGAACAATGCTTTTTTGATGTTCAGATTGGACAGTATAAGGATCTTGTGTTATGTGACATTGTGAAGATGAATAGTTGTGATATATTTCTCGGTAGACCTTGGCAATATGATTGCAGACCTATGTATGACTATGTAAGAAATGTGTTTATTGTTGAGAAGGATGACATGAAGTTTTCCCTAATGCCTTTGCTGGATACAACACTCGGTAGGAGAAGCCTAAGTATTGGTAGCTGGGTTGAGATTGTGGATCTAGAGAAAATGAATGATCAATATCGAGAACAAACCTGTGTGTTGTCAAGAAAAGACTTGAAGAGATAGAGAAAGCTGAAGTGGAAGAGTATGCAAGATGAAAAGGTGGAGGACTTCTATGTGAAAAACCAGTTCAGGGTTTATGTGCTGAATCTCGGAAGATGTTCTTCTCACATATGAACATCTTTTCAAACCTAGGGTGTATGATGCAGGGGCATTCTAGGGTACTCGGTGAATCTGCATAGGGGGTGTATGTTTGGCTGGTGTTACTCGGTTGCAACCTTAACAAATGACCTCAGTCATTAAAGGAAGCTTAGTCACTAAAGGAACTCGGTAACCTCTGGTGCTCGGTGATGCCTGGCATGCTTGGTTATTTCACCATTGCTTGGCTATTTTGATGCCTACTTGTATTGAATTTAATATTTGTTGGGGGGGAGTTAATGGTTTCATCTAGCCAACTTGTGGCTAATGATTAGTATTTATAGGATGTTTGGGTAGATGTTTAGAGAAAAAAGAAAAGGAGAGTAGAAGTTCATGACTTGGAAGACTTAGCAATCAAATCTGAGGTTCTGAAAGCTGGAGTTGGAGAAGTTGTGGAAAATATCTTGCATGATCTTGCAGATCAAATTGTTATTTGATAGTTTATAATTACAGAGCTAGTGGTTTGCACACTTGGAGACAAGGATATTGCTTGGAGGCTTGCAAGCTCAAGTTTAGCTCCCTTAGGGCTTCTATCAGCTTCTGATTGTCTTCAGAGCTGAACTAGCTGAGTTTGTATTGGATTTGTTTGGATCTTGCAGAATTGTTTCTGATTGTAATTAGCCCTAACTTGGAAGTCCTTACAATTAGGCATGTTAATGGAAATTAGAAGTTAAATAATTACTTATTGTTATGTTGTTAAGTATTTCGTTGTGTTGTTTTGTTGGCTGCAAGGTTTGGATTGTCCTTAATTGGATCTACCATACTTGACTACATCAACACTTGAGCATTGAAATGTTTCAAAAGGGGTCATGGGGACTTCCTAGGGGTCTTAGTACACCTTATCATGCGTTAGGACCCGTAGGAAGTCCCCATGACCCCTATTGACACATTGGAATGCTCAAGTGTGTCTTAAGGGGTCCTACAACCCCTTCCGACACACTTGAGCATTCAAATGTTTTAAAAGGGGTCATGGGGACTTTTGAGGGGTCCTAGTACACCTTATCACATGTTAGGACCCCTAGGAAGTCCCCATGACCCCTATTGACACATTCTAACCCTCAAGTGTGTCCTAAGGGGTCGTCGAAACCCTTCAGGCACACTTGAGGGTTTAAATGTGTCAAAAGGGGTCATGGAGACTTCATAAGGGTTCTAGTATGCCTTATCATGTGTTGGGACCCCTACAAAGTCCCCATGACCCCTTTTGACACATTAGAAC
>BSBK01004420.1:0-30000 GCA_027943335.1 Chamaecyparis obtusa
ATATATACATATATGTATATATATGTATATATATACATATATGTATATATATTTGTTTGTTGTTGTAGAACATGCCCTTTATTGTTTGTTTGTTGTTGTAGAACATGCTCTTTATTGTTACAATTGATCAATACAAGGTATTGAGTCAGTGGATGAGTTATTTTTGAGTTATAACTTCATGAATTTTATCAATTGTATTCTCATGGATTTGTATGCCCTTGATAAGGAAATAGTTTGAATGATCTAATTAACTTGTAATATATCTCAAAAATCCAAAAAAAACAAACTTTCCAAGTATTTCCTTTTAGATTTAGTTTTAGTGTCTAGGTTTATATGTTAGCTTGTTATTTTGGTTTGAGATCAACAAATCGAGTATATAGCCAAAAAATGGGTGAGTTTACATATGCCTAGTTTCATATATAGAGAACATAATCTATCATAATACCTACGACAAGGATTTTAGGATCAAGAAGGTATTAATAGGTTTACTTGCCTTGGTTTTAACAGAGCCAAAAGTGGAGAGGTGTGATTATTTCTTTATCTCCATCCAATCACACTCTATTATGTTGGCCACCTGATCCAATATTCTAAGACTAAAGATTGGCTACTTTATACAATAATTTGTCCATCAATTGGAAACCCCAACAAAAATGGAGACTCCGTTGGGGAAAGAGATGTGAAGTGTATTGTTTAAACCCAAAATATCTAGTTATGATTGTATGCTTCAAGATGATACATGATGGTTCTTCTTAGTGATGATATAGCCCCTATATAGCAACCTAATTTGAATTGATCTGAAAGTCAACAAGAAGATATCATATCTCAGTTAGGTCAATTAACATGGAGGAATATGGAAATTTATGCTAAGTATGGAAGAGAAACTAAAGTTTTACAACAACAAGAACAATTAGCTTAGGTTCATGTTGAAATTTTTCAAGGACTAATTGTTACTGCTAGAAATATTGAGATTTGAAATTTGTTTGTCAAACATGTTTGTCCAAATCTAATAATAAGAAATACATAAAATTCTTGTTTAAATCTATATGAGAGTCTCTAGAAATATTTGTAAATCCTTTTCAATTGAGATAGCTCATCTAAATTAACAAAAAAAATCACTATGTTAAGGATGAACTGAGAAATCTTGCACAATGGTTCTTAACAACTAAGTAGCACTAGTTAAACAACCTTTCCAAGATTCAAGAGAGGTAGAATTTAATGACATAATATCTCACATGAACATTGTGGCTTGGGACAATAGGAGAAGTGTCAGTCAATTCATTGAAGTCAATATTGCCTTGGTGGAAGAAGAAGAAAAGGATTTGATTATTGATGATCAGATTCAAAGGAGGTTGGATGCCCAAAGGAATGTTAATCAACACTATAATAATTCTATCATTCCCCATAAATTATTAATGAGGAATTATAATCCCTTCACAAGGGTGGCGACTCACATAGTCTTTGAACTAGTTAACTCAATATCCATAATAATTATAGTTAAAATTGATCAAGGAATGATAGTGAAAACAAGAGATCAATTGGAGATTAAGAAAAAAATAATTAGAAGCTAAGAAAAAATTAAGAATCTTGTGATCAAATGTGGAGACCAAAATCCACTATTGGTTCAACTCTAACAAATACGCCAAGTCCTACCGAGGGGGAACAAACTCCTTTACTTCATACTGAACAAATACCATCAAGATTTTTCTTTGGAAGGAGAATTTTATATCAAGGATTGCACCAAGGTTCACCATTAGACTCAATCCCAGAGGGTTAGACAAATAATTCAAGCCCTGCAAATATAAATACTTCAAGTCCCACAAATCTTATTGTTTCTCTCCCCCAAACAAATATCATCAATCCATTTCCTAGTCAACCTAAGGGAACCTTACCAAACATTGATGAGTCATTTGAATTGAATAGGTGGTTACATCAAGTCTAAAATCCTAATTTTACAATCCACAAAGCATCCCAAGTCATTCCTAATCTAAACATAATTACAAGTCAAAATACATCAACTATTCCCATTAATGTCCATTTCTCTGATGCTAATACTTGTTCAACTTTTGTCTCTCAACTTATAGATGATGAATTGAGACAAGAGATTGAAGACTTGAGGCTTTGGGTAGAAAGAGAAAAAATGGATAAGGAAAAGGAGGATATAACATATAAATTATTGGCCTTAAAACCAAGACATTCTAATACTACAAATTTGCGATAGGTAACTGCTTCACAAAGGACTACTAGTGTTCAAGATAGGCCATCTAATGCATCCTTATTTGAAAATACTTTTTCATCATTTCAAGATATCCTACCAATGACTAGTACTTATGCATCTCAAGCAAATACTCAAGGTCCTGCCAGCCAAAGTGCATCTGCCTTTTCATGGTCAATAGTAAATAATATCACTACTCCAAGCCAAAGTGTTGCAACTACACAAGCCATTATCATTACCCAAAGTTATTGCACTAATCTTGTCCCCTTTCTATAAATAAACTATTTTTTCTTTAGTCACCTTTATTAGATACTTCAAGACCCCAAAACTTTGGTGTGCCCCCTTTCTGGGTACTATATTTCTAGTTTTAATCCATTTATGTCATAGTTGAATTGGAATCCATTTGTACCTCCATTTGTACCTCAAAGCATCCCACAAAGTATTTATCTACAAAAAATATGACCATAAGAATTTTTTGTGCAAATTTGTCCTCAATATTATATTCCACAAGGTCATCAACATGGAAAGAATCAAGGAATGAGAGGCCCTATTAATATTGAAGGTTATAGATAGCTTGCTTTCACCAATATACCTGGTTATCCAAACCAAATAAGTGGTGAAATCATGATGAATGTCCCTAAAATTTTAGGCAATAATTCTATATTAGGTGAAGACCATTTAAGAGCCTTTATGAATTTCATTGATAATTTTGAGATTGAGCATGAAGAAAATGTCATGAAATTATTTATGCAATTTTTAGTAGTAGATACTAAGGATTGGTATAAAAATCTATCAAATGATTCTATAAATTCATGGCATGGATTTAAAACACTATTTAAGGAACACTATGGTGATCATTCTGATTCCAAGTTTGCATTGAATGAGTTTAAAAGAATGCAAAAGGGGAGAAATGAGGTAGTGGGAAGTTTCAATTCAAGTTTTCCAAGGTATACAGTAGGATACCTTTTCATTTGAAGCCCCTTGATTCTCCTTGTCTGATTTTTTATATGAATAGT
This sequence comes from Chamaecyparis obtusa, assembly GCA_027943335.1. Classification (NCBI taxonomy): domain Eukaryota; kingdom Viridiplantae; phylum Streptophyta; class Pinopsida; order Cupressales; family Cupressaceae; genus Chamaecyparis; species Chamaecyparis obtusa. The sequence continues at coordinate 3,229 of BSBK01004420.1, forward strand.
TTTGATCCAAAAACAAGATATGGGATGAGAGGTAGGAATCCCTCTGATTTGAGAGATGCTTTTAATATTTTCTTGAACATTGAGAATAATAGAAAGGCCTCTGTTATAATTGGAAAAAGATATGAGGTGAGAATATTGAAAAATCCTAAACATCACCAACCTAAGACAAATAGAGATGAAGAGAAACTTAACAGGGTGAAGAACAAGATGAAATATATTAACAATAAGATTTATATAAATGAAAAAGGTGTCTCACATGAAATGCCTTCTTATCATAAGCAAGAGAGACCTTATTTAAGGAGTATGGCATATAAAATTTTTTGGAAATATGGAAAGCCTCTTTTTAACAACTCAAAGGACTCAAGACATAGAGAGGTCCCTGATCCATTAAGAAAGTCGAGGGTCCATTTTTCTAATGAAACTCCTTGGTGTATTCCTTTTAATTTTCCACATGATCCTATGAGGTGTTGAATCCCTACAATATTTTGAACCTATGAATGAGGACTTTACTAATGAGAAACATGGAGAGTATCATACCATAAATATATTATCAATGGATTGATACAAGAGAGTTAGTGACATTTCTTCTGAGGAAGAATGTGATGTGATTGATGTGGACTCACAAAGGGCTTGAGATAGCTCCTACCATCAATAAAATTTCCTAGACAATGAGCAGTCATTTGGTGAAGAGTATGAAGGAAATAAACTATTGTCACAAAGAGAGAATGTCATATTGAGAAAACCCATAGAAGAATTAAAAAAATCCCTTACTATTGTAGTAATTAAACAAGAAAAAATAAATTATGTTTTGAGAAATAGGACAACTGGATCAGATCAAGGATAGCCAACAAGTATTTTTTGTAAGCATACTCAAAATGTAGGCCAATCATCAAGACTGGCTAAAGGATAAGATGACCAGGGTAAAAATGTTAAGAATCAAAAGGTTCACTTTTCAAAAAGATGTTCAGAAGTAGGATAAAACCCAAAGGGTGGATTCTTCTTAAGGAGCAAGTCTACCTTTTTGACAGAAAAGGAAAAGTTGTCAAAAATTGAGGTAAAAAAAGCATCTTCATTTACTTGTGTTTCAAACACTCCTAGTTTTGACATGGCTCAAACTCTAAGTCAAATTAAGGTATCAGTGCCTTTAATTGAGTTAATGAAGATTGATGATTATAGGAACACTATTATTTCTATGATTTCTAATATTTTGAAGGGATCAAATAAAGATAGGAAAGAAAATGATGGATCTCACAAGAAAGTAGAAAAAGAAAGTAAGGTAAATCAAACTTCTAATGAAATTGTGAGAACTCCTAAGGTTTATTTGGGGACTAAAATAAGTAAGTGTCCTTCTCAAATTGATCCTTTCTATCTTACTTTTCTCATAAATAATAAATTGGTAAGAAATTGTATGATTGATTCAAGAGAAACTATTAATATCATGTCATTAGAAATCATACATAATTAGGTCTTTGGATAGATACTTCTTATGGGAAGTGCTATGCTATGGATAATAGAGTAGTGCCTATCATAGGTGTGATGAAGGACCTTGAATTGAGATTCACTACATGTCCAGAAGGAGTCTACAAAATGGATGTTATAGTGGTAGACATTCCACCTCAATATGATATGTTGTTATCAAGACAATAGAATGTTGTAGTAGGTGGACATGTGTAGCTTGATCTCTCATATGATACTATTCCCATCAATGGTAAAGAAGTAAAAATATATAGAGAACCAAGATCTACTCTGGTAGTCAAAGAGGTTTCACTTAATGATCTTAATTATTTTTGTGATGTTAATTTAGAGAATTTTAGAATGGAAGACGCTCAATCACTATTAAAAAACACTAATGCCCTAGAATTAGAATTGAAAATTGAACAAAAAGGATTATGGAGTATGTATTTTCATGGGGCATGTTCCAAAGATGGCTCTGGTACATGAGTAATTTTTATTTCTCCAAGTGGAAAAACTTTTAAGTACTCCTGTTTATTGGATTTTGAATGCACTAATAATATTGCAGAATATAAGGCCTTAATTTTAGGCTTAAATGTAGAAATAAAACATGGAATTGGGATGTTAAGATTCTTTGGAGATTCAAAGATAATTGTTTCACATGTAAGATCCATATACTCTTCTAAGCACAAAAGGTTAAAGCAATATAAGTTTGTAGTGTGGGATGTTATTAGAATTTTTGATGCTTTTTCAATTGAATGGACTAAGAGAAGTAAAAATGTAATGGCAATTTTTTAATCTAATATTGCTTTAAGAGGATATGATGTCACATTGGTTGGAATGTCTAAAATTGAGATTAAAACTAGACCATCAATCCCTAATAATGTATGTAATTGGCAAGTTTTGAAGATGATAGGGATATATTTAAGTTCTTGTAGTGTATAAATGACTATGAATCACAAGAAATAGATTGTAACCAACTAGTTTAGGTGGTTGATGACAAGGAAACACTATTTGGTAAAGAGGTCATTCAATTAAAAACAAATATTATTCGTAGAGGATTGGTAGTATTAGAACACATTTTTTATGGAAATGACAAAAGTATAATTAGATATATTGCCACTAGTGACAAAGGTTTAGAGGAAGTCAATTTAAGGAGCCATACTTCCCCTGAAAAGGTTTTTACTGGGAGAAACTTAAGTGCAGAAGTAAGGACTAAACTTATCACTCTTTTGAGAAAATATAGATATGTTTTGCATGGTCTTGTGATTATTTGAAATAATACAAAGAAGATGTATCCCAACATGAAATCACATTGAAACTTGATGCTAAACCTTTTAGGAAAAAATAAAGCCCTATAAATCCTACTCTAGATCCTAAAATGTAAGAAGAACTAAAGATGCTCAGGGATGGGGGAATCATAAAACCTATTAGACATTCTATATGGATTTATAATCTTGTCCTTGTCATAAATAAAAATGGAGATATTAGATTGTGTGTGGATTTTATAAATTTGAATATCTCTTCTTTGAAGACAATTACCCATTGCCCAATAAGGAAGCCATGTTGCAAAAGTTCATAGGTATTGAGTTATTATCTATGATGGATGGTTTCTTAGGTTATAACCAAGTGAATATTATGGAATCAAATCAATATAAGACAACCTTAAAAACACCTTGGGGAACATATGTCTATGTTAGAATGCCTTTTGGGCTGAATAATGCAAGAGCTACTTTTGCAATAGTCACGGATGTTGCTTTTGCACAAATTATTGATGTGATCATGGTGGTATATCAAGATGATCTTACAACCTACTCAAAGAAAGAAGAAGATAATTGTAAACATCTCCAAAAGATTTTTTGATAAAGTATTGGAATTTGGAATCTCCTTGAATCCAAAGAAATGTATTTTTTGAGTAATTGACGGAAAATTTCTTGGGCATATTGTTTCAAAAGAAGGAACTAGGATTGATCCTAAAAGAGTTAGTGCTATTGATAAGATTCCTATTCCTAATATAGTCAAGGTCATTCAGTCATTTTTTGGTCAAATTAAATTTGTTAGGAGATTCATCTCAAATTTTGTAGAGATTGTTAAGCCCATTTCTAAGATGTTGAAGAAGAATGTCGTTATATATTGGGATGAACAAGTTATTAATACTTTTATGGATATCAAAAGGGTAATTAAGGAATCACCAATCCTAATTTCTCCTAATTTTAGCAAACCATTTCAATTGTTTTCTTTTGCATCATTCCATACAATTGTTGTATTCCTACTCCAAAAGAACCATGAAGGATTTGAGCAACCTATTGCATTTTTCAATAAATATTTGTAGATAGTAGAATTAAAGTATGATTCAATAGAAAAATAAGCCTTTTCTCTTGTTAACTCTGTGAAAAAAATTAGGCCATATCTTGTGGGTGCCAAAGTTGTTGCTTATGTTCCCAATGTTGTTGTTAAAGACATTTTTATGCAATATAGTTACATGGAGAAGATGCATCTAAGAATTCAATGTAGATACTCAGATCACAAAGTTTGTAAGAGGAAAAGGTTTGGCTAAATTAATGGTAGAAATAAATTTGGAGATAGCACAAGTCAATTTCATTGATGATCAAAATGAGAAGGTATGTAGTTTGCAAAGAATTTCTTGGTATGCATATATTAGATACTATTTATGGAATAAAAAATGTCTTGATAATCTTACTGACAACCAAAAAAGAAGTTTGAGGTTACAATCATAAAAATATGTATTTTTGCAAGGGGAATTCTATTGGAAAAATAAAGATGGGGTTTTATTTTTTTTGTTTATATCCTCATCAATCAAAAAAAGTCCTCAAGAAAATGAATGAGGGAGTTTGTGGTGATCATTACAGTGCAAAGACAATTGCCCATAAAAGTTTAAGGCTGGATATTATTGTCCTACAATATTTGTAGAAACTTATCATTTTGTGCATAAGTGTGAACCATATTAGAGATTTTAAGGTTAGTTAAAGTTTCCAGGTGCATTACCTTTAAAGCTGATGGTATCTAACTCCCTTTTTCATCAGTGGGGAGTTGATTTTATAGGATAATTTAATATACCATCTTCTGGACAACACAACTAGATCCTAGTTGCAAATGATTGTTTCATTGAATAGATTGAAGAAATCCCAACTAGAAGGGAAACTAGTAAAATTATGATGGATTTTCTCCTTGACAATATCATTATAAGATTTGGAGTCCCAATTAAGATTAATCATGGACAATGCTATGTGTTTTAGATATAATCTTGATTTTTACAAGTCATATGGTAGTTGGGTTTCATATTCCTCACCATACCACCCTCAAGGGAATAGACATGCATAATCAAGTGATAAGAGTCTAATGAAAAATAATAAAAAAGAGTTATGGATAAGAACAAGAAGGCATGGGATACCAACATCAAGATTTATTTATGGGAAGATAGAGTTACTATCAAGAAGGAAATAGGTAAGTCACCCTTAAAGCTATTGTATGGATTGAATTCTAGATTACCTATGAGCAACTTACTGCCAATTTACAAGTTCATACAAGAATATGATTATGAAATATCTTATGTAAGATAGGATATTGTAGTTAATAGAGCTGGATGAAATCAGGAGATATGCTCATAAGAAGAATTTGAAGTTGCAACAATAAGTTAAGTACTTATTTGACAAAATGACACCCTCAAGATAGCTCAATATCATCGATTTAGTCCTTATGTGGAATGCAAAGATTTAGGATAAAGGAAAGTATAGAAAATATAAGGCCTTATGGTTAGGACCATATGTTATCATAGAAAAATCTAGATGAGACTCATATTATTTGCAAAATGTCAATGGAGTAGAGTAGGAATTGTCAATGCAAGGGCAATTCTTGAAGAAAATTTTCAATTAAGCCTAGTATACATGTATAGTTGTATATAGTTGTCTATTGTATATATAGTTTTTGCACTAAGTTTTTGCCTGGTTTTTCTTTTTGGTCCACGTCCCAAAATTTCTAAATTGTCATGTTGATTAGTTTAATAAACCGTCCCTTGCAAGAGCCAATGTTGGAAATGGTAAATTTTATGCAATTTTTGCCTAGTTCATGTCCTACGTGCCTTAAAATCTTCAAAAAAATTCATTTGGGCTCTTAAACTCTAAATCCTAAAGCCATGTTCCTTTTTTTCCAATTTTGAGTTAACTGTTAACAGTTGATTTTTGATCGCTTAAATTATTTTCCAATCCCTTTTACTCGTTTAGTGGCTGGCCCCTTCACACGCTATCCCAATTTCCCTAGTTGTGGTTCTTTACTTCATATACTAATCATTTACTTAATCACTGCAACTAAGTAAAGGGTTTAAGTTCAACTTTACTAGACCCTTGTATCTATTACCAACTCCTCTGGTCTCCCATAAACCTTTTCTTTGTATTAAATATCAAAGCTTATGTGATGTGTGGAAGACTCAGATAATGTCATGCTTGCACATTTATTTAAAAGTGCTTGACCAAGTTAAGAGCATAAAGATGATGAGTGGGTCCCCTTCTAGGACTTTAACTTTAGAAAATAAGAGTGTTCCAAGGGTTAACTTTCTGGTTGAGTGGGCCTAGTTCCTTCTACACACTAATGAAGTTAATCACTAATAATCTATGTCAAGATCAATGACCTATATTATTTTATATTTGCATGATTAAATAAATATGTGCACCAAAGTTAAAGGCACAACTTTGATGGGGTGGTCCCCACCCATTCTTCTTGTTCTCAATAACAAATAACAACATGTCATGTGTCCTCTTGTCACCTCTTTGGGTCCTAGTTATTTTAAGTACAAAGGAAGATTAAAGATCGATCATCTTTTTCTTGATTGACGATTCAAGATCAACAAACTATATCATGTCATGCTTGCATGATTAAACAAAGATGTGTGCCAAAGTTAAGGGTGCAACTTTGATGGAGTTGTCCGCACCCATTCTTATCATTTTCAATGACAAATCAAAACATGTCATGTGTCCTCCCATCATCTCTTTGGGTCTAGGTTATTTAAAGTGTAAAGGAAGATTAAATGTCGATCATCTTTTTCTTGGTTGAAAATTCACATTACGTCGCACTTGCATGATTAATTTGGACATGTGCAGAATATTAAGCGCACAAGGCCATGGTTAAAAATTCAAGTGGTGAGCCAAGGTAATGAGTCATATTCTTTAGAAAATAAAAGGGTGACATGTGTACACTTTTCAGTGAGCCCCCAATGGTCTCCAAATGCTAAGGTAATCTGCAATTACTTTGATCAAGATCAACAATTATTGTTGCATTGTGTTTTTCAATTAAATAAAACCTACATGAAATGTTAAGGGCAATGGTGTGACACATTTAGAGGATTGTCAATATTTTGGCAATGGATATCCAAGTGCTAACCCACACCAAGGAAAACCACTAGAAGACTAGATAAGGAATGTAGAAGATTATGAAGACTTTTTGAAGATGAGGGAGAGGTGGTACAAAATCCAACATGTAGAACATCAGAATAATAAGCAAGGTAACTATGATCTTGAAAATAGAATGGACCCTACCATTGAATTAAAAATTAAAATGCTTGCCACATTGTATAAGGATGTAGATATGATGCCACTACCTTATGATATTTCCACCAAGGCTCAGGAGTCTAGGCCTGCCCCAATTGAGATTGACTCTAAGTCTTCCCCTTCTTCAATTAGACATCCCATTAGATAAGATTAACCACCTACTATCCCATCTCAATCACCTCCATCTTCTATTGAAATTTCATCTCATCCTCCACCTTCTACTCAATAAAATCATCATCCACCTCCACAAGTTCCATTTCGCCCACCTAGGAGTTTCATTGCTTCATCATCTAAGGCACCTATGGAGGAGCCTTCATCATCAAGCTCCAAGAATTCAAGTAAAACATAGAATCCCTTGTAAATTATTCCTATTAGCTAACTAGCTCCCAACCAACCAATCCCATACACTTCCTATGGAGGTTCTTATACCCCAATCCAACCAACTCTACCTCCTAGTCAATTCAATAGCCAAAAAATAGTCCAACTTGAAGTGCCATCAAAAGAGGGGACACTTGTAGTTTTCAAGTTGGTATGTGGATTAACCGATGATATAAGAGTTGGAGATTGCAAGAACTTAATTAAAGATGATGAATTTATTAAGGATTTCAAGCAGTTTGTACTAAAAAAAGAATAAAAAAGCTTAGTTGCAAAGAAATGAGTTAAAAATAAGACCTTGACTAAAGAAGAGCAATCAAAGGTGAAAGATGAACTAATCAACAAGGTTGAAGATAAAATGAAATAATGAATCCTAAGAAAGGTAGAGAGATGGTAGCCGAAAGTGGTGTCCTCCATCTAGAGGGATGGGTCATATCTCTTGCCATTACATTTGACAGCCTCATGAGGAGGAAAAATGTTTATTTATCTAATTTCACTCTGGTTTAGAAAAGAGCCTACTGTGTGGTTATATATTTAATGATAAGTTCTTGAATTTACGAAGGGATTAATGACATTATGCATCACTCAACTCATGTATTAGATATCCTATATGAGTAGCTATCTTTCTCATTATGAAGTATCATTCAATCATTAACCCAGGGATATATACTTGAAATGGGTTTGCACATTTTATGCACTAAGTTCCCACTAGAGTCATGCTAACTCTAAGATGCAAGAAGTAAATTCTTGGAAATAACTTAACCAAAATACTTGAAGAATTAACCAAGACAAAGTTTAGGTTGAATTAGATAGGGACTATGCCTATTTTGGCTACAGGGACAGTCACATGAAATGACTTCTCATGGCTATAGGAACATGCCAATTCCAAAATTGAAACTAAATACTACAAGAATGTAAACTAATAATAACTAGGTCTTACTCACCAAGTGGGCCCCCTTGAGTGAGTGATTCCATAACTCAATTAAAAACTCTTGATCTTCAAAACTTCATCATTTTATTCATATAAAAAAAATACTACTAATTACATTCATGAAAACTAAACTTAGGTAAAAATAGAATATGTTATTATAAACTCACTCTCTTCTAGCTTGCTTTCCGAGGAGAGTAACTACTTGTTTATAAGAGAACTAAATACTAACTAAATGATCACACCATATAACTAGGTGGATTTACATTATTGCATCCTAAGAAGATGGCAGCTAAACATCCAAAGAATAAGGAACAAGAATGTTGTTCAACAACATGAACAAAATTTTTAGCATCCACTACTTCCTAGATTTTCTCAGAATTAAGAACATCCCTCTTGACTCAATCTTTTCTTAGATATCACCATCTTTATCCATGAACTTCTCCAATGACCGCTTCTTCAACGATAGGACTAAGTCTTCATAGATAATCGCTTGAATGTCATGCTAATAATTCTTTCTTAATAATCTGATCTGCATCATAATGTTAACAAGAACAATACATATCCAATATGCAACATATATCTATTTTACACATGATTAAATATTCATTGGAGCATAATAATATTATCATATATAATTATATTGCATAATGTTATTAAAGTATTAATGTTCAACCATGAAACTTAAGTCTTTTGGTTACATGTCAATCAAGTTGATCAAGAAAAAAATGGACAAGTCTGAGGATTATATGGAGAACAATCCTATAGAAAAAAACTAGACAAAACATGACAAACACTATCAGGAATATGGAAAATTAAGATCCTATCAATCCCCCTACTTATACTAGTGTTGGTACTCCAGCACTGTAAAATTCTTAATTTTTGCACTCACCCTAAAATCTCCAATGTTGATCTGTCTAGTGTTCTGGTTGCCAATGCTACAGTAAAATCCTTTGTTGCGCTCTAGCTTTTCTCTCATGACATTCTTTTTATTCTCATCCAATTATGTATCTGTGCAACTATATAGTGGCCACATTAAAATAGGTGGTTGAAATATTAGAGGAAGCTAGTGTTCCATCCTATTTTGTCTACCCAACTATATATGCCTAGGAGCTCTTCTACATTGCATCTCTAAAATTAATCATAATGTGGGGTTCTACTTTCTTCAGACTCATAGGTAACCCTTTCCACTACTGAGTTAAGGATGTTTTTTCTCATTGTCCTTCATGAAAGGGAATACTTTCAAACTCCCTAGACACACTTTTTCCCTAAGGGTAATAACCCTTTTCCTATATTTCTCACTTGGTATTCCATACAAAATTTTAAGCCAATCTAAATAAAGGGTAGTAGGATCCCTACTCTCAGGACCTAGAGGTATGATGTGTTGGCATGTGATGGTTTGGAGCACTAGGAATAACTTGAGGGTTTTCATTTATGGAAACACTCATGATGGAGTGATCGCATGTTGTGGAGATTTCCACTAGAGTCATAGTCATGAAAATGACTAAGTCCAGAATCAGGATAACATGGTACAATGCCATAGTTTTGGTCAACGATGAAGATATATTAGGTATTATGGCTTGCAAATTTAACTGGAGGTATTTTGGGATATGCACATGCTTTAGTTAAGATCGTATAAGGTTTGGTTACCAGATTTGTGAGATACAGTGTTCGGAAGATATGCGAAGGTAGTAAAACAGTGTAACAGGGTGTATAAATAGTTGCAAAGATTAAGGAAGGAAAAGTGAATATGGTAACATCCTAAGATAGGTGAATAAAGTATATTTCCAACTCTTTAGTATTGTAAGAGCACCGACTCCATAGATAACATTTTCATTAGTTATTATTATGTTTTGCATGATAATTGTGAAGCTGACTGGAAGGATGATTTTGTACAAGTATGGAGTGTTTTTGTAAAAGCGATATATGGTATGGCAATGATGATAGAGTAAGATTGTGAATAGAAGAGCAGAGATTAGATGCGATATTAGTAAGAGGCCAAGCTACAATTGGAACTATCTAAGCAAGATAAGTGCTTGTATTTTTCCCCTTTTGAGAACTATTTTTGGACAATATTGGTTGTAAGAGCAGTGTGCTCACCACCTTTAACTAGGTGTTTTGTATACTGCTAACAAGGTTTTTTATTCCTCTAACAAGGAAATGTACTATGTAACAATCAGCTCCTAACATGGCTAGATCTCCTAACAGGGATATAATATTTTAGTACATATTTTTGGGTAGCATCCCCACCGAGGTTTTCCCTTTGGCCAAGGTTTCCTTGAGAACAAATCATGGTGTCATGAGTAATGTGTTATGCTTATATGTTCTTTTCATTTCTGCATTACTTTGGATTGTTTGTAATTGTTTAAAGTTGAAATCAAAGTTCTATAATACTGATTCACCCCCCCTCTCAGTATTACCTAATCCTAACAATTGGTATCAGAGCTATTGGCCCTTGAAGAAAAAGTCTAACAACTTAAGGGAGATCAGAATGGATTTGGAAGCTTTGTAGAGAAATTTGAAGCTGCACTTGAAGATCTAGATAAGATTAAAGTTGAAAATGGAAAATTAAAATTCAAGTTAAGAAGAGCATAAGGTTTCATGAGGAAACTTAAAGAACAACTTGAGATGGTAAAAAATCAAAGACAAGACCTTATGGAGAAGATCAAAGAAGGTTCAGACAATGATACATCATAAAAAGTAAAGATATTGGAGCAAGAAAAAGAACAAATCAATCTTTCGATGATCAAAGAGATTCAACATGAAAAGGATGAAAGAAATAAAGTTGAAGAGTCACTAAAAGAAGCTAACTTGAAGATAGGATAGATGAAGACCGAACTTGACCACTACAAGGATAAATATCAGGAACTAGATAAATACAATCAGATCATTAAAGGTGAACTCACTCAAGCCAAACTACACATTGATAAGTTACACATGAGCAATGACAAGAGAGATGAACAAAGAGCAGGAAAAAAATATAAAGGAGACATGAATGGATCCAATGAAGCTAGAAGTTCAAAGATTCAAGAAGAAACAAAAGAAGCCAAGAATGAGGAAAGACCTATTCCTGAAGAAATGCCTACAAATGAAGAAACTAGAGAACAATTCAGACCTTTCGGAGGTAGATGCTTCAGATGCAACAAAGTTGGACACATGAAAAGAGATTGCAGAAGTAAAGGTAACTCTAAGCCCTTTACCAAATATTTCTTTAATTTCTATGAGTATGGACACAAGAAGGCAGATTGTAGAAAACTTGATCAGTCCAGGTATAAGCAAGACTATGTCAGAGAGGAATCTGCAACCAAGGTTACTTGTCAAAAGTGCAATAACTTTGGGCACACAACAAGATGTTGTAAGCTACAAACTAATAAAGAAAGAAGAAGACCTCCTATTTGTTACAAATGTAACAATCCAGGTCACATTGCAAAGTTTTGTAGATACAATGGAGATGACAACAGAAGAGGACCAAAGAGACCTAGTGAACCAGAAGGACCACCACCTATGGTTATAAGGAAGAATATTAGTGATAGTGGTAAAATCCTAAATGATTACATGAATGAATAAAAGAAATCAGAGGATGAAAAGATATGGCAAATAATAGTTCTAAATAAGGCAGTGGTTTAGGGAGAGACAATTGATGATGCTGTGTCTTTGCATGATGAGTTCTTTGAGGTATCAAACTAGAAGGCCTCATGGCCTCATGGGGAGCATTGGATACAAATAACAAAAATTATCCAGCCCCTGTATAAGTGAAGTAAGATCATGCAAGCTTAGGTGTGATGTGTATAGATGTTGTGGAATCTATGGATGAGATTGCAACACTTGAAGATTCATCTTCTATGTTCGCGAGTTTTACATTGACTGGACGACATGCAAAGTTGAGCTACATGTGTTTAATGCACACACTCAACTTGCAATGGATAAAAGACTTGAAAGAATTCATTCCTACATCATTTATTGATCAATGAATAAGGAGATAAGAAGTGTGAAAGTAGAGCAATAATCTAGCAGAGAGACTTTGCGTTCACGTGAAGCCAAACATCAGATTCAAGCATTTAATGTATTTAGACCTAATCTTTCATAGAAATTATGGATGCACTAGTAATATATGATGTTGTAGGTAGACCTAGGTATAAATTCAAGTGGCATCCATACAAATCCTATGAGGATGATCTGAAGGGAGAATTTTATCAAACCCCCGAAGGTGTATTACATGTAGAAGACATTAGGGCATACATCCATTGTAAATATGAGATCATTGGTGAGGATAATATCTACAATGAGTTGGATGGTATGGTTGAAGCTAATGGAACCATGGTAGAAGAGTTCAAACACCTATAAGATCAGTCAATTCTGAAGCTAACCCTACTCACTAAGTTCACAGAAATCGAATGGTTTAAAATCATTCTAAGCAGGGTTCATGACCAATTTTTATGGATAGGTAGTCAACTTGTAAAGATATATGCACAACTGATACATGAAATCACTAGTCTTGATAATGAAGGAGCCCTACCTATGCAAGAGAAGAATCTAAGGAACCTAGCTGAAACCCTAACTCATTCAAAATGGGATAAGAGGGCAATGAAAATAAATGACATTTATCTGCAAGATGTCAGGTTGATAGCAGTGCTGCTTGGGTACAAAATATTTTACAGTAGTAGACCTAATTCTGTATCTTCCAAAGTCATCATGATGGCTTATATAATGGTAAAGGAGAATAAGAAATATAACCTTAGTGAAATTCTAGCTCAACAATTCATTGATAATGTAAAAGTCATTAAGAAGGATAAATCTAAGGCATTTAGATGTGGTTCTTTACTTATTCATATGTACAATCACATAATCCATAACTTTCCTAGTATGCATCCTAGAGCATGGAAAGTCAATGAGCCCACTGGACTTCAAATATCAAGATCATATAGAAGACAAAAGAAAGAATGGGTAGATGGAGAGTTGTTTGGCATGATAAAGATACTGCAGAGGTAGATGAAAGAAAGATACATAATCCCTGAAAATTTAGTAGAAAAATATGAGGACACTATCTATTTCATGGTTGAAACTGATTATGTCTGCTTTGAGGCAGTTGAGCCTAGAACCAAGTGGTGTTATCCTATGGGATATGAGGTAAGTGATGAAGTAATGAATATGCAAGTGGAACATGTACTGGCAGCATAAAAGGACCCTACCCAAGAAAGATGGGGTACATACAATGAGAAATATGAGAAAGTGAAGGAAGAAAAGGTCATGGAGAAAGAGGAAGAGAAAATGGTCCAAAAGAGTTCACAATCCTTATGGAAACCAGATATGAAATCACTGCAGAAAAGGGTTATCAAAGATGGAAACCTAATATCAATAAATAGATACTATGAAAGATATAGCCCAAAGGACCAAGCAATCATTGAGGACACCATCATTGAGCACTTGTTAGTTTTCAAAAAGAATTTGTTGGAAGTTGAAGCTAATGTCCCCAAAGATCTATACAACAAACTGGAAATCAGAAAACTGTTACCACATTCAGAGGATGAGAACATCATAAATAAAATAATTGATGATATGTTGTCGGTTGTGTCTATTCAGGAAAGAGAAAGAATCATAAAGGTGTTGAAACCTCTACTAAGAACAAAGACTAGACTAGTCAAGATTATGGCTAGAAAATATGATGAGGTAATTGAAGATACCCAAAAGACATTAGATCAAGTTCTAATGTATGACATGCTTAAAAAGGTGTCACCTCCTAATACTGCTAAACCTATATCCTTGGGTTTAGGAGAGAGCTGAAAGGCAATAGATGAGAGTGCTCAAGTTAACTTGCAACTAGAATTCTTTGTCATCGGTATGCCTATTAGCCTTGACACTTCGCAAGATGTAAATGATCCATTTATGGATAAGGTGGATAATGCGATGGAGGTTGAAGATCAGGAACAGACAGAAGAAAGAAAACCAGAAGAGAAACCAGAGGAAAAAGTACAGGAGAAGGAGATACAACAAGAAGAACAACCTAAATTAGAGGAAGTTGCTAAAGTCAGACTAGATACGTCCCTATTATTGGCAAGTGTGGCCAAACCAGTCAGTTCTGATGTAGACAACATGGATGAAGATGCGCTGATGAAACTTTCATTTATGGCTTTTGCTAAAGCTAAGGAAAGGTCAATTTAGAAAGGAAACAAGAGAGAAAAGATAATGGTCAAGGCTATAGAAATAGTAAACAAGCTACTCCCCTCACTAGCTATCCTAAAAGACAAGGATGAGGTTGAGAATCTTGGTAAAGTATTGGATAGCTTTGATAGTCATTTTGACTCATTGCTAAAAACAATAGAGGAGAAGGTTGAAAAGAACTTATTGGAAAAAAAGTTGAGTGAAGTTCATAAGTCCATTTCATGGGACTTAGGAATTCTTAAGGCTACCACTCTTAAAGCCAAGAGTTGTGTAGCACAAGGCATGAAATGCTACAAATATTGCATAAATCCCGACAGACATTTGAAGAATGTTGAGGAGGCCATAGCCAAAGATAGGGCTAGCCTTGATGGTATAATGGATAATTTTGAATCATCTTCACAAAATGTGGGAGAGGTAGATAAGGAGACATCCAGGCTATTGGAAAAGATAGGAGCACTAGAAATGGAGAAAGGGAGAGTTGCAAATAGATTTGGCTCATTAAGAAGTCTATTGACTCCCAAGCTGTCAATGTTGGAGACTCATCTCTTAGAGATGATAAAGGTTGAAAGCTCAATGTCAGTATCTACTCTTACTGAGCTTAAGGTAGCAGAGACAACATCGTATGCACTAAATGGATTAATCCATGTCAGTGAACTACTAACAAATTCATGGATTGAGGAAGTTAAGACCTTGGAAATCTCCTTTTAAGATATCTTAAATTTGGTAAGTAAGCACTAGACCACTTGTGCTTCAATTTTACAATTTTGAGAATACCTTTTCCATTGATGTCAAAGGGAGAGGAAGAAAAAGGAAAAATAAGGAAGAGAAATAAATATATAGAGTTATATATAGAGAAGAAAAAAAAAGAGAGAAGAAAAAGAAGAGAGTTGCTTTGTGACACTTAGTCATTTTTCTAAGTGTTGCCATCAATGCCAAAGGGAGAGATTGTTGGCATGTGATGGTTTGGAGCACTAGGAATCACTTGAGGGTTGTCATTTATGGAAACACTCATGATGGAGTGATCGCATATTGTGGAGATTGCCACTGGAGTCACAGTCATGAAAATGACTAAGTCTAGAATCAAGATAACAGGGTACAATGCCACAGTTTTGGTCAGTGATGAAGATATATAAGGTATTATGGCTTGCAAAGTTAATTGGAGGTATTTTGGGATATGCACATGCTTCAATTAAGATTGCATAAGGTTTGGTTACCAGATTTGTGAGATACAATATTCAAAAGATATGCAAAGGCAGTAAAACAGTGTAATGGGGTGTATAAACAATTGCGAAGATTAAGGAAGGAAAAGTGAATATGGTAACATGCTAAGATAGGTGAATAAATCATATTGCTAACTCTTTAGTATTGTAAGAGCATCGATTCCATAGATAACATTTGCATAAGTTATTATTATGTTTTGCATGATAATTGTGAAGCCGACTGGAAGGCTGATTTTGTATAAGTATGGAGTGTTTTTGTAAAAGTGATATATGGTATGGAAATGATGATAGAGTAAGATTGTGAATAGAAGAGAAGAGATCATATGTGAGATCAGTAAGAGGCTGAGCTACAATTAGAACTATCTAAGCAAGATAAGTGCTTGTATTGTTCCCCTTTTGAGAACTATTTTTGGATAGTATTGGTTGTAAGAGCAGTGTGCTCACCACCTTTAACTAGGTGTTTTGTATACCCCTAACATGGTTTTGTATTCCTCTAGCAAGGAAATGTACTATGTAACAATTAGCTCCTAACAGGGCTAGATCTCCTAACAGGGATATAATATTTTAGTACATATTTGTGGGTACCATCCCCACTGGGGTTTTCCCTTTGGCCAAGGTTTCCTCGAGAACAAATCATGGTGTCATGAGTAATGAGTTATGCTTATATGTTATTTTCATTTCTGCATTACTTTGGATTGTTTGTAATTGTTTAAAGTTGAAATCAAAGTTCTATAATATTGATTCACCCCCCCTCTCAGTATTACCTAATGCTAACATGATGATGGTCCTCTCTTTCTCTCTGTAATTTATCAACTACTCCCCAAACTTATTTCATTTTTTGCCTAGCTCATTAGAGATTTTACGTGTATATCTCCCATAAAAAGCAATGGGTTATTTTCGGTATCAAGTGGTACTGCATAATTGTGTAAGTAAAATTCACAATGAAAATTCTACAACCAGGAAGGGGAAGCTTGGTAAACATCATAAAACTCCCTTACTGTGTAAATACTAAGATCAAGGTCTCTAAGGATCCTCATAAATTTAAATAAGAGATTTTGTTCTTTTAGGCAAAGGGTATAAACCCTTGGTGGAGTTCTACATTCCATTAACTGATGAATAATGTATGTTATTATTTCAAGTTTATGCCTTAAGTATTCAATCTCTTATCATTTTTGTTCAATTTGTTTTTTCATTCTACCCTATTCCAAGTCCCATTCACTTTCTAATATTGCAATTGTTTGAAGAAATCTAAAGAAATCACTTGGAATGTTAAATGAGAAGGAGGAGTATAGTCATAGACCTGAGTTTTTGTACCTAAGCCACTGACTTCTTCAAAATTTCTCACCTCTGCATTCTTGTGTTCATCACCCACTGTATTCTATTAGTCATCACCCATATGTTGAGGCTCTTCTGGTGTAGCCAATTTTTTAGCTGCAACTACTAGGTTTTCTAACCCTTGCATTTCTTCTTTAGCTAAAGGTGGGTGCATTGTTTCTTGTTTGTCCTCCTATGGCTACAGGACAAAAAATTATTCTCTTAACTCTTCTCTATACATCTCTTCTAGAGATGTCTCATCAGGTGCCTTCTCCTTTGTGTCATAACAACCCCTTAAAGGGTTATCAATGTTGTCTTTTGTCAATATATTCTCATTCTCATAAGAGAAATGGAAGATGCATTCTCTTTCCTTTTCCATGATTTCTCTCTATTCTTCCACAGTTCTTTCTTCTTTTGAAATTACATTATCAACAAGATTTTATTCTTGGGCTGATTAGGGCTGGAAGTTGAGGTTTCTTGTGAAATTTCCACAAAAGGGATCTCAGTTTGTGCTTCTTCTTTCCTTTTTATTCTTTCACTACGTCTCACAAGGGTTTCTATAATATTTTTTAGGACCCTTCTTTTGAATTTTTCTATTTGATTGATTTTCTGCAGGATACAGTGCAAGAGGAAGAGGGGTTTCTACACACTCTATTGCTAGAGTGGGGGTTTTTGTACTTCTTTTTTTTAGAGTGGGTGTTAATAGACTCAGGAGTTTATTTCTCTTGTGACTTTTGGGCACTCTCATCTACCTTCTCCTTACCCTTATTTCTCCTTTTATAAGATCTAGGTTGAATAGGGGTTTGTGTTGAAGATGGAGTATCAACAATAGTTTTCTCAGGGGTCGACTCTGCCCTAGGTAACTCTAGATTCTCAACTATAGAAGATGAAGCTTCCAGGGTTCTTTTTATGGTACACCTAGCAGTATCTACTCTCTCCATAATTTCTCTACCTAAAGGCCCTACATTTCCTAGTTGTATTCTTCATGTTGAAATAGAATAATCCTGACTAATAGGTGAAACTTCTTGCAAAGACCATTTAATTAGGAGTTTTATCAAACTATGGTGAGTAACAACATTTTTCTACCCCTTTTAAACTTCTTGAGCACTCATAGAAACAAAATTAAACGAGAAATTTGGAACATTCATAAGACATTATGGACAGTGTAAGCAAGAAAAATTCCCTTCACAGGTTAAATACCTGATTATGTATACAAATATTTGCACATAAAGCTCAGGAATTGACAGTCTCCTTGTTCCTTTTCTATCTATCTGAAGAGGGCAATCACCAGTGTGTGTGAACTCAGCTCTGAATTTTCTTGTATGATGCTCTTTTGGGTACAACTCCCCAGTGGTCGGCAAACTAGAGACTTTTGATATGCAATCTTCCATGGTTAGGACTCTCAATCCCCTTACTCCAATTTCTCCATTAGAAAATATACTAATAAATTCTTGGGCAATTGTATCATCACAACCATTCCATCTCAAAAAAATAGTCCAGTCACCCACACTTGGTAAGTGGCTAGAGACACACATGGTCTTGCAACAGAATGATATGATAGACTAGTTGATGCTGAATAGGTTGGCCTCTCATACTGAATATCTAAACATTTTTTGCAACCCAACTCAAATTCTCTACAATATAGAACTTAATGCACACAAATTTCCTTTTGCAACCTCTTTTTTTCTCAACATAATTTCCTTATGCAATTTCTTGTTAAAACAAACCCTTTCTAATGCCAAATTTAGGAATTTGAAGAAGGCAATTATGTCGAAACAAGGTTCAAGGTGCAATAAATGGAAGTAAAGGAAAGATATGATCAAAATTACAGATATGGAGCATGCAAGAATAATTTAGGAAAAGGGTCAAAAAGTTTTTAAAGGATTTTACACAACTTTAGTAGTCACATCATCTTGTACTAAGGTTGTGGATTTAATTATGAAAGGACATGACATGACATCAACCTTTAATATATTCATTTGGCATGTGACATGGGCATATGACATGTATATGACTAGACCATTCCCCTTACTTAAAAATGATGCCATGTGTCTGCACATGAAACAATGACAAGTTGAACGAAATACTAAATGCAATATACATACACAAAATAATAAAATTAGGGAACAATAAATAAATCAAGTGTGAAATAAATATTTACTGTGTACCTTGTGGATCATCCTCAAATGCAAGTACCCATTCATCATAGTGTGTGATGACATATGCCTGAATGTACAGTTGTTTGAGGGGTGGAAGTGGAGTTATGAGTGGTGTGAAATATACGTGGAATGAAATGGGAGAAAAAGAATTTACTATAGAGTAAAGAATTCCTAGAGAAAAGGGATTTTTATTATGATATGCATGTCATGGTAATTTCAAAGAGAATTTCCATAAAAAAATCTTTCACCTTCAGCTATGGGAGGGTCTGCATGTTGTTGTTGCTTGAATTGTTATAGGAATTCTTCTTTGGTGTTTGGCTTATGGTAGCGGTGAATCTTGTGCCCATTTACCAACAACTTGAACCACATAGGATTAATGGTTTTCAATTGAAATGCACAATTGTCAAACACTTTTTCAATCTCATATGGACCAAGCCATCATGTGTTCAACTTTCCTTGATTTTCTTGAAAGTGAGAGTCATATGGTAGTGCCCAATCATTAGGGGAAAACTTTTTGGTTTTAATGTGATTGTCATGCCACTTTTTCCTTTGAATCTAAAATAATCTGGTGTTTTATAGGGATGACTTCCTCATTTCATCTAATGAATTTAGTTGTAGGATCCTTTCCCATTGTGATAAAAGAAGATCTATATCCAGTTCTAAGGTTGTCCTTAGAGTTTTATGTCCAAACTTAATGGGCATCATGTCCACCTTTCTATACAACAACTCAAAGGGTGTGAACCTTGTTTGTGGTCTTCCAAATAGTTCTATAAGACCATACTACATCAAGAAGTTTATTGGCTGAATCCTTTTTGTGCAAGTGTACCATCTTTGTAAGAATAGACTCTATTTCCCTGTTAGTGATCTATGCTTGTCCATTTTCTTGAGGGTGGTATAGACTAGACTTCTTGTGTCTTTTGTTATATTCATTCATTAGTGTAGTAATCAATGTTGATGTAAATTGTGCTCCCTGATCTATCATCATCTCTCTTGGAACTCCATATCTAGTGAAGATCTCTTCATACAAGAATTCTGCAACTCGGTTATCCTTGGCATGTTTCATTTCTCTTACTTCCACCCACTTAGTGACATAATTAGTACATACTGGGATGTAAGAGTTTTCATTTGATGGTGGATCTGTGGGTCCAACAAAATCCACCCCATTTATCAAAAGGTATGACCAATACCTGAGGTTATAAAGGCATTTCATCATTTTTGTAGGCCTTCCCATCCTTTGAAATTCATCAAATTTTCTAGTATAGCTTGTTGCATCCTTGTGTAGTATAGGCCATTAGTATCCTATTGTTAAGACCTTCATTGTTATCCTCTTTTCTACAAAATGACCCCAACATGGCTCATCTTGGCATGCATAGAGGATGTCATAAGTATCATCCTCCCACACACATATCCTCATCACCTGATTAGGTCCTATGTAGAACAAGCAGTCTACTATCCAAGAAAATTTAAAACCTTTCTCAACCAACAATCTATTTTCCTTACGTGAGAAATAAGTAGGGATTTTATTAGTAGCTATATAATTTGCAATATCTGCATACCATGTTGTGTTAGTATAGATAGAGAAAAAATTCTCATTAGGAGAACTATCATCATTCACCTTTGAGTTATCATCAGTCTGAAGTTTAGACAAGAAATCTACTACTACATTGGCTTTGCCTGGCTTATCAACTATAGTTATGTCAATTTCTTGCATAAGCAAAAGCCATCTTGCTAACCTTCTTGTTATTGAAGGTTTATTCATCAGGTACTCAATGGATACATGATTAGTATGCACAAAGATCTAGTATCCAGAGATATAATTACATAGCTTATTGAGGGCATAGATAAAAACTAGTGTTTCCTTCTCTGCAACTGTATAATTGAACTTAGGGCCTTGAAAATTCTTGTTGATGAATTATATAGCATTTTTAATTGCACCATATTTTTTTTCCTAGAACTTCCCCTATAACATAGTCTGATGCATCTATATGTATGTGGAAGGGAAGTGATCAATTTGGGCCTCTTAGAATAGGTGCTTGAGTAAGAACAAAATTCAGCTATAGGAAGGCTTCATCACAAGCTAGAGTCCAATTGAATTATGAATCTTTTGTAAGAAGGGTATATAATGGACCTTCCATCTTACTAAAATCATTTATAAATCTCCTATAATAGCAAGCATGACTTAGGAAGCTTCAAACATTCTTCTATTTTGTTGGAGTAGGAAGATTAAGTATGACTTCTATTTTAGTAGGATCTACTTGTATACCAGCCTAAGATATATAATGTCCTAGGACTACACCTTCTTGAATCATCATAAAATATTTCTCACTATTCAAAGATAGGTTATGCTCCTCACATATCTTCAAAACCTTTCCCAAATTAGTTAAGGATTCCTCATATGTGACACCATAAGCTATAAAGTCATCCATGTATATTTCCATGCAATCATGGGAGATGTCTAAAAAGATACTAATGACTGCTCTCTAGAATGTAGTTGGAGCATTGCAAAGGATAAATAGAAAAACAAAGTAGGCATAGGTTCCCCATGGATAGGTAAATATGGTGGTCTATTGGTCCTCATGGGAAAATTTATGTGGTTATAACTACTATACCCGTCTAGGAATGAAAAGTACTTCTTAGTTGCTAGTGAATCTAGGACTTAATCAATGAAAGGTAGTGGAAAGTGATCTTTCTTATTGGAAGTGTTTAATTCTTTTTAATCCACACAAACTCTCCATTTCCCTCCTTTCTTAGGGATAATGACTAAAGGTGAAATCCACTGGCTATTTGATATTGGGTAAATAAAACTAGCATTTAACAACTTTTGCAATTCAGTCTTCACTATTTCTCTTAAGGTAGGATTCACCCCCCTCTGCGATTGTCAAATAGGCATACTATGCTGATTAATATAAATCTTATGGTCATATCCCCATAGTATGAAAAAAGGCTTGTTTATGGTCTTGCAGTAACTTAGTTAAAGACAAATGTCATTCCTGACTAAGTTTATTACATTTACATTCAAACACCAGCCTAGGGAAACCTCTATTTACTTGGTCAATTATATTATGGAGGCTTATGTAAGAGAAGGAATTTGGATTTCATGGGGAAGAAATTTATGGTAGATCTCTTCAGATGCATGAAGGTTGAAAGAACCAAGATCGAGA
Organism: Chamaecyparis obtusa; assembly: GCA_027943335.1. NCBI lineage: Eukaryota > Viridiplantae > Streptophyta > Pinopsida > Cupressales > Cupressaceae > Chamaecyparis > Chamaecyparis obtusa. The sequence goes on from BSBK01004420.1 coordinate 25,558, forward strand.
AGAAGGGGCTGTAAAGAACATGTATGGGTAGAGGAACACCCAAAATACTGCTCCCTAACACCATAGTTTTTTTGAATAATATTGGTAAGAAAATCATCGTCTTCCTATAGTTGCATGAAAGGATCCATTTCTAACATCATTAACTAAACCACTCAGTTAACTTCTTCAATTTATTCTCCTAAATTTGGTTAAACCAATTTTACAAATTTAGATTGAGGTTGAGCAAGTGGGTACAAGGCCAATTTCTTTGTATTTACACCATGAGATATGGTCATATACCTTGAACGAAATCCAATATAATCATCAACAGTGGCTAACTATGGATGTCCTAGTATGATAGGATATCAACCAAGTGTGGCTTTAGGAGAGAGAATCATGAAGTCGATAGGATATTCCCAAGACTCCAATTTAACAACTATATCTTCCACCATCCCACCAAGCTTCATTGTAGATTTGTTTGTAATGTGCAAGATACTATGATTAGCCCTAAGGTTTGAAATGCTAAATTGTTGCATGGTGTCTTTAGTCATGACATTGATGGCTTCACCTAGGTCAACTAAGGCATTCTTAATTGATGTACCATTAATAATGACCTCTACTATTAGAGTACCGGGATCAAAGTACTTAGGATAACAACTTTTCCTATCATAATATCTACTAATTGACCAATGCGATAGACAGTCTGGGGATCCTTTCTTTTCCTGCCAAGTTGTTTTAGACAAGCCTCCCTAATATCCTTCCCATACATAGGAACATCTTTGATTTCTTGATAAAAGTGTAATTTTAACACAGATGTGTTTGAGCTGATCAATGATGTCAAAAATTGCTTCCTCCTTAGACTTAGCTATTTCAACTTCTAGCCTTTGTGGAAATAGTGGATCTGATTGCTTAGGAGGATCAACATCACTAGGTAAGTTTTCTTGAGAAGGTATAGTAGGTATATTTTTTAGTTTTTAATCTTCAGATGGTATTTGAGTTATAATAGGGAAAGTTGGTATGAGTAATGTAGTTCCAGACCTTAAATGAATGTTACTAATGTTTAAGGCATAAGTAGGGTATTAATCAGCTGAATACAAAGTTTGTTGCTACTAAGATTTTCTGTTAGGATTTGGTTGTGATTGAGAAAGAAGTTGGGTTGGTCTAGGAGGATTAGTATTGGATTCAAGAGGTGGCATACATGTTTGTTCTTGTGGTTATAGGAATTCAAAAGGTTTCTTTTTCCATTGCTAGTCTCCCCTCCATTTTGAATTCTATTTCCAGTTACCCTATGGTAGATTCCATACCCCTTGAGGTTGTTTCCATCTCCCTTGAGGTTTCTTCTAGTTTCCTTGGGAGTTTTTCCATTGAAAATTTTGGTCATTTTTCCACTGAGGCTAGGGGTAATTCCAAGGCTAAGACTGATAATTAAAAGAAGGTTGTCATTGATTATTGTATGAATTGGAGTAAGTACCACTAAAGGATAAAGGGTCTTGTGTCATAGCTTGTCTTGGAGCCCATGGCCTCCTTTGTACAATGTAGAATACTTGATCATCATCTCCTTCTACTAGATTGAAGTCAATAGGAAGCAACTTAGCCTCCATATTAGCCACCATCTTTCATATACAATCTCTCTTCTTTTGTTTGCAATGAGGACAAAATTATGCTAATATAGCCTCAACATCCTCATGTTTCTTCTTTGATTACATGGTATCTAGTTGTGTTTCCATGTTGTTAATGATGTCCTTCTTGAATTCTAATAGAAGATGGGTAATTTCTATCCTTGAATCTCCAGTGCCATTTTTTTTTCCCTATAGTAGGCCTATATCCTCTTCCTTTCTTGACAACAAATCTAGAATAGTTGAGACATTGTCTTTATGTCATCCGATTTTGATTGATTTATATCTCCTCCTTCCATAAGGTCTTGAGATTTAGTACAAATTAAATTTATTCCTATAAGAAAGAGAAATTTATGGGACTCTTCATTGAGTTGATGTTAAGTGTTCTTTTGCAAGCTAAATAGAAACAGAGATATGTAGTCCTCCAACTCTTATATCATTTCTTCTCCAATACTCCTTGTAATTTATCAATAATGCAGTTTTTTCTCATCTTAGTTATGCACACCATCTCTTTCTAGGCCAATGAGCCATCTCAATGCTGAATCCTTAAGAGTTGTAGGAAATAATTCAAGCCTATGAGCATCAGTAGTGTAGCTATAGCTTATACAAAGGATGCCAAACTCAAAGAGAAAGGTAGCAGGACCCTCTGTTACTTAGCCATAGAACCTATGGAACTGTTGAAGAGGGGATATTATTGAGGTTGTTATTGTCATGTTGATCAGTAATAGGAAATGGAAAGGTCGGAGGAGCTTCCATTCACGGTGGATCTCTTTGTTGATAAACTACTAAAGCTAGTTGATTATCAACTTGATTTTGATTGACTGGATTATCAAGAGGATGAATATACAAATTGGCCTTTAGCTCAATAAGCTCTTCAAATACATTTAGATTGATAGCTTCTTCTTCTTCTTCTTCTTCTTCTTCTTCTTCTTCTTCTTCTATGTAGGCATTGATGAAGGTTAGGAAATGCATGGAACACTTGAAGGAGAAGGAATGGTAGGATTAAGAATGCTTCTAATAATAACATGTGCATGATTTATATTTGAAATAGGTAGTCATTAGAGGTGGAGCATAAGTAGAAACACTATGCAATGAAGTAAGAATAGGAAGGGAAGTCTCAACACTTGTGGGAGGTTGAGATAAATCTAGATCTTGAGCACAATTCTTAAGAGGTTTAACATTTACATCAACAAGGTGGGAAATAGTTTGTTATAGGTTGATACCATGTTCATCATTGTGAATCAACTTCCTCAAGCCTTCTACTAATGAGATAGATTGCATATTAGAATTCTCTTGACTTAACCATTGCTCAAATTTTTTGAAGTAATGGAAAGTCTTTTACACTTGTGTTGGAAGAACTCTTAGAGACTCATATTCATCATGAGAAGAGTGGGAATAATGATTCTCAGCCATAGTAGGAATTTAATTAACAAGGATGTGTGTCTCATCAAGATTCCTAGGAAATAAAGTGGACTCGGGACCAAAGGAACCCATAAGTATACAATTTCCCCTAATCAAAATGCTATAGGTAGGACTCAATGTTATAAAAATAATGCACAAGAGAATAAATAAAAGATATATTTAACAAATTAAAGTATGAAAATTTAACATTCATTAAATTTGTGCAACACAAATGGAACTAGAACACATAATTGCATATAAAATCTATAAGAATTTGCAAATAGAAAAGATTGAACCAAGGATCTAGAGGATAAAGAATAACACAAATGCAAGAGAGATTATATGAACAAGAATAGACTTGTATTAATGATGCAATGATTGAATGATTGAATTGATCCAATTAATTTATTAAAATATATGTAATAGGCCTCCTTACATAGGAAAGGTGATAAGAAATAATGATAAGGAGATGATAAGCTATCACCTATGTAAAGTGTAATTACATGTCCACCAAATGTGGATCATCCTCCATTATGCAATAAAGTATGTGCCATAGGATGAGGATGATAATGTGATATGTGCACTAAAGGTGGATCTCACACCCAAAGTAGAATTTATCCTACACCATGTGCTTAAATTAGGTTCAAAATCCTAGGTGTCTCAATGACAAACTACTATGCAATGCATTATCCTAAGTAAAATTAAGTTAAGTGTAATGAGGAATATTTAATTACACCAAAACCCCCCCTTAAGTGTAACTTATGGGAATGCAGTTAAAATCACAATACAAGATGGGTCCCGACTACTAGGCCATGTTAGGTACTCATGTACAATATGCAATATAATACATGAAATGCAAAACTCTCATAAAGTGGAGAAAGAGGGAAAACCTCATGGGAAAAACCCTCCCCCAAAAAGAGAGAAAAAAATACAAGATACATGCATGGATGGAGTACTCAAGACCCCCCAAGAACAAATACATCATGTATATACAAATAATTATCCCCCCATAAGAAGGATAGAAGGAGAAATGATCTCCCCCCATAATGCAGAAGCTCCCATGTTGATGAAGAGTACCTACAAACATAAGATTAATTGATGCCTACAAGAAACATGTCTCCCCTTAGGAAGAAATAGGTATATCAAATGATGAAGAATCCAATCCATGTGCAAATGGAAGGAGGAAGAAGATGAAGGTCTCCATGTATGCATCTCTGAAGATTCAATAGGTCTCTCCAAGCTCAAAGAATCTATCACATCATGTGACAAATCAAGTGAAGAAGAAGAATCATGAATACTAATATCCAAAGGAGGTGAAGAAGTATCTCCAACTATGATGCTATCATCAAAGAGAAGAGAAACCCCCTCAACTATGTCTCCCAAATTTGCATCATGAGAATCAACAACAAATGTGAAAAAGGAATCCAAGTAGTCATCACATTCTACA